>CM021102.1:485533045-485753687 GCA_007115665.2 Sequoiadendron giganteum | reverse complement strand
TTGATGTTGTCTATCACTAGAAATATGATCCATGTGACACCATTAAAGAAATGATTGTGGCCAATAAGAATGTTGCAAGTAGAATTCAACATCAAAGTAAACCCTTCCTTGAAAACTTGAGAAACAAGGATTCTTTGGATGAGATCAAAATAGCAATAGAGAAAAGTGTTGCTAAGAATGGTATTTCTTTTGAACAATTGTTAGCAAAAATTATTGCATTGCATAGAAAGACAATTAGGAGGTACAACATTTTTTATGAAAAAAGTGATAAACCATCTAGAAGAGTAAAAATACCAAATTCTCAAAAATAATGAAGTTATAGATAAAACTGGTCACGATAAAAAATTGCCACCTTTTGGTCTATGAGGAAGGAGCTAGGTGATCTAAGAGCTCTTGCAGACTATGGAGATAATGAAGAAGATCATGAGTCTAGAAAATAATGGAATATAGAGCATCCTGACGAACAAGAAGATAAAGAATCTAATGATGAATCTAATGATGATAGGGAAGAACAAAGCCATGTAAATTTCAAACCTAGTTTAAGTGAAGCCACAAAATAAGAATATACTTCAGAAGCAGCCATGGCTGAAAAAATGGGTTATGAAGGTTGTCCTTTGGGCTCCCAAAGATAAGGCCCTTGGATAGTAATAGATGTAAAGCATAGAAAACTAGTTGATAAATCTGGCCTTGAGCTTGGAGGTGAAAAAGTAGACCAAGTGCATACAAGTACAACTGAAACAATTCAATTTGTTAGAGCTTCAAATCCTAATCCTCATGGTCAGATACAATCACAACTAGGACATGCCCATGGTGGATAGCCTAGTGCAACTGGCACTGCCACTGGTGGCAATGGTATGGGTAGTAGTACTAGTAGTGGTCAACATGTTCTACAAAAATAAATTACACACAAGAGGAAAACAATACAAGACACCACACAAATACCAGGTGATCAAGGAATACAAAAGAGGCAAAGTATTTTGATAGGTCCAAGTCACATTATCAGTGGATCCACCACAAAGGAGTTATTTCTAGGAATTTTCCCACTACCAGTTAGTGTGGCTGTGACATCATTAGAAATTGCAAGTACTCCTATTCCTTTTCTATTCAAGCATTCCATTGTTCATCTGTCCCCAAGTTTTGATTTCATTAAAGAGTTTAAAAAGAAATCAGACTTGTATAAAAAAGAAACGAAGCAACTGATGGAGAGTGTGTCTATTGTAACTTCAGAGCCTGCAACAACCATGGTATTACCCACATTTGATACAAATAAAGAAATCATGGATTACACAATTATTGTTCCCACAGTTCAAAACAAAATAGCAAATCAAATGGATCAATCTGAATACCAACTGAGCAATTTTCAATTGGGTTTTTTAGGACTCAAAAATACTGATAAAATTAATGTATCAAATAAGAACAATGAATTTGTGTACACATCATTTCTAAAGAAAGATAGAGAGAAGAAAAGGTTGTATAATTAAATAGAAAATTTATAGGTAGACCTAGCAAATGAGAAAGCAAAGATGAAAGTAGCAGATAACAAGAGCAATGAATTAGAAAAGGAATAAAAAAAATTTCTTCTACATCAACAAGCAAAGAGGATAAACAAAATGAGAGAGAAGTGAATGACCTGAAGCAAAGGCTAGATGAGAGCAACAAGAAATATGATGAGGAAAAATCCACTTCAGAAAAATTAAGACTAAGCATTGTGAATGGAAATGCACAGTGGGAACAAAAATTGGAGAAAGAGAGAAAAAGAAATGAATGATTGGAAGCAGAGCTAATGGAAGCAAAAAAATAAATTAACTCTTGTCAAAATAAGTTGTCTGCATTTTGTAGAGAAACAATGAGGCATATGAAACAAAAGATCCAGGATGAAATAATGCAAAGGATTGATCATTTGGGTGACATGTTTCAATTTATTGATGCTATCAGACTACATTATAAGAAGCTCAAAAAATATTTAGTGGACAACAAAAATGTGTTGGCATTAGAGAAATCTGCAAATAAATTTCTACAAATAGTCTACAAAGCTAGTGATAATGATTTGAAATCAAAAGGGATTACTAATTGGATTGCTACCTCAATTAAGTTGTCATCTATCATTGAAAAGTGTTTGAGAATGCGTGAAACAAAGGAATATTTGCATTTGGTTGCATGCAAGATGAAGGTGGTGGATGAAAAGGTAAGGAACTTCATAGATCTTGGTTTGCCAGAGGGTTTTGACACAAATGAGCGATTCATTGGAAAGGATGAATTCAGAAAGAAGATGGAGGGTACATGGAAGATTGATTTGGACCAGTTTCCTTAGAACCCATATGTGGTGAACTATTTGGATTCCATCAAACCACTGATAACCTTGAATGAAAAATCGATTGAAGAATTCAAAATAGGTTCCAATTACAATCACTAAATATTAATAAAACTTCAAGTCAAACAATATCAGTTAGAAAAAATGACAATTCCACCACCTGAAGAGTGGAAGTTGCTAGAAAAGGTGATACAGTGATTTGGTTTTTTATAATATGAGTTTCCAAGTTCCAACTCAGCTCTATGTAGAGTTGTCTTTGGGAAAGATTTTGCATTGACAATGCCTCTGTGTACTCCTTCATGTAAAAATCAATAAAAAATCTCAAATTCAGACTTCAATAATGTGTTGATGTTCAATTATATGTATTATTATTTATTTATTTTATCATTTGAAGAAAAAGTCTAGTTTCAACTACTAGACACACATTAAATGATTGTTGTTCATTGTTGTATATGCTACTATTGTTAATATCTTATTAAGCATTAATTTGAGTGATGAATCACTAGTTGAACCCTCAAAATGTCTTGTTCCACTGATCTAATATGTCTTACTTTGGTGGCTTTTGGTCTGAATTATAAAGATAGGGTTTAGGATTTTATGTTAGGGTTGGGTTTTTACTTAGTATATTTTCCCCTTGTCTAAACCCTTGTCTTTTGGTCTAATCCTTCGTTGACCTATTATAGCTAGTTCCAAGTTGTCTCAGTTATATCTTATTCCTTTTAGTTCATTCTATTATTGACCCCTTGTGGTTAGAGTTTCTTGTTTAACCATCGCACATATTTCCTTCATTACTTTGGTGAGTTTGGTCTGAGGATTCAATTATTTTATAAGGTTGCTAATTCATCCTTGTTTGGCCTTTACATCATTTCATTCCTTTGTGTAAAAATGTTCTTAAGTCTTTAAGCCCTGGTCCTACATTCTTCCTAGGTGGTCCCTCTTTTAAAACAAACTTCATGCACATGAATATTTTTGACACTTAAGTTCTTGTATTTATCATCGCCAAAATCCTTCAACCCATCGGGTTCATTACCGCGATAAGCAATGAGCCTTGATTTTCTCTTATTACTTGTATCATGCATTGCAAAAGGTGCTTGGTCTCCATGTCTCATTTCTATGATGAGCGATATGCTTGATTCCTTTCATATCACTTATCATTGAAGATCTTTCATTCTTTGGTTCCACTTTAGTGAAGCATAATGAACATGAGTATCTCCTTTATATAGCGCCATCGTAGAAATTTTTTGTTGTTTATTTTGATTACTATGATGAGTGATATGAAGGTAAGGAATGGTGGGTTCTGATCTTTCCAACTGTCCACATTTGGTTCCATCGCTTTGTTTCGCCCATTGCTGAAAGCATTCTCATTTCCAAATCAACTATGACAATAAGCAATGGACTAAGCCTTAAGGCTATATCTTTATATCACTAGGTTTCTCTCTTCGCTGAAGTGAAAGTGTATCTTTGTAACACTTTGGTGACAAGTAATGGAGAATATAATAAGGAATATTCCTTCCATCCAAGGTATCGTCGTTGTTTTAAAATACACTTGGGAAAGCATAAAGTGATGGTCAAGGAGGACCATACATCATTTTTTTAATCAAAGAAGATCAATGGCTAGGTTTTAAACATGAACGACAACTTGTCAGTTCGGCGGTTTTCTAGCGCGAGCTATCTATCATAAATTAATAGAGAAGACGCTCCAATTAAGAGTCATAAAGAGGGTTGTTGATCACTTTTCTTCCATAATTTCAATCCTCAAGAGTTGAAGAATTGGTTAAGTGAAGAGAAGAAGAAGTCGAAGCTCTAGGGAAAGAAAATCTTGAAGAACAAGCAGCTAATTTTCTCAAGTAAGTTAAATTTTGCACCTTTGTGAGTAATTTGTAGCATAGGGTAATTGAGAAATTGAGTAGATAGCTAGCCACTAGGGTTTATTATTTAGGGTTATTTCTCTCTAGATAGTAAGGTAATTACAGTCATGATACGTAGGGTTTGGGGGTAAAGGAGTGAAGTTTGTTTGAAATTGAGTTAGAACCCTATGAATTCAAATAATAGAATTGTAATTCATAGATATCTTGGAACCCTAGTTTTATTGAGTTGTAACAATTAGTGAGCCTAGTGAGTCCTCAGCCAATAAAAACCTACACAGAAAAGGGTTAAAAGGCCTAAGCCTCAAGATGATAAGCCTAAGCCTGACAGAAAGCCTAAAAAACCTACAAAGAAGAGAGTTGTTAAAATGCCTAAGCCTCAAGATGATAAGCTTAAGCCTAACACACAACCTGAAAAACTTGCAAAGAAGAGAATTGTTAATAAAAATTACCCTTGTTTCATGGAAGAGGCCCCTAAGGATCCAACTATTGAGGTTAAGCCAGTTGGAAAGAGAAAGACTGGTGAGGGTGCATTGACATCTCATTTTTAGGATTTGGTTGCTGGGATTGGCGATATGGTGATACCACAGAGTGGTTGGGATCTATTTATATATGCTTTCAAGAGGAGGTTTACCAATCATCCCACATGTCACTTATGGACTTGTGACATTGGAAAATTGGTGTGCCCCAATGTTGATGCTTGAATTGGCTAGGTTCTATGTTCCAACTGAAGAATCAAAAGGTTTCCATATTTTCTTCCTATGTTGGAAATTTTAGGGAGTCAAATAGTGGAAGTTTTTAACTTGAATTCATTTGCTTTTGAATCCATTAATTTTCATAAACTATATAATGAATATGAGAAAAAAGGTTTTGCATATAGAAATAATTTTTTTCCAAGGCACGGGAGACATGATCTGAAGAAGAATGGTGTACCTTTTAGTCCTTTGGAGTTAGAACCATTTGATTGTGATGATTTTGAGTACTATTTCAAAATTACAGACTATGCATTGTGTTAGGTCATGCACAAAATTTTTGACATAAAAATGGATGTTGCTTTGATGGTTTTAGCAATTGATATTTAGAATAAGTATCAAAACAGGGTTTGGGATTATGCTTCCTTATTGTTGAACACTTGCATGAGGATTTGATTAAGTTGAAAGATGCAACCCCTCCATTTTTATGCAAACACTATTCTTTATTGATGCATATGTTGCAGTGGAAAGATAGAATGGTGTTTAGAAAATTCATGAAATTGAGAGAAAGGGATAACATGGATAATGAGTTATATGTGCAAATGTGGACCCATTTGTGGGATGTGCATTGTTCTCAATCTGATTATGCTATGTTTTGTAATTTTTTCAAGTTTTTTGTTGTTGGAGTAGTTGGGCCTAAAGCCTATTTACAGAATCTCAAAAGGTGTGAAAGAAATGTTGAGGCCTCTGGAGTATGAGGAGGGCACTGCATAAAAATTCAATTGGGGGGATTAGTACCTCCAATCTGACTATACTAAAATTAAAATTTATGGATCCCCGGTGCCAACCCACAAGGTGCCAATACATATGTTAGATTGAAAAGCCTTCATGGAGATAATGTGGTAGTTTGATGCCATGGATAAGGCACATTTTAGAAATAGAAAATCAAGGAAGGAATTTGTGGCAAACCCTTACTGTGGTTTTTCCTATTTCACTTGCACTTCAAAGGAAGGCCTTGAGAGGTTTGGCTCTCTATTAAAAAATCTTAGAATGAAAGAAGATATTAAAAGGTTTTGTGACCTTGAAGGGGTTATTAGTGTTGAGAGAAGAGCTAGAGGATTATCAGGGATATATCATCAATTCCTCTATCAAGAGGATGTGATCAGAAACCCATCTTCTGATGAGGAAGTTGCAAAATGAAAAGGTACATAGAAGATAATTTGTGCAATTGAGGAGAAGATGCTAAAATAAAATCCTTTCTATGTTAGTCCTTACTCTGAGGTATAGGAAAAATTTGTGCAAGAAAGATTGATGCTTGGATATTTTGAAGACAAAGTTTATTTGAAAATGTTAAGCAAGCTGAAATAAGGGCCATGGTGGCCAAACAAAATCATGAAGCACAAATAAGGATCCAACCAGCTCAATCTTTTGCTCAATGCATTGAAGTGCAAGCTAAGGAGATAGGAAAACAACCTACAGTCACCCCATTGGTGACTCATTGTGAAACAATGTAAGGAGGTGAAGGATATGCACCTGAGGTATCTATAGAATACATCCTAGTGGAGGAGGAAGTGGATTAGATATTCCCATCTCCTATTAAAGAAGATGCTTTGGATATTGATGTTCCTCCCAACAAAATTGTAAAATGGGAGTATAATGAAGCTGAGGATGACGATGTCAGGATAAAGGCTTGTGATGATTTCATGTGTGATGATGCTTTTTTCAAACAAAAGAATTCATAGATTATTTTATCCATTTGAAAGCCTCTGATATAAAAAAGAGAATAGAAGAGGCAAAAGGAAAGGTTGACCCTTCTTTGCAAGATGAAGATGAGAAGGAGGAGGAAGGAAAAATAATGCAGGAAATTGTTGCTATGTCACCATAGGGCGCAAGAGCCCTAGTCAAAGGAAGTGGGATTCTACTGTTACCTGGATGGAAATTTCATTAGCCATTGAATTAGATGCAAGCAATAAAGATCCAAATGCCTCTATCTCTGAGGATATTTTTGATAACAAATTTTTTGGCTCAGGCTTTAGTCCTAAGTTACATAAACTTGCTATTTGGTCTATGGCACCAAATATTAGGAATCCTAATGTGATAAAGTCTATGGAGAAAGAGATTGGAGTTGTGGTTATTAAAATGGCTATAGAAATGAAAGCTACTGTAGCTACACAATTGACAATGCATGCTGCCATGTTGAGTGTAGACACATCCCATATCACATAAGGTAGTTATTAAAAAAGGGATAAGTACAATAAACTGGTGGATGAGCACAACAAGGTACTTGCCACTACTACTAGTACATCTAGGGGTTTTCCCTCTCCAACAATTTCTACTTCATATTTGTTAGCACAAGATAGAGAAACCCTGTAACTCAAAATTCAGAGCTTGAAGTAGGAAGTGCAAGCAGAGAAAGAAAAAATGGAGATATTCAAAGTGGCTAATGATATTTTTGATCATGTGTTAAAACATAGAGTAACAAAATTGTTAAATAAAGCTGATAATGTGTGGGATGCCTACAAAAATATTCATGAGGTAAATGTGAAATACTTGCAAGTTCATAAACCATTCCAAACTGAGTGAAATAAGTGGTGTGATAGGGTGAGAACATTGAAAGAAACGATGCCTTAGATATAGGAAGACCCTGAAGCTCCCACCAATATTCTTGATTTATTGAAGTCCATTGATTTAGTAAATGAAATCATAACTTTTCATGGAAAGCTGGAAATGGAACTCTAGAATAAATTAAGAATGTTCAGAGAAATGGAAGGGTTTAATATGTCCAAGATTTTGAATGATAAGGGTCAATTAAAGGATTTTTCCAAATGGAAGCAAGAGTTGGGAGAATTGCTTCCTCATTCTAAGATGATGTTTAGTGTTGTTGATTATTCTATGTTGAATCCTAACATAGATAATATGACAAAAATAGAGATGAGGATGGATGCATTTGTCAAAGAGGCCAAGGTGCTAATTGATGCAAGGTACAACCAACATAACACAAAATTACAAAAGTTTCTTGATATGCAATGGCCAACTAAGGAGGATTACAACACATGGCTTGAAAAATTTACAGATTAAGCCTATGTTGAAGTATTGCAAAACGTTGTATCCTCTCAGTAATGAAAATTGATGATAAATGTGGTGATGTGGCATTGTGGATTGGGAAATACAATTTTGGGTCTTAAGTCTACATATTTGGTGAGTAACTAATGGGAGAAATACAATGCATAGCCTGGAACCAGTATAGATTAGGATTTTGCTAAAGTATGGATTAAATATTATTTTCTCCCCAATTTGAATTTGGTGAAAAGAATGCATACATGCAGAGTCTTTTGTCTCTTCTATTGTTCTACACTTTATGTTTTTCTCTCTTTTATGCTTGGTGTATGTGGATACAATTTTGGAGCTCATAGAAGGCATAATATGATCTCCATCGATAAATGAAAATGGTTTTTGTCTCATGTAACATTTCCCTCCATTTGAAAATGAAAATATAATTGGGAAGGGAATGTATTTGGTATCCTTCTAATAGAAAAGAGACATGTGCACTTTTTGGCCTGAAGCTTGTTTTGCTCCTTCGTTTTTATAAGAAGGAATTTAAGACGAGAAGTACAAGTTCATTTTTTTGTGTTGATCACAAAGAATTTTGTAAAGGAATACAAAGAGAATTTTAGAGTCTTGTCTTAGGTTTTGAGTCTATCAAATATTCATATGTAATTTTGATACAAATACTAGCAATTGAATACAAAATGGTTCAAATTCAAAGCCATTTCTCTCCTATTGCACTTATTTCATGAATTATGAATAATATGATCAAGGATTATTTTATTTGTCTTCATTTATTTCCAATGAATTATGAATAATATGATCAAGGACTTGTCTTCATTGTAGTCATCGAAAGCATTCTCATTTCCAAATCAACTATGGTGATAAGCAATGGACTAAGCCTTAAGGCTATATCTTTGTATCGTTGGGTTTCTCTCTTCACTGAAGTGAAAGTGTATCTTTGTAACACATCGGCAACAAGTAATGGAGAATAACCAAAGAAGGGAATGAGGTGGTAGATAGGCTGGAAAAAGGAGCAGTGGAGAGTACCTAGGTGATTGATGATGTAGAGGTGATGGAATCAAGATTCAAAATTGAGAATGCACTAAGGTGGAGATTGGTGAAATGACGGCTGCTACATTTTGCATTAAATTCTAGGCTCACCCAAACATGGAAGATGGAGGTAGGATCTCAAAAAGATATGAGAATTGAAGTTGTGGGACACAAAGGCCTTGTTAATTAACACACTCCATAAGGGTTGCATGGCTCTGGCTTTTAAATAGGGTGTAAGAGATCGCCTTCCCAACTTTTATGCTCCTTAGTCCTGGACACTCTTAGCAAGTGATGAGGATTCCACCTTTTGAATCCACCTAAGCAACAAAAATGTATCCCATGGAAAAATCTAATGATAAAGTAGTTGAAGGGATAACTTCAGAACTGTCCATTAGGTGTAGTGCTCCAGGCAATGAAGGGGATCCTAGGTCTAGAATTTTTGTAGGAAACTCACAAGCTCAGGTCAAATCCAAAAATCACCGCCATGTTTCTGGTGATGCTCATGTACATGGGTGTGTTGAAAGCTCAAGGGAAGAAGTTATGCCAAATGATATTTCAACATTCACTTTTGGAAAATATTTACACAAAATTCGACAATATTGACGGCAACTTCATGACCCCTCTGCCACTACACTACTACATGGCCCATGGGAATGAATGGTTGGTACCAAAATTCACTTTGGTACACTCTCTAGACCAAACACACTACTCAAATATTGTTGGGGTGAGATAGATAGGTGCATTGACTTCCTCCTGCATGCAACAGGTATTCTCAAAGACTAGCCAAAGGGATGGGTGAAGGCATTTGTGGTGGCAGAGGCTCTTGATGGGGAGATGTGGCCATCGGACGAAGAGGATAAGGAGTTGGGAATTGAAGAAGAATTAGTTGCAAACAATACCATGAGCTGGGAGGAGTGAGTGAATTATCCTGCTCATAGTGCCTGTGGTGGTGGTTGCCTGGTTATCTAGAATGCAACCAAAGCCAAGAAGACCAACGAGGTCGAATGCGACAATGCCTAGTCTTGTGCAATGGTGTTGTGGGTATGTGTGTTGTCAAACCTTTTTTGATTAATACAATTTTGATTGGGAAATATAATTTTGGGTCTTAAGTCTGCAAATATGGTGAGTAATAGATGGGAGAGATACAATGCATAGCCTGAAAATAGTATAGATTAATATTTTGCTAAAGTATGGATAAAATATTGTTTTCTCCCTAGTTTAAATATGGTGACAAGGATGCAGATGTGGAAGATCATTTTTCTCTTCTTCTTTTGTACACTTTATGATTTTCTCTCTTTTATGTTTGGTGTATGTGGATACAATTTTGGAGCACGTGGATATTACTCCTTCTAGCCCAAAGCTTGTTTTGATCCTTTGTTTCTATAAGAAGGAATTCAAGGCTATAATTTATGGTTCGTTGTTTTGTACTGATCACAGAGAATTTTGTAAAGGGAATACATAGAATATTTAAGAGTTTTGTCTTAGGTTTTGAGTCAATCAATCTGCATATGTAATTTTGATAACAATACTAGTAATTGAATACAAAATGGTTCAAATTCAAAACCATTTCTCTCCTATGTACTTGTTTCATGAATTATGAATAATATGATCAAGGATTATCTTATTTATCAAAGATTGTGTGAATGGAAATGCAATAGGAATTTATAAGTAGTGTGATAAGTGTTGTTCTTTAAAAATGATGCAGAATCACATATCAAATTCAATACCATGGAATACAATTTAAAATATTAAATACCACAATTTCATTGAATACAATATAAAATATCATCAACTATAGTTTGGAATATGATTCATGAAGTATAATATAAAATAAAATATCATGAAGTGCAATAATTCACACTTTCATGGAATACAATATAGAATATCATCAACTATAGTTTGGAACAATGGAAATTGAATCCCGATTCATGAAGTGCACTATAAATACCTAAAAGCTGCTAATTCACTTCTATTTCCAAAATGGAGTCAGGGTCCTCAAACCGACGTTCAACTTGAGATAAATTAAAAGAGTCATCTTGATTATGAGTCTACTCTTCATTTTCTTTAGCCTACATGTCAAATTCAACATTCATTTTTTCACTATCATTTTTCCCACTCCCACTGCTAGTGCCACCAGTGCCAACGTTTGGAATTGGAGTGTTGCACAACCCGGTTCCTCTTCTTTCACGTGTGGACCTCCAAATTATGAGTGCCTTTTCAAAAAGGAATTTTTTTGACATTATACTTAGTTCCTTTCATCCTCAAGCAATTTTCCAAATTCTTGTCTAGCTTGTTTCTTAACTTCAATTTCAAAAACACCAATGTACTGAAAACTCTCTCATCCTCCACCGAGCCCAATATCATTGTTTGACATAAATCAACAAGTTTGAAATATTCTAATACTGTACCACACAATATTTCACTCTGACCTAAGTTTGTCCAAACCTTTTTATTGATCCTAATTCAAAGGCCTTCTTCGTGCCCATAGAGTCATACTGGTCCCTCATAGCTATTGAAAAATTCTTAAATTTTTCCCTAAGCTTATATTTATTTAAAATTCCTTTAATTGTCTACTCATTGTATGTTACACTTTTCAAAAATTATTCAATCAAGATTTTTACTTTATCATGAAAATATTTTGGGTTATCTTGGTTTACCCAAAATTGAGGATACACAATACCCATGGCTTCAAGTATTTCATGTTGAGGGAATCTTTCATGAGTCTCTGAGGAAAGAAATTTCTCAATTTCCTTCAAATTATCACTAACAAATTTAACAATTTCGTTAAAATCTTCCTCGTTAACAGCTACTTCTCTGCTAGAGCACCTAGCTATCTTACAATGGTACATTGGTATCTCATATCCACGTACACATATACATAAGTTCCCACTTGCATTAAACTCTAAAAAATTATCAAGATTATTCAAATCAATAATTTTCTGCCACATGAAATAATTTGGGCCTTCTTGTGTTAGATCTAGATATAGATGATCGAGGGCCAAGCATGTATGTTTAGGTTGATTAGCATATTCATAAATATACATAGTTCAATCTCAGAATTTCTTCACAATATTGTTCATCACATCCAACATGGGAGAATACTAGCTAAAGTCAAGAGTGTATCTATATCGCTTAACCTATGTAAGAGGTCAGGAGCTTTGTCTACTATGATGTGATGCTCGTACATCACTCCAATCAAGGATTGATATTATGAAATAACTCAATGTGTTGGTCCATGCAAGGAGATCTATCTAGTATTGACATCATTGAGAAGCTTGTTTCCTAGTGTTATTCCCTTAGATTTTTTTTGAAATTTTGTGAAATTTTTGGGACTTTGGTAGAAGTATGCATAGATCTCACGAACTAGAGTTTAAACTTTTGATACTATAGGAAACTTGCTTACAATTTTGAATGCTAAATTCATTATGTGGGCCATGCAATGAATGCCAAGAATGTATGGTGCACAAATAGTTTGTAACTTTGTGCAAACACCGCTCCTTTAACTTTGCATCACTGCAACTCCATCAGCTCCTACACACCAACTTTTTGGAAATTGTCAACTCATCCATACCTGAAATTTCATTCAAAGATTTCTTGACTAGTTCAAATAGATTTTGTGATATTGAATTGTCCTCTATTTTATGAACACGGAGAAGATGAGCTTCTTGAACATGTTTTTCTACAACATACAAATGCGTACAGACCCAAGAAGTATTGTCTACTACAGTAACTTCATCTAAAGATAATGCAATGAAGTTTGACTCTTTTACTTTCTCCTTTAAATCTTCCTTTTCCAATGCAGCAAGACATTTTTCCCATTCCCATCTAGTGTTTACTAACTAATGTGAGAAGGGAAAGTGGGGAACACCCAAAAAAGATAATAAACTAGAATATTTTGGGTAGTTTGTCATAGGATGCCCTCTACACAAAATATGAAAAACAACACTCATCTTAATAGTTTTTGACAGATTTTCTCCTTCCATTGCTTTTCCAAATTGAGCCTCAAGTGTACCTTGACATGCAGCAAGCTTCGACATTCTTTGCTTATCCTCTTCATATTCCCCAGCATACTTAACATGAAGACATTCTTCCTTTGATTTCCATCGTACGACTGATTGTTCCTTTCCCTCTATGATTTATTTTCATAAACTTTATTGATATGCTTTTCTATAGTGTGAAGCTTTAGCTAAAACTTCTTGTCTCTTCCATATTTCCAACTACAAATCATACACTTGCATTCTATTTCTTTTTCAATATCATTTACTTTCCCCATTGGTACAATGAATGGGTACTTTGACAACCAACCAAGTTGAAAATTCCTTGTCATTTCCCACTCATGCCCCATTTTTTATTTTCCTTTTCTTTTCCTGTTACCAACATCATCCTAATCCAAGTCAATTATCTCATTTTGGCTAACCAGGGTATCCCTTGGAACATCTTTTGTGGTATTTCCATCCTCATTTGATACATTTTGATTTAACTCAATGACAATCTCACCTTGACCTTCTGGTGGCGGTGAGGTATTGTGAATACCTTCTTTATTAATATTTGGTGGAAGAGTTCATGATGTAGCTCCATCTTGATCTGATGGATCCGAAGCATTGCCAATTCCAAAGTAATATTGTATGGTACCTCTACATTTTGGGCATTTTGATGGCCTCCTAGTCCATTCACTACCTTGAGAAGTCTTACCCTTGTTGCTTGACATATTGATCTCTCACTTCGAATAAAAGAAGGAAAAATATGTCTTCTTGTTTAAGAAGGATAGAGAATATAGATCTCATTCCCTACTCAATATCATATTTAAGATTGAAGCAAGAATGGAAAAGATATAAACAAATCTTATTATTATAACTAATAACACTATGAAGAAATGATCACTCACCTTTAAGTCTACGTTTTCGGCTTTCATTGACTTCCGAATCGAGAACCTCAAAACTAAATAAAATGTGTAAGAATAAATGATAGTTTCAATTGTATTTATATCAATCCATATTTGGAAAATTCCATGGGATTTATAAATGGTATATTAAAAATTTGGTGAATCTCACATGCTTATACAATGATACGTTGTAATTTTCAAAGTGAAATGTGTCCTCAAATATAATTATTTTTTAATGTTATTGGTGAAATAGGTCCTCACAAGCGACTATTTATAAATTTTAATTTGCAAAATGGGTCTTCACAAGCAACCATTTGTAAATTTTAATTGGAAAAATGGGTCCTGATACAATGTTGTTTTAATAATATTGGTGAATATGTACGTGTTTTATTACATGCTTCCAGGATTCCAAGGGAAAATATTAATTAGTCTGTTTAAAACGCATAGTTTGTTATGGAGAATTTTTTGCTTAAATACGCCTCATAAAAAAAATTGTTGGCGAATGGACATGCATTGAACCAATAGTTCATAAAATTTGGGCAATTTGGACACCCTGTTGGGTGCGATTAATTGCCAATTTTGACTTGGTCAATTTCTAGAATTCGCTAATTGGTGAAGATTTGCACTAAAGTTTTCCCTGAAATTTACTATTATTGCTATTTACCCATGTTGCAAGTATGGATATGTTTGGTGGTATTGTCATTACTGTTGTCATTGATGTCAACACTATACAGGTTGAGTAAGTTGGGTTTTTCTTAGAGCTTTTGAGAAAATTTGATAAATAATGAAAGTTGTGTTGAAGTGTTTTCTGAGCGTGCTCCGGTATTGTGGTCCACACTTTTTCTATGTTGATCCTATACCTATGCAGATATGTAGGTGTGTTCATAAGCTTTAATGAATCATATATACTAAGTTTCAGCTTTCGGTTTGATGAAGAGAAGAAGATATGTTCACCGGTGTGTGAACTGGTTTGTCAGAGTTATCTGGTTGTTGATTGGGAGAAATTTTTTGGCTCCATAGTCTTCTAGTATTTGGTTTCAGATCTTACAGATATTGTAGATTACTCTTTCTGATGGCTTATGTGTTCTGACAAAGTTGTTTGTGTTTTGGCCCTCTAGAAGACCTGCTCCAGAGCTTCTATGTTTTTGTTGGTTGTCTCGGTTGAATTGGTGAAGTGTTCTGGGTATGTACAGGATCATGATGGGTCAAAAAGTGGCGATATGTAAGTGATATGATGGCCCATGTGGCTGAAGACCTTTTTTCTACCCAAAATTGATGAAACGAAAAGGGTTTTTAAAGGAGATTCTTAGATTTCCAAATATATAAATTATGCTTTACTCTGAATTTAATAAATAATTATTATTCATTTTCTATTTGAATTACGACTAAAGTCCCAATTGATAGGCTGATTGAAAAACATCTATAGCTTTCAAACAGTATCACATTTTTTGAATCCGAAATATGTGTCACATTCTATGCTTCACATACTATAGGATTAAAAAAATAAAAATTGAATTTCATGAAGTTTTGACCAAGTTAAGGTGGTCAGACATATGAGCTTTTATATTTTTTAAAAATTGTAATAAAATATTCATAATTAATTATTTACTTGGAAAAAAATTACAAAAAAATATGCATCACATCGGTACATCAGTCATCTACTTATATCTAAAATCTTATAAATTTTTTTTATCATTTTATTGTAGTTAGGATGGCCAGACAAACACCTACTTTTTATTTTTTCCCTGAAATTTAAGTACTACTGCATTGAAATTTCAAATTTTCACCAAATAATTTTTTTTCTTTTTTAAATAAACCTAGTAGTTTAAAAACTACATTAAATTTTCTACAAATTCTATTCTTAAATACTTTTGAAATAATGTAGATAACTTATTCAAATTTTTACATCAAGGTGCCTAAATCTGATTTTCTGAATTTTCATCGCCACTTAAGGGCCTATTTTTTCCATGATGATCCTGCAAATACCCTTCTCTACGAATGAAGTTTGTTGAAGTTGTTGTGGATGTATCTAAGTTGCTCTCAGAGATGGTAAAATGACTGGTGAATCATGTTGAGCAATCCACGTGTGTTTATCTTGGTAGAGATGTGTGTACTTCAAAGATTATCGATGTTTTCATTAGGTTTGGCCGACCTGGTATCTACACGTTACATTTGGATTTTTCATCAAATTGAGAAAGTTTGTGCATGATCCAAGATGTTGCTTGGGTCCTAAATTAAATATGTATTTGGTCCTCTCACATTCTTATCCACCGTGGGAATGTTGAGTAGCCGACCTAGTTTGAATTTGTAAATGACATTGTATAGCCAATATTGGAGAATGTTCTTGAGGTTGAAGATGGTATAAATGCAAGTTAAGTTGTAGTGAATTTCATATCCATCCATCATTCGATCCGAGCAAGAGAAGAGTGTGCAAACAAGTGCAAAAATCAGAGTGTGGAAGAGTGAATTGTGGCAACAGTACTTCATTTTATTCATAATCTTCTGATCAAGTTGTGAACTGTGTGGAACTCCTAGTGGTGGATCTTTATCTATTTCTCTGTATTTTTTTGTAGGTAGTGAGCCTCTCTTTTTGGAAAGTGAGCTCTTAATTTGGGTAGTGAGCCTTTGTATTTAGGCAGTGAGCCCTTTGGCAGTGAGTCTTTGTATTAGGTATTGCATTACTACTATACTGTGATTTAATCCTCACCGTGGTTTTTTCCTCATTAGGGTTTTCCAGGTAAATCTAGTGTCTCTAGTGTTGTGTTTCTGTTATCTACATTTCATGTTCGCACTTAATAATATATTGAAGATAAAGTGGAATTGATTAAGTTAAGAAGTAAATAATTTGATACAACCGATTCACCTCTCCCCTCTCAATTGTCTTGTGCATTTCAACAATTGGTATAAGAGCTCGGGTTCCTCGGTGAAAAGATTAACCACTTGAGGTAGATCAGATGGCGCACAAGTTGCAACTTCCTATTTTTGATGGAACTGATTATAGTGATTGGAAATAATAGATGAGAAGTTATCTAATTCCACTCAATTTTAATACCTGGAAAGCTATGGAGACAAAGTATGTGATTCTAGTAGTCGAACCTTCCTCTACTGATGAGGTTGCAACTTTTGAAGAAAATGAAAGAGCAAGGTTTTCTATCTTTAGTGCTTTATCTAAAAATGAAAGAGCGAAAGTTATTTCTTTGGCTACAGCAAATGAACTATGGACAAAACTAAAAGACGTTTATGGAGGAAATGAGAGAGTAAATTTGTAAAGGAAACTAATTGCTAAGCAAAAATTTGAGAATCTGAGAATGGAAGATGGAGAAGACATTACAATCTATTATCAAAGAGTTGAAACTATACCAACTAAAATCAAGAATCAAGGTGGTACCATGAAGGATGGAGATATAATTGAAAAGATCTTGATGACCTTACCAGAAAATTATAGTGATAAAGTATCTGCTCTTGAAGAATAGTATGATCTGAATACATTCACTAAGGAACATCTATTTGGTATCTTGACTACATTTGAGATGATAAAAATTACAAGAGATAAGGAGAAGATTGAAATAGCCTTTAAAGCCATGAAGATAGAAGATGATGATGATATAGAAGATTTGGAAGCAAATTTCACAAGGAGATTGAAGAAAGGTATTGGTAAATACAAAGGTAAGTTGCCCTTTAAGTGTTTTAGTTGTGTAAATATTGGTCATTATGCATCAATATGTCCTAATAGAGCTACACAAAATAAGAATAAGGATAATAACAATAATTACAAGGATAAGAAGGATAGGAAGTTCAAAAATTTGTATTATGTTAGAGAAGATGTAAGAATTTTTGATGAAGAATCTGACCTTGAGGAAGAAAAAGATGAATGTTTGTTTCTAGCCCTAGAAAAGAAATGTGAAAAAGAACCTAGTCCAGAGTACAAGAAGGATGCATCAGAAGGTACTCTGGTAATTTTTTTTCATGCCAAACATGATGAAGACTTTTGGGTAATTGACAACAAATGTTCAAATCATATGACTGAAGATAAGAGTATGTTTACTAAACTTGGGAAGTATGATGGAGGTATAGTCATGTTCGGAGATGATTTTGGTGCTAAGATTGTTGGTAAAGGAACAATTATCTTTGATGGAAAACACAATACTAACGATGTTTATTATGTAAAGGGTTTAAGGCATAACCTCTTAAGTGTTGGACAAATGTGCAACAAAGGTTTTAATCTTGTGTTTCAGGATAACACTTGTTAGATCAAAAAAGGATTTGGAACTGTGGTTGCAGCTAGAAGAAGAACTTATGGAAACATCTATCAACTTAAAGGTGGCGATGGTCAGTTTTTTGTTTCTCAAATTTGTGAGAGTTGGCTTTGCAACTGGAGGATAAGACATGTGAATTTTGATAATCTGGTTAGGATCAGTTCTAGAGAATTTGTCAGAGATCTGCCTAGAATCATAAAGCCTTCAAATTCAATCTACAGAATTTGTCAGATGGAAAAAAAGATAAGGAACAATTTTAAAGCAAAGGATCAATCATCTACCGAAATTCTAGAATTAATCCATACAGACCTCTATGGTCCTAAAAGAATAGGAATCCTGATTGGTGATAGGTACTTCATGCTTTTAATTGATGATTACTCTAGGATGACATGGGTTACATTTCTTAGAGAAAAATCTCAAACTCTTGATAGATTCAAGGTGTTTAAAGCGAGAGTAGAAAATGAGGGAAACCTGAGAATAAAATGTTTAAGATCTAATAAAGGTGGAGAGTTTACATCCGGTGAGTTCAATGCATTATGTGAAGAGCATGATATAAAAAGATATTATTCTGCTCCTAGAACCCCGCAGTGGAATGGAGTTGTAGAGAGAAAGAACCAAACTATGCAAGAGGTCACTAGAACTATGATGAAAGAAGAAAATGTTCTTGATATGTATTAGAGAGAAGCTATTCACACTATTGTTTACATTCTTAACAGAGTTCAAATCAGAGGTAAAAACACTAAGACTTCTTATGAGTTATGGACTGGTAAGACTCCTACAGTAAAATACTTTAAGGTATTTGGTAATAGATGTTACATTAGAAGAGATGAAGAAAATCTTGGAAATTTCGATGTTAGATGTGATGAAGGAATTTTCCTTGGATATTCAAATAACAGTAAGGCTTACAGATCTTTTAATAAGAGGTTGAGGAAAATCATTGAAAGTACTAATGTGAAGGTTGATGAAGCTATGTATAGACCGGTGGAAATAATTGAAGTTGAACCTGATGAACCAATTTATGTGCAAATAAAACAAGAAGAGAAAGAAGAGAAAGAACAAAGTGAAGAAGAAGAAGAAATTATGTAACTTTCACTTAAGAATCCTAGATATGTTTAGAAAAATCATCCAGAGGAACATATAATTGGAGACAAAAGTGAAGGAGTGAAGACAAGAAGCAAAGTGGTTGAGGTAAACTTATGTTTACTTTCTAAGATAAAACCTAAGACTGTGAATGAAGCATGTGATGATGAAAGTTGGGTTAGAGCAATGAAAGAGGAACTACAACAAATAGAGAAGAATGAGACATGGGAACTAGTCCCTAGACCTACAAACAAGAATGTAATTGGTTCAAAATGGGTATTCAGAAATAAATTAAATGAAGATGGTGAAGTAATAAGGCATAAAGCAAGACTTGTATGTAAAGGATAT
This sequence comes from Sequoiadendron giganteum, assembly GCA_007115665.2. Classification (NCBI taxonomy): domain Eukaryota; kingdom Viridiplantae; phylum Streptophyta; class Pinopsida; order Cupressales; family Cupressaceae; genus Sequoiadendron; species Sequoiadendron giganteum. The sequence goes on along the minus strand of CM021102.1, from coordinate 485,734,155 downwards.
TCACAGGTTGAAGGAATAGATTTTGAAGAAAATTTTGCACTTGTAGCAAGAATGGAATCCATTCGGATGTTCTTAGCATTTTCAGCTCATAAAGACTTCAAAGTATATTAGATGGATGTCAAGTCTGCATTTTTTAATGGAGAACTAGAAGAAGAAGTATATATGGAGCAACCAGAAGGTTTTTCACTATCAGATAAACCAGACATGGTTTTCAAACTAAAGAAGGAATTATATGGATTTAAGCAAGCTCCCAAAGCTTGGTATGCAAAATTGGATAGATACTTGACTAAGCAAGGACTCAATAAAGGGTCCATAGACATCAATATTTACTTCAAGGTTGAAAAATACAAGATTTTGATAGTTGTGGTGTATGTTGATGACATCATTTTTGGTGGAAATGAAGGTATGTGTAAGATGTTTGCTGAAAAAATACAAAAATAATTTGAAATTTCTATGATTGGTGAACTAAATTTCTTCCTTGGACTTCAAGTAAATAAAATTGACAAAGGGATATTCATTTCACAATCTAAGTATGTTAAGGAATTGTTAAAGAAGTTTGGAATGGATGACTCTAAACTGGTGTGTACCCCTATGGTAACTGGATGCAAGCTAAGTAAGGATGATGAATCTGCTAAAGTTGATCAGAGCATGTACAGATCCATGATTGGTGGAATTTTGTATCTTACTGCTACTAGACTAGACATTATGCATGTAGTATGTTTAGTTGCAAGATTTCAAGCAAAACTAAAGGAATCACATGTTAAAGTTGTGAAGAGGATATTCAGATATCTTAAAGGAACTCCAAACTATAGACTATGGTATATGAAGGACAATGATTTCACTTTGAATGCCTACACTGTTGTTGATTAGGCTGGATGTGTAGATGACCGGAAGAGTACAAAAGGAGGAGCATTCTTCCTTGGAGGAAGATTAGTTTCATGGTTGAGCAAGAAATAGGATTTAGTTTATTTATCCACTGCAGAAGCAAAATATATTGTAGCGGCATCTTGTTATACACAGGTACTTTGGATGAAGAAAACTTTGATGGACATAGGTATGGTAATTGAAGAACCTATCTCTATATTTTGTGACAATACAAGTGCTATAAACATTTCAAAGAATCTAGTGATGTATTCCAGAACAAAGCATATCTCTATCAAGTATCACTTCTTGAGGGAGAAAGTATTGAGGAATGAAGTTAGACTTGAATGAGTACCTACCAAAGAACATTGCAGACCTATCACTAAGGCCCTTCCAAAGGATACTTTTGAGTATCTAAGAGGTAAGTTAGGGGTTATTGCCCCTCCTTCTTTGAATTAAGTGCACATGGAGGTGCATTAGTCTAGTGGATTCATAGACCTTTTGTTTTGGACTGATGATTGAGGTCTACTTCTCAAGGGGAGTAGAGAAGTGCTTGTTGCAGTATGCAATGTGGGTGTACTCCTTAGGGGGAGTGAAAAGAGATTTGTTTGGAAAGAATTTCCTTTTCCATTGATGTCAAAGGGGGAGAGAGAATCATGTGAAAATTTTATGCTTGACAGGTTCTCGCTTCTGAAAATCATCTAGGATGTGGGAGAGAGAATCATGTGAAAATTTTATGCTTGGTAGGTTGCCACTTCTAAGAATCATGTATGTTGTCTTTGATGGTTGTTCACATCATGTGTTTCCATCAATGACAAATGGGGAGATTGTTACAAGTGTGGATGTGTTTGGTGGTGTTTTCATTACTGTTGTCATTGATTTCAGCACCGCACAGGTTGAGTAAGTTGGGTTTTTCCAAGTTCTTTTGAGAAAATTTGAGAAATAATGAAATTTGTGTTGAAGTGTGTTCTGAGTGTGCTCCAGTATTGTGGGTCACACTTTTTCTATGTTGATCCTATACCTATGCAGATCTATAGGTGTGTTTATACGATTTAATGAATCATATATACTAAGTTTCAACTTTTGGTTTGATGAAGAGAAGAAGATATGTTCACCAGTGTGTGAACTAGTTTGTCAAAGTTATCTGGTTGTTGACTGGGAGAAATTTTTTGGCTCCACATTCTTCTGGTATTTGGTTTCAAATCTTGTGGATCTAGGAGATTACTCTTTCTAATGGCTTATGTGTTGTGACAAAGTTGCTTGTGTTTTGGCACTTTGGAAGACCTGCTCCAGAGCTTCTATGTTTTTGCTGGTTGTCCTGGTTGAACTGGTGAAGTGTTCTCTATGAATGAAGTTTGTTGAAGTTGTTGTGGATGTATCTGAGTTACTCTCATAGATGGTAAAATTACCGGTGAAGTGTGTTGAGCAATCCACGTGTGTTTATCTTGTTGGAGATGCACATGCTTCAAAGATCATTGGTGTTTTCATTAGGTTTGGATGACCTGGTGTCTACATGTTACATTTGGATTTTTCATCGACTCGAGAAAGTGTGTGCATGATCCAAGATGTTGTTTGAGTCCTAAATTAAATATGTTTTTGATCCCCTCAAATTCTTATCCACCACGGGAATGTTGAGTAGCCAACCTAGTTTGAATTTGTAAATGAAATTGTATAGCTGACCTTGGAGAATGTTCTTGAGGTTGAAGATGGTATAAATGCAAGTTAAGTTGTAGTGAATTTCATATCCATCCATCATTCGATCCGAGCAAGAGAAGAGTATGCAAACAAGTGAAAAACGTAGAGTGTGGAAGAGCAAATTGTGGTAATAGTACTTAATTGTATTCATAATCTTTTGATCAAGTTGTAAAGTGTGTGGAATTCCTAGTGGTGGATCTTTATCTATTTCTTTGTAGGCAGTGAGCCTCTCTTTTTGGACAGTGAGTCCTAAGGCAATGAGCCCTTAATCTAGGTAGTGAGCCTTTGTATTTGGCCAGTGATCCATTTGGCAGCGAGCCTTTATATCTGGTATTGCATTACTACTATACTATGAGTCAATCCTCACTCTGGTTTTTCCCTCATTAGAGTTTTCCACATAAATCTGGTGTCTCTGGTGTTGTGTTTTTGTTATCCGCATTTCATGTTCACACCTAATAACAAATTGAAGATAAAATGGAATTGATTAAGGGGTAAAAGCACAAAGCTGCGTCACACTTTATAAAGGAAACGGCCAATGCTAATCCAACTTTTAAACTTGAATCACTAAAAAGTAGCATATATGTTTTGAATTTTTAAAAGATGTAAACTAGTAAAATATGTATTTTTTAGTATATTTTATGTTTGTATTTTTTATAAAAAATTAAAAAATTATTTTAAACTAGTTTTTCATAAATTAACACTATAATTTAGTTGCAGATAAAATGCTGAAAAATGAAGTTGCACGGGACGTCAAACTTTTTATAGTAAATTTTATTTTTTTTCTTTCAAATTTTTTGTGTGTATTTATAACTTGAAACTTTAGTGCATGGATATATTTTTTTCCAATTTTGATAAATATATATTTGTCTATAAGTATTAAAATGTGCGTGAATAAAATACAACTATTTCCATCGGACGTCAACATTCATATTAAATATTTATCTAAAATGGAAAAAAAATTATACCATCTTGAAATAGATTCTTTTATCTAGTGCATCATATTTTTTTCAATTTTTTGTAATAAGTTTTAATATTTTTCCTTAGCATGGTAATCAACCTAAATTTTTTTGCTAATAACCTACTTTTAGTATAAATAAAAATAATAATAATAATAATAATTAAACTATTAAAATAAATATATTTTTGAAAACTACACTTAAGGATCTACAAAAGGGTATTTTTACATTTTTAAAAAAATGTTATTTACATTAGGAGGAGTTATTAAAACTTCAAGTTTTTCAAATAATTTTTTTTTTTGGTAAATTGGACTCAAAGTGGTGCTCCATTTATTTTTAGCCAGCAATTTTAGTTGAATAAATTGTGGAAGTATGTAACTTAGCTAGAATGAATCTTACTAGGTCATATGTTTGACCAAAATTGATTTTTAGTTAGAAATACTTAAATTCAGTTGTGCTGATATGTTGGTTGAAAGTGTGACACAACTTTGTGCTTTTACCCTAAGTTAAGAAGTAAAGAGTTTGATACAACTGATTCACACACCCCCCCCCCCTCCTCTCAGTTGTCTTGTGCATTTCAACAACCCACAATAGATTTTGCCACCAATGCTTACATGATTATCAAAATTTCTCTCCCACTTGTTAAGTCTAACAATCCAATATTGACGTTACTCATAATGCTAGTAGTAATAATATTCATATTATCTAAATTCCTAACTAATGAAGATATTATTTTGATTGAAAATCACAACAATAATATCATCAGTTGATAAGGTGCTCATTACTCCCTCTGACAAATTCTCGATCAATAGGATTAAAAGTCATGTTAATTAGGAGATTATAATTCTATACAAGTACACCATTATCCCATGAAACATCATATTCAAATATAGTCATTCCTTATGGACAACTATTCAACTCAAGATTCATGATAACACGTTTGGTGATCTCAATCCCAAAAGATGTTATTGTTACTTGATTACCATTAAATTAGAATCAAATAGGACATCTAATGTTATTAGTGAAGGTAAGTTCAGGATTGGATAGAGTTGAGGTTGAGATATACTAAGAGAATTCAAATACTAAAGATGCACCAAAAGGGGTGTAACAACTTCAACTTAATTTACCTTTCGAAGTTGTCTATTCAATGCATATTCATTAGAAATGAAATGGATAATTTTAACAATAATATCACAAACATAAACATGCAAAGAATAAGCTCTATCAGTCAAAACTAAACTACCCTAACCTAATAAATAACATTTAACACTATTGGAATAAAAATTCAACAACTCAATATCGATTGACTATGCAAGCACATGATTATCTTAATCTTGTAATCGTTTATTAGAAATTGTATTAAATCTAAAATAGTTTAAAAACATTAAGGGTATTCCCAAACACAATCCCCATTCTTTCAATTTGTAACTTCACCCAAATCAAAAAAATTCCTTACACCATTTTTTATTAAATTATTATTAACTTGCTCAAACTATACCTAAACCTTCCTTTGCAAAATTTTATATATATATATATATATTTATTTGGATATAATGAAATATTATTCTATTCACAAAATGATCAAATAAATAACTAAAACTCTCCAATAAAAAACCAATCTTTATAATTGAATAAATAAAACCAATAAATTAAAACTAATATTCTAAACATTACTTAGATAAAACTTTTAATTAATTAGTGATTAGAAACTACTTCAAAACCAACTTGCAACTAGATAACCCCCTATTTATTCCTACAATCGAATTCTAATTGATTGTTCAATACTTTCTCAAATTACCTTCCAATCATTTCGCTTCTATTTGCTCTTATTTATTTGCAGGTTGATGGAATGAACAACTCCCAAAATCGACTGCAAGAACAGGTTTACCTCTTTATCATTTCCAGACATCAATGTTTAACAGGCACGGCTCACTGATTAAATCTTTATTACAAATCATTTTTGTTTGAAAGAAACTTTATTAAATGAGACTTTATCAAATATCCTTTATTTAATTTTAAAACTAAATCATTGATGTTCAATGTATTAAGGGTTCGTTTATTTAAAATGAAACTTAGTTTCATTTCAAACATTCTTCCTTTATTAAGTTTATTAATCTTTCTCTTTTTTTCTTAGTTTCATTCGATACTTAGCTAATAGCCCTCTTTTTAGTTTATTACATTTCTTTTAAAATGGTTTAACACTTATAAATTTAATACATGCATTTTTTTTTTAAAGAAATAAAACTTTAATCATGTTAACTTTGCTTATTAATATAGTTATTATAAATTGTAATTTTAGAGTATATATATATATATATATATTATAATTTTTTTAAATTTTAATTAGATTTGATAATTTGAAAGATAATAGAATATCTAAAATTTTACTATTTAATAATAATTTTGATTATTACTAGATTCAAAATGTATATATGCATTTTGATATTTATAGTTAATTTTTTTGTATAAATAAATATACGCTATCTCACATTATATGTATATCAAATTTTTTAAAAGAAGATTAAATCCAAGTTCTAACCACTTACTTTACAAGGCAATTCAATATGAAAAAAAAGACCATGTATTTTTTTTTTTTTGATTTCTTGGATTTTTCTACATATAGAAACATACTACACATTTTCATTTACCTTTCTATAAGAGGAATAATTAATTCAAACTCCAAAAGAATTCAATCCCTTTTTATACTTTCTCAAATAAATTAGGAAACTTCATACCGAGACACAATCCTTCTATCCCCTTAGAGATTTTACACAAATGGTTCTATATTTGCACTCATAAAGTCTACATTCACCCCAACATTAGCCCCCTTTAATTTAAGGATCAACGCATGCCCAATGTCTCCCTTAGATTACATATCTAGATGAAAGGAGGGCCACATTTACAATTTGAACCAACCATCCTATACTCAATCATTATATTTTCCAAAACTCTACTCTTGGAACTTGAAGCTTTTTCCCAATTCAAAGGACTCAAATCTATTTTATGGAATCCTAAATTTGATAGACTTTCCTTGCCCTTGAAATTTGCACCTGAAAGAAGAAGTCAACAAAAAAACAATATGGCCAAAGTCTCTCCTCCCAACCATAGGATTGATGTTCAATCCACCCCCAAGCTCTAGGGCCACATAGCTTCCCTTACTCACACCACCACTACTCAGAAGGTTTCCTTAAATAAATTACACCACATACTATGCACAATGCAAACACCCATGCTATAATTCATCACCCTAACCCTTACATAACTATAAACATTAAGAAAAACAAAAACAAGGTGGAACTCCAAAAAGACAAAGCCAACGCACAATTTCAACAATACCTCAAAATGATTTAACATTAAGTTGCACATAAATTCAAAACATAAACAATATTTCATGCATCTTAAACAACGATCTACAAAGGGGTAGACCTTACCAACTAAGTGAAAATCCAAGAGGTGAAAGCCTCTCCTCCTCCAAGTCATATTCTTACATTCTTCCTCTCTCATCCTCTCCTCTATCTTCACCAAGTATTCTCCTTCCCAAAAGGAGGAAGCATTCCAAGGAAAAAAGTAAAACCAAAGAAAAAGAGAGAAGCCAAGAAAAAGAGAGAATCCAAGCCAGAAGAGGGATCCCCTTCTCCTTTCAAAAAGAAGGAATATATAGAAGGGAAAAGGGCAACTAACTCCCCAAAACTTCCCAACCACCCAACCAACTCCCATTTTCGCCATTTTTCATAAGTTGGAAATTAGAGTGGGTTTTAAACTTCATTTAAGTGATTTAATAGAATAAAAAGACCCCTACTCTATAGACCTACCACTTAGGGCGCCTTTTAAACAATTAAAACCACACAAAGACATTATAAAACCTAAAATAAATAATGACATTTAAAGATGTGACTCAAGGGTCTAATAAGCAACATCTCCCACATGCACTTGACCCTTACAAAAAAAGGGTAAATACATATCCTTGACAATACTAGAATTTTCCAAGAATGATATAAGGGAAATAGCTATGTGACCCCTTCATCAATAGTGGCCAATTTTAACCTGTTTACTCAGCCAGAAGGAGGTTTCAGTATTTCTCATAATTAATAGTATTTGAAACAGATAACATATGAAAAATAATTTTCTAATGATAATCAACTAAGGAATTAGATCTACATATAATTTAACTCTACCTAGACTTGCATAATATCTTTTAGAGTCAAGCAATAATTGATGATGTTATTTAATATCAAAATATTACCACTTATCAATAATCTATTTTACCTATAACGAATATTACTACAACCAAATATTGAATATCAATCATTACCTTTATATCCACTTACACTCATAATATAAATCACCTAACATGATGAAATCCATTAATATACATAATGATATTACCAATAACAAAACCTCTCAATCATTACATACTTACCTAGATAGGGAATATACCTCATTTGGCTATCACATGAAATCACAACAACCACTAGTTAGTTAGTTAGTTAACAATAAAAAATATAAACAACTTGGTGTATAGGAACAATAATCAATAATGTATATTTCCCAACAGAAAAGAACATAAAATATAGGACATAAACCATTGATGACTAATAAGATCAACAAGGACTCAAGGGGCAGGGTCTTACATTTATATTACTTCAAATATCTCCTAATTTATTCCAAAAACTTTTATAGTGGTCTATCATGTACATTCAACAATATTAAATCAACTAAATAGATTCTAATGAGACCCTTATCTATTATATCTATTTTATCCCAATCTTTTGTGACATAGGAGTAGGTTTGGATTTGGATTCTACAACCCATATATCTCCATCCATTATTATATCCTCCATCTTAAGCTTCTAAAGCTCAAATTCTATGCATGATAACTTCTCCATTTTTATTATAGATGTGTTTTTTGTCTCTTCCTATAATAAGATCAAACCCATTTACACAATATCCCATTCAAGTAAATATTAGTATCAAAAACCTCTACCCATTACCCATAATACAAGTTCATCAAGTTATGATATCAAATAAAAAAAGTAATATACATGAAAATTCTTCCTAAATTAATATTAGAGGAGAGTATTTTATAAATTTTAGATCTTTATAATTACATAAAAGAGAAACACATTTAAAAATAAATAAAATAATACTACAGTATAGGTATATGAGGAAAAGTATTTTGAGAAAAACCCCCACACTCCAAAATAGCTCAATTTATTATTCATTAATATAAACATAATTACAATACACTTGTAGAGAAAGCCTCTATATAGAAGTGTCAATAACCATAGTTATGGAGTAATTTTTGTAGCATAACATTACTTTAAAAAGTACTATTAATACCTCCTATGATGGATGACTTAGTATGGGCTAACTACACTTGATCCATGAGGATTCAAAGTGTATTTAAGCCACTAAACATCAGTTCCAATAAGATCATTCAATGCAAAACTAAACTAAGAATCCATTAAAACTAACATATTAAAATAAAAAATCTTCATAAACACCTATTCTAATCCATTGAAACTTATCCTATTTGGGGGAGTGGTGTCGCATTAATGTGGAATGATGACCCTAATGCAAGAGCATCCATGGCCTTGTGCAATCTTGTATCACCAAAAAAAGGTTTGATTTATTTTTGGTTAATTTTGGAGTGGAATTTCATTTGATTTATGAAATTCAAATTTTGATTGTTGGGGAAATGCAATTTCATGTCATATGAATGTAATTTCAATTTTCCATTTAAATTGAGTCAAATTCATTGATGGCATAGTGGAGACCAAGTTTAGTAAAACGAAAAAAAAAATTAAAAAAAATTATGGGTGTGGCTTCTTGGAGTTATAATTTCATTGAATTTTTATTTTAATTCATTCAACCAAGATTCCTAAAAAATAGGAATCTAGAGGTGGACACCTAGGAATGAGAAAAAGGGGTTTTTGCTTTCATTGGTGAAAACAATGTTGGAATAAAATCCATAAAATCCTCCAACAGGTTGTGGGTGTAGTGGAGTTGTCTTATTGCAATATTTTATTTGATTTTTGGAGGAAATTGGGAAAATTGGAGAGAGTGGCATTGGGATTGGGAATTTTGAATGAAATTCATTGTAATGTAAGAAAAATGAAATGCAAATTCATTGTAATGAAAATCCTAGGAAATACAAAAGAAAAATTCATTTCATTTTGGAGTTAGTCTTTCTAGAGAAAGGAAATAGGAGAGACCAGGCATATCATACCTCCAGAGAGCTTTTGATGATGTTAATGGTAGATTTGAAGGATGTGTAGATGATTTGATATCTTCTCGAGTTACAAAGATTGGTGTGTGGAGTTGCATTGTTTGAGTTTGTGTTGTTTGCAAGTGTGAAGGTTGAGAGGCAACCTCTGATTGGTGAGGCAATATTTTGATTTTCATTTCTGATTTTGAATGCATTTCCAAAGGCATGTAATAAGCCACAACCCTCAGAGGTTGTATGTAAGTGTGTGGTTGTGTTTCAACCTTGGATTTTGGTGAATATAAATCCATTTTCATTTCTGATTTTTGTGTGCATCTGAAAGGGCATGTAACAGCCCACAACCCTTATGGTTGTATGTAATTTCTTATTAAATTTTCAATTGTTGAATGAAAGAGTTTGCTGGTTGCAAATTGAAACCCTGTTGTGCAAAAGTTGCAGAGATAAAAATATGATTTTTTATGTTATCTCTATTGGGTGAGTGTGAGAAAATAATTAATTATGAGAGTAAATTTGAATTAATTTATGTCTCATAAATTAGTGGTATCAAAGAAAGGTTGAACTTGAGTGTGTGAGTAGACTGCCGAAGAGAGGAAGCTTGTACCAGGATCTGTGTGTTGTGAGTTGCAACCAGGTTTTCCAAAGAAAGAGGAAGAGGAAGAGGAGAAAAATTTGTAAGGGATGATGATTTTAGAGCTTTGAGGAGATGGGTTGAGACTCTACAAGAAGAAATATGAAGGGGATTCACAAGGGTAAGAGACCCAAGAAATGATGATGAAAGTACAAAGATTTCTAGTCAAGTTGGAAGCCAAAAGAGTGCAGGAGGAGTAGCAGTTTCCAATGATCCTCTACTAATTGCATTATCAAAGATAGGGAAAAGGCCTAAAATGGATGTTCCTACCTTTAATGGGAGTTTAAACCCAGAAGAATTAGTTGATTGGTTGAATGATATGGAAGAATATTTTAAATTTGAAGAGATAGAGGATCCAAACAAAGTAAGATATGCCAAGACAAGGTTGAAAGGGAATGCCTCTATATGGTGGAGAGAGGTTCAATTAGAAAGGGGAAGAAAAGGAAAATAAAAGATTACCAGATGGGATAAAATGGTGGAGAAGCTTAAACAGCAATTTATTCTAGTAGTCTATGAATTAGATTTTCTTAAGAGAATGCAAGGTTTGAAATAGGGCAACAAAATAGTTAAAGAGTACACATAAGAATTCCATAGAGTTCTTATAAGAATCGGGAATTCAGAGGTGGCAAAGGAGAAAGTTGCAAGGTATATCAATGGATTAAGGTCAATCATTCAAGAGGAGATGACACTTGTTAGAGTTCTAACAATGAAGGATGCCTATCAATCAACCTTAAAAATTGAAGAGAGGTTAAACAAGAGGTTTGAAAACAAACAAAAGGGAAGAGGATGTGGAGTCAAGGTAGGTGGAGGAACCTACAAGAAGGAAGATAACCAGCAAAAGGGATCAAAAAATGAAGAGGGCAACAATAGGGTAGTGAAGTATGGTGAAGGAAAAATTTCAAGAGAACAAAACTTTAGAGGTAGAGGTAGAGGGTGTGGCTTTGGTGGAGGCCCATTCAAAGGAAATTTTTTCAAATGTGAAGAAGGGGGACACCAGGCTTATGATTGTCCTCACACCGAAGATAAAAAAAGAAGAAGACAAGAGTATCAAGGAAGGGAAGCAAATTTCAATGAAGAGGAAGAGGCACATTCCTCACAATCTAAAGATGTAGAAGGGGAAGTCTTGATGACAAGGAGAGAACTCCTTAATGATGATAGTGAATCAATACAAAGGAAAAATTTGTTCAAAACAAGGTGCAAATGAGAAGGGAGAGTATGTATCAATATTGTGCATAGTGGAAGCACAGATAATCTTGTGTCTGAGGAGATGGTGAAGAATTTGAATCTTGAAAGGAGAAAACATCCTAAACCATATCGGATAGCTTGGGTGCAAGACACTCAAAGTCACTTGTGAATGAGCAGTGCAATGTGAAGTTCAAGGTTGGAAACAACAGTGATGAGATTCTATGTGATATCATCCCCATGGATTCTTGTCACATTTTGCTAGGTAGACCATGGCACTATGATAGGAGAGATATTCATGATGGGTGTGCCAACACCTACAACATTGTAAAAGATGGAGTGAAGCATAAGTTGAAGCCTTTAAAAGAGGAAAGTGTTCAAGTTTGTGGCTATGCTCAAGTTTTTTTGGTTGATGCAAGGAGATTTCTTGATGGTATGAAGCATGAAAAGGTTTTCTTTTCCATCATTCCAAAGACTAATAATGAGGTTGTGTAATAATTTCCCATAGAAGTTACAGATTTGTTGAAGGAGTTCAAACACATTGTATTAGATAATGCACCAGAGGGACTCCCACTGATGAGTAAAATCAGTCACCAAATTGATTTTATTCTAGGGGAAAGTTTTCCAAACAAGGAAGCCTACAGAATGTCACCTACAAAGAGTGAAGAGGTAAATAGACAAGTTTCTGATTTGTTAAAGAAAGGTTTGATAAGAGAGAGTTTAAGCCCATGTGCAGTGCCTGTTGTTTTGTCACCAAAGAAAGGAGGAGAATGGAGGATGTGCATGGACTCCATGGCTATCAATAAGATCACAATAAAATACAATTTTCCATTACCAAGGATGGATGATATCATGGACTGCTTGAGTGGAGCAACATATTTCAGCAAGATTGATTTGAAGAGTGGGTATCACCAGATAAGATACATGAAGGAGATGAATGGAAGATGAAATTCAAGAAAAAAAGAAGGTTTGTATGAGTGGTTTTTCATGACATTTGGGATAACCAATGCACCCAATACATTTATGAGACTTATGAATGATGTTTTGAAGGAGTTTCTCAGGAGGTTTGTGATTGTTTATTTAGATGAAATTCTTATTTTTCAATAAAACACTTGAGGAACATTTGATGCATATTAGATGTGTTTTTGAGAAGCTTAGGGAAGATAAATTTTTGATCAATCTTAAGATTTGTAGCTTTGTGAAGAAGGAATTAGTATACTTGGGTTCTGTGATGCAAAGTGAGGGCATCAAGATGGACCTAGAGAAAGTGAAAGTAATCTTGGAGTGGCCTACACCAAAAACAGTGACCGAGGTGAGATCATTTCATGGTTTAGTTAGTTTCTATAGAAATTTTATAAGAGGATTTAGTAGAATATACACCCCACTAATAGAAAGAGTGAGAGGTGACAAGAAGGATTTCAGATGGACTTCAGAGGCAGAAAAGAGTTTCAATGTGTTGAAGGCAAAAATTACAGAGCAACCTGTGTTAGCACTTCCGAATTTCAACAAGGTTTTCCAAGTGGATTGTGATGCAAGTGGTAGTTCCATTGGAGCTATTTTGAGCCAAGAAGGTAAACCTATTTCCTACTTTAGTGAGAAGTCAAATGATGCTAAAAAAAAGTATTCAGTGTATGATCAAGAATTTTATGCTATTGTGCAAGCATTGAAAAAGTGGAGACACTATTTACTGGCTAAGGAGTTTGTTTTATATACTAATCATCAAGCATTTCAATATTTGGGCAGCCAAGGTAAGATTAGTCAAAGGAATATGAAATGGGTTGAGTTCTTGAAAAGTTATACCTTTTTTTTAAAACATAGACTCATGGTAAGTCTAACTGAATTGCAGATGCCTTGAGTAGAAGACAAAACTTGTTGGTTGAGATGTAGATTGAGGTGGTTGGATTTGATGAGTTGAAAGATTTGTATGAAGAGGATCTTGATTTTAGGGAAGCATGGAGAGATTGAAAAATTCCTATTTCAGTTGATAGGACAAAGTGGTTGGACTATCTCATGCAAGATGGAATGCTATTCCCAGGTAGTAAGTTGTGCATTCCAAGAAGTTCAATGAGGTTAAATCTAATCAAGGAAAAGAATAGTGGTGGGCTAGCAGGTCATTTTAGAATGGATAAGACATTGGCGCTTGTAGGTGAGAATTATTATCTACCACAAATTTAGAAAGAGGTGAGAAAGTATGTACAAAGTTGTGTGTGTCAAGTAGCCAAATGGGTGATTCAAAACACCGGTTTATATCAGCCACTACCTACATCCGAGAGGCCATGGGAGGACATAAGTATGGACTTTGTTCTTGGTTTACTAAGGACACAAAGAGGATATGACTCTATCTTTGTTGTGGTTGATAGGTTTTCTAAGATGACACAATTTATTCCTTTTCATAAGACTAATGATACGGTGAATATTGCAGATTTGTTTTTTCAGGGAGGTTGTGAGACTTCATGGCCTTTCAAAGAGCATTGTTTTTGACAAGGATATGAAGTTTGTGAGCTACTTCTAGAGGAATTTGTGGAAGAAGCTCAATACTGATCTGAATTTTTTCTCAGCATACCACCCTCAAACAAATGGCCAAACGAAGGTGGTGAATAGGAGTTTGGGAAATCTGTTGAGATGTTTAGTTAGAGACAAACCGAAGGTGTGGGATTTGGCCATACCTCAAGCTGAGTTTTCCTACAACAACTCAATCAATAGGAGCACATGTAAATCTCCATTTCAAATTTTCTATGGTAGAAGCCCTATAGGTATTTCAAATTTAAATCAGATTGAAAAAAGTGTGAAGAAGAGTGCAGATGTAGAGGACTTCGCAGAGCACATGAAGGGCTTGCACGAAGAGGTGAGAAAACATATCAGAAAAATGAACATTTCATACAAGGCTAATGCTGATATGAAGAGGAGGAATAAGGAGTTTCAAGTTGGAGATAATGTGATGGTGCATTTGAGGAAGGAAAGGTTTCCAATTGGCACCTACAACAAGGCTAAAATGAAGAAGGTTGGACCGTGCAAGGTGCTAAAAATACATGACTCTGGTAATGCATATGAAGTTCAGTTGCCTAGTGATCTTAATATGTCTCCTATATTTAATGTTTCTGATCTAACCATTTTCTATGAGAATGAAAATGTTTAATTTGCAGCAAATGGGAAGCCACAAGACTTCATACAAAAATCTGATCAAGAAAAGATTGAATCAATTCTTGATAGAAAGGTGAAAAGAAGCACTCAGAAGAAGCAGTACATGGAGTATCTTGTGAAGTGGTTTGGGAGACCTATGGAAGATGCATCTTGTTTATCTAAGGCTGAGATTACTCATCTTGGGTATCCATTGGAGAAGTGATGTGATCACTTTTCAATTATTGTGGTGTCTAATGTAGGAGCATCCATGGCCTTGTGCAATCCTGTATCACCAAAAAATGGTTTGATTTATTTTTGGTTAATTTTGGAGTGGAATTTCATTTGATTTATGAAATTAAAATTTTGATTGTTGGGGAAATGCAAAATGTAATTTCAATTTTCCATTTAAATTGATTCAAATTCATTGATGACATAGTGGAGACCAAGTTTATTAAAATGAAAAAATCAAGAAAAAGCAATTATGGGCGTGGCTTCTTGGAGTTATAATTTCTTTGAATTTTTATTTTAATTCATTCAACCAAGATTCCTAAAAAATAGGAATCCAAAGATGGATGCCCAGGAATGGGAAAAGTAGTTTTTGCTTTCATTGGTGAAAGTAATGTTGGAATAAAAGCCATAAAATCCTCCAATAGATTGTGGGTGTAGTGGAGTTGTTTTATTGCAATATTTTATTTGATTTTTGGAGGAAATTGGGAAAATTGGAGAGAGTGGCATTGGGATTCAGAATTTTGAATGAAATCATTGTAATGAAAATCCCAAGAAATACAAAAGAAAAATTCATTTCATTTTAGAGTTAGTCTTTCCAGAGAAAGGAAATAGGAGACACTAGGCATATCATACCTCCAGAGAGTTTTTGATGATGTTAATGGTAGATTTGAAGGATGTGCAGATGATTTGATATCTTCTTGAGTTGTAGAGATTGATGTGTGAAGTTGCATTGTTTGAGTTTGTGTTGTTTGCAAGTGTGAAGGTTGAGAGCCAACATTTGATTTTTGAGGCAATATTTTAATTTTAATTTCTGATTTTGAATGCATTTCCAAGGGCATGTAACAGCCCACAACCCTTAGAGGTTGTATGTAACTATGTGGTTGTGTTGCAGGTGAAAGGTTGTGTTGCAACCTTGGATTTTGGTGAATATAAATCCATTTTCATTTCTATTTTTGTATGCATCTGAAAGGGAATGTAACAGCCCACAACTCTTGTGGTTGTATGTAATTTCTTATTTATTTTTTAGTTGTTGAATGAAGGAGTTTGTTGGTTGCAAATTGCAACCCAATTGTGCAAAAGTTGTAGAGATAAAAAATTGATTTTTGGTGTTATTTATATTGGGTGAATGTGAGAAAAGAATTAATTGTGAGAGTAAATTTGAATCAATTTATCTCTCATACATCAGACCCTTTCCCAATCTCATGGATAAATACGCTTGTTTTGATCGATCCTATTGAAGAGAATCGACGAAATCGATGAGAGATGTGTACGAAAGCATGATTTAAAGCTATTTACCATGATGAAAGATATTTTAACATGATCTATGCTAAGATGATCGATATGGGTGTATGCAAAGCTATTCTAAATGGAGTTTAAGCTAAAAATATTCAAACCCTAATTATAAAATATATTAAATGGATGCATCTAAGTTACCATGGAAGCCATTAATAGAAGCTAAGCTAATGATACAAGTAAATTAAGCTAAAAATATGCTAAATAAGTGATAAATATGAGTGCAAGTGAAAGTTATTTTAACAACATAAGTTTTCTCTTAAAAGATAGATTCATTTGTCTCCAAATAGTGACCTATTTATAGGACAAATGTGAAATGAAGGGCTAAGATTGAAAAAATTAATCAATGGTCAGAATTGGAGGAAAGATGAAACATGAATCAAGGATTGTCATCAATGGATGATAATCAATGATCACATGGATCATGAAAAGAATCAAGGATTCATATTCTTTCAAACAAACACACTTTCAAAACTTGCACAAGAAGTCTTGTAGAAAGTTTGTTGCAAAAAAATAATATTCCCTTTTTCAAATGTGTGAAGAAAGAGAATATTCTCATGGGTGAGGAAAATTAGATATTTAATTAATTAAAACCAAATTAAATTGTGCAAAGGAATATTCTCTTTTTTTGGAGGAATGTGCAAAGGAGGAATATTCCCTTGCAAGTGGGAGGATTAGATTTAATTAGTAATTTGATAGTTAAATAAAGTTTTAATTATGAAAATTAGTGGAATTAGGATATTCATTAAATAATTAATTTATTCAATGAAAAGGGGAATTATATGATATTCATTAAATAAACAATTTAATGAAAAGGGGGAAAGTGAGATGATATTTAATTAAACAACTTAGGGTTATTTAATTAAATAAGAGGACTTTGGGGATTAAATTAAATATTTTAATTTATTCAATTTAATAGGGCGAAATGTTAGCATGAAAGGGGGTCAATTCACCTAATTAGGTTAATTAGGTTAATAGATGAAAATGATGCAATTAATTAAATAGATAGGAAAATTTAATCAATTAAGTGAAAAGAGGATAGGTTTTAGGATGAAATGGTGTTAGTATATCCGATCGAGTGCATGATATCATTCAGGAAATTTTAAAGTGTCTACATTTTACCCCTCTTTGAAGCAAGGTACCTGCTACATTGGTTCAAAGACTGACACTTTTGAGATTAAAACTATTGCACAAATCAAAAAATCTAATTTTTGGATGCTCCAATATTGCCCCAATGGAAGGAATAAGTTGGTTCCCTACCCCCTCAAGAAATCGGGCAAAAAATTTGAATTTTGGGTTGATTTCTTGACAAAGGTAAAATATAGGTGTAGGCACTAAAACAAGCCCCGAGATGCCAAAAATGGCCTTAGAAATGCAAAAAGTGGCTCAAAATAGGTTGCACAGGTCAGAAGTAGGTAAAACAAGCCAAAACTAACTTTTGGCTCAAATTAGGGAAAAAAACCCTAATTTTTAGGATTAAATAAGTGATGAAGGGTCATTTTCAAGTCATTTGTGCATTCACACCTTAGAGATTTGCTACCTTTTGAGCTTTGATACCTTGGAAAAATGGCTTACTGAGTGCTTCTTCTTCATCTTTTGGAGCGAGTTCGAGAGTACGAGCGACAAGCAGACGCAGGACCTTGGGTATGTGATGCAAAACTTGCCTTGATTTTTGCTTTGAAGTGAAAATAATAGGGGTTAAAGTTAGGTCTATAGAAGCATCATCATATAGCGATGTTATTGATGCGTAAAAAGCATCACTATTGATTTTATAGCGACAGACCTCTAGTTTAGCAACATACCTTGATTTCTTGGCTGGGCAATGCATTTTATTTGGGGGTCGCTAGGTTAATAGAGCGACACATAAGATTTTTTAGTTCATCATTGCTTGAAAGTGGTGGGAAACACATCTTACGAATGGTGATGCACCTAGATTTTTAGCTATAGTGATGCATAGTAATGTTGATTCTCAATTGAGCCTAGCGACACTTATCACCAAAATAGTGACACACCCTCAAAAGAGCAATGCTACTAATTTCAGTGACGCTTTTTGATGTTTTGGATGTAAAGTCTCAAATTTTGATTACTTTTTGGATTTTTAGCAAATTGACTCTGTGTGCATGATGTGTGCAGAAGGATCCTCCCATATTGATGTCACGAGAGCACCATTTTGACACTTTGGTAGTGGAAATATACTTTTATGACCTAGAGGTGGAGTGGCTGGAGAGGATGGGGTTAGGTTTTATCTCTTTCTTTCCTAAGGTTTGAACCCACCTCACTATGATGACTGCACTTATTGAGAGGTGGCACAATGAGACCTCGTTGTTTCACTTGTCCACCGGTGAGGCCACCATCACACTGGAGGATGTGTGGCACATGCTTTGATTTATAATTCATGGAGAGTGTGTTACATATGACACAAATGCTGAGAGAGACACATGTCTCTCTCTCCTACACAGGCGGCAGATTTTTCTAGTGAGCTCTTAGATTGATCTTGACCTATATCGTGGGAGGGTGGAGATCTTCAGATTGTCCATAGTTGCACTAATCTCTGGAGTGTTTTCCCCAGATCGACGAGGTAGAGGTTTCAATCTTGGATGGGGATTAATATGGGAGGGGATGATCAGGAGGGATATTATGTACACCTAGGGTCTAGTTTTTCTTGCCTCCCTATACCACGACATGCATGAGGCCATCTATCGAGAGGGAAGGAGCATCGAAGCAAGTGTGAATTTTCTTCATATATGGGAATACAAGCATATTACAATATTGAGGCCCTTGATGGTTTTATCAGGCATTCATGAGATGAGCCCATTGTGTTCAAGTACAAGGTGTTGATGACTCTTTAGCACATGGGCCCTATAGGTCTAGCTTATTAGTGTCGTGTTACTGATGACATGATTGTATTCAAATGGAGGCCATGGCTGCAATATCCAACATGGTATGATGATCAATAGAAAAAAAAAAATTCTCGGTAGACATGATATATGCAAGGGAGATACCACACTATTATAGAGTGATACCTCCCAGACTGCATTTCTCGTCAGTTTGGAGAGATTCAAGATGTACTAACTGATGATTGCACTGTAGCTTTTACTATATCACAAAGAGAGGTTCAATGGAGATCCCAAATTGATCCCATGGTGGCAATCAATGATTTTAGATAGCTTTTCCCATAGTTGTGGGCATATGATCAGGGACTCCTAGATGCATGCATGACTCTAGCCTATGGTGCATGGTTCAGGCCATCTAATTTCCTAATAGATCCAGTAGGGGGATGCCTCATAGGCAAAGAGAGAGGCAAAGGTAGAGGCCAAGGTAGAGGTCATGATGGTGGTCGGGATGGAGGTAGGGATGGTGGCCGAGGTAGAGGTCTGTAGGATCAAGATCATGAAAGGGTATAGGTGCTAGGTGATAGGCACTAGCAGCAACTAGATCAAGCACAAGTCTTAGGGCATCAAGATGGGCATGATAGATAGGTTCCAACTGCAGCACCGCCTTCGCTACCTATACACCTAGATGCACAAGCATAGGAACAAATATAGGCCCTCACTGTAGAGAGAGATCAACTACATCAACAAATACAGGATATGATAGTACATTGAGATCACGAGGTCTAGTTGCGACAACAACTAGACTTACAACTAGCCTAAGAGAGTGAGCGAAGGTATAAGTTGGAGGCAATGATAGCTGCATCATAGGGGCGAACAATACCGACCCGATTGTATAGAGAGGCAGTTACTGAGGTAGCCTACTACCACATGCACTATTATAGAGATGTCCCCTAGGTGATGAGGCAACCTAGTTTTTCATAGCGGAGTGGAGCACCACCTAAAGCTAAGGATCAACCATCAGTTAGGGGTGAGTCGAGTAGCCACCAGGGCCAGCCGCTTTTGTAGACACTTCTTGATTGTTTTCTTGATTATTTATACAGATATACATTCATGGGCTCATTTTTGATAGGCTCATGGATATTGTATTTTTTATTTGATATACACACACTGATTGAGATATTGTACCATGACATTCATTTTTGATATATATACAAGATGTTCAAAATTTGATATGTGATGTGCTATATTTTATGCTTTATGAATGTATGGATGCATATGATGTGATGCGATGTGATGTGATGTGATGTTATATGCTTATGTGTTATGATTATGTATGGATGCAATGTGATAGATGTACTGCAATGGATGTGTTATATTTTTTTCAGTACCTTTCTATGATACATTATGGGATGGATTCTATGATATTCCATGATATGTAGATGATATGTAGGATGTAAGGATGGATGCATTTATTTTTGTGTACTTTTCCATGCAATTTATGATGTCATGATGTATGTATGCATGTAGATGGTGCTTATAGTATGTATGTTATGAATGATTATCATATGGATGAATGCAATGTATTAAAAAGCTTAGAATAAAAAATCTATGTTATTCAAACAACTTACATGATAATGATGATACAATGGATTATGATATGTTGTAATAATGTGAGATGTATGTATGCTAATGATTTTTGGATGCAGGATGGATGCATGATGATTTTTTTTTGTTGACTGTCATGATACCAAGTTAGCGTGGAAAGAACATAGAAGAAAAAAAGAATGTAAGATTTTACCATTGATTTTGAATATTGATTCAATAAGTCCAACAAGTCCATGATCCACCAAGACTTTATTAGAGATGATAATGAGAGAGAACAATGATGTTTTGCTCATATCCTAGGATTGAGATTTTATGTCTAGTGTAATGGATTTTGACTCTACAAATAGATAGGATAGTTCTTGTTCACACCTTGAAATACAAAACCCTCATTGGAATGTAGTTTAGAATCTTACAATACATTAGACCAAAGCATACATAATAGTCAACAATCTACTCCAAACAACCTCCCTACACACAATTAAGCAAGTATGCACCAAGATTATTTTACAAGAATACCTACAAGCATAGAAAATGAAAGATAATGACTAATGCCACTTTAATTTTTCTCTAAATCATTTAGACATCATCAAGAGGCCCCTAGAATGGGTCATTGAGATAAATCATAAGAAAAGATCAAAGACAAGCAGTCAGTTTTATCTATATCTCTTGCCAATTGTAATATAGCTAAGGTGATTTTTGATACTGATGCTCATCGTAGGAAGGATTCATCCTAGGACATGTTGATCAGGTGTTTGATTAGGATGAGGTGTATGATAATCCATTGATACAAACTCCACTAACTCGTTTACCTATGATCTATACTTTAGATTTTGACACTTAGTTTCTCACTTTACAACTTGTGATACTTGCTTTCTACTTATTTTACCAAAGGTTGAAGGTGACAATTGATTTATTAGGGGTGAAGGTTTATTTCAGGTGAAAGTGAGATGGGATGGATGGTTTTGGATTGTTTAAATGGAATATTTCAATGTTTTTGGTATTCTGAAAATGTTTTGGGGCTGTTTTTGGATTTTTGAGAATTTATGTGAATGTTTATGTTTTTGATTTATTTGAGGTTGTTTATGCTTTTTTCAAAGATATATTGAGGCTATTTAAGTCTTTTGAATATTTTCTAATGTTTTTGTGTTTTTTGAATTCTCAAATGTTTTGGGGTTTTATGAGTTTTCAAATGTTTAGGGGTTTTCTAAATTTTGACCAAGAACCTAACCTAAAAGACTATCCTAGGGGCCTTGGGGGCTTATCAAAGATGAGCCTTGTCTACGTTTTACAAACAAAGACCATGTAGTTCAACTAACGCTGACCAATTTATTTGATGAGATATGGACAATTGATGGATCATCAGTTTATTATGATAGACTCCTAAAGGACTGACCTAGGGTGTCTCGGGGGCACATTAATGATGGCCTTGCATACGTTCAATCTCAGAGACTCGTAGTTCGACAGGGTACTATTTTTGGATTTTCTTGATGTTTGACCTTTTTAGGTTTTGAGGTGATTTGGATGTTTTGGGTTATTGACTTTATAATTTTCCGAATGTTTTTGGATTTTAGTTGTACAGGATTTTGATGTTTTTTGTTTTTTTTCTATTTTTGCAAGTGTTTTTGGATTTTGATGGGCTTTTATGATTTTTTTTGGGATTTTTGATGAGATTTCCAAATAACCTTAAGATATACAAGAACTCGATCTGATCTAGAACAAATTTCCCCTAGTTTGATGCAATAAACTACCTCAATATAGGTAGGACAAGTTGACCTTCCTAATATGCCAAGTAGTACTAAAGGGGATATGATCCTTCACAATATCAAGCCATGATGCAGACGTGTATGGGTGATGGAATAAATAGGATGGATGCAATGCAAAGGATGATAGGATAAAAAGCCAAAGAATAGATGAAGGTGCTTTATTTACACAAGGCACTTGTTTGATAGGTTTTCACCAAGGTACTTTCCCAAAGCATCACCAAAGTGGTTTTCACTAGAGGATGGTATTTTTCTCTACTGTTTTCAATCCTTTTTCTTTTCTTTTTTTGGATTTTTGATCATTTTTTTATTTTTTTGTATTTTTCAAATTTACACCCTTCAAGTTTAGGCATAATTTTTTCAGATGTAAACTATTGGTTGGTTCCTGCAAGGGTTCACCTTCATATTTTTTTCTCTTTTCTCGCCCATGAAGGTCTTCGACAGATGTGTCATTTCTTGTCAAATGCGTTGTTGTTTTTATTAGTTGTGTTGTTTCCTAGAAAATCCATCGTTGCTTTGATTAGTTGTGTCATTTCATACCTAAAATCTACAAAAACAAGCAAAAACTATATGAAATCTTGCAAAACTACTGTTCACATGGGTTCACTAATGTAAGAAGGGGTTAAAATAGTTCTAGCCTAGATAAAGTGACAACCAACACATCTAAGCTACAAACCCAATCTAAGAACAAGAAAACACAAACAATGAGAAATAAACTAAAAACATTCAAATGAAACACTCCCCATTGTAGTTGATTTCTTCCCTTGTCTCTCCTATCTCTCTTTTTGCAATATTTTCCCTTAGATTTGAAACTGTACTTGTGTAATAACCTGCAAATTATAAGTAGAAATTTGGAGATAAATGGTTGTCAAGGTGAAAATAGAGGAGAATAGTCTCTTTTATAGACAACCATTTGAACGGATGAATGAGATTGATATTCTAGAAAGATTCTAAGATCAACATATGAGGATTCATGAGAAGGAGGTTATGAAATGGATGGTCAAGATCGAGTTTCTAGAAAGATGCCCAGATCAACGGTGGAGGATTGATGCACCAAAAAGAGGTGGGAAATGAAGGCTATGACGCCAATGACAATGAAAAAAATAAAGGCCATGATAGAGATTAATGAGCAAGGAATCTTTGACCAAAAGGGAGGCATAAATAATTTATTCAAATTATTTAATCGAGAAAAAGAGAAAATGGAGGAAATGGACAAGTAGATTTTCAATAATTTGCATGATTATTTTAATTAAATGAGAGGAAATATTAAAGGGGGGATTAAATAATTAAATTGACTTAATTATTTAATACAAGAGACACGTGGACAATTAAATAATTTTGATAATTATTTAATAATAGATGAATTAAAAGAGGAAGTGAATAGTTAAATAATTAATATTAATTATTCAACCATAGACAAAATATGGCAAGCAAATAATTAAATAAAGATTAATTTATTTAATTATTGAAGAAGGGGGATAGTAGTGACATAATTTATTTATTTAATTGGTCAAGATAAAATAAAGATTAAAGAGTGAATTAATTAAATAATTAAAATTAATTAATTAATAGAGGAATATGGTCAGGGATGGTAAAATAATTAAAATCATTCAATTATTGGAGGATGAAAACCAAGAACAATGGTGCTTGCAAACTTAGGACATTTTTCAGTGTCTACATTTTGTCCCTCTTTGACATAATGTAGTTCATCATGTTGTGTCAAATAAATTCAATCAAAGGATGCCTTAGTGAAGCCAAGGTAAAGATATGCCCCCTCGAGAAAATTTGACAAATTTTCAAAAAAAATCAATTTTTTGGAAAATTATCTCAATAAGGCAAGTTTATGGCCAAGAATCAAACGACAAAGACGAAATTGAGTTTCAGGATCGATAAAGGGGTGAAATTCAGGATTGAAGTCAGAAAAAGGTGTGCCCAATAGACAAGGTAGGTCAAAACCCTAATTTTGAACCTATAAATAGGAATTTGATTGACAAAAAGGTTCATTTGTGCATATCCAATTTAGAAAATTCTTAGAGCTCAGAGCTATTTGGAGTGAAGATGTCACCTGTTCTTGAGGCTATCCACCATGCATACTGAATCCAGAGATACTGCTGACCTAAGGGAGTGCCCCCAGTACGTACTACTAAACTGACTTTTGATTTTTTTGATTTATGTGCATTTAGATTGGCAAATAATTTAGAAGGAAATTGTGTCATAGAATTTTGTGATGCAATTGTGTGTGTGTTTGATGCATTTGATAATTGGTTCGCTAAAATTATCTCAGTGCGACGCAATTGCATTAGGGTTAGGGGACAAGTGTTTGTGTGGCAACACACAAAAGGATGTGACACAAGTGACTTTTCGAGTCGCATATGTGGACGGGAGTGACGCAAATGATTGGGTGTGATGCATGTGCAGTCTGAAATTATGCATATGATAGGTGAGTGATGCAATCACAGTTGTGAACTTGTTAAAAAGAAGTGTGATGCATATGCCAAAATTGTGACGCAATTTCCTGGTTAAAAACTTGTCCCAGGCTAGGAAATTTTGACTTGATCAACTTAGGTTCAATAGGTCAACTGAAGGCCGTGGATTGACACAATGGCTTGCTTGATGATTTTAGGAGTGTCTACCTCTGATTTACACATGCGAGTCGACACCAAATGTTTTTCGATTATGGGACTAGCTAGGTGAGGATGAGAGACAGGCACTGTTGGACTTGGTTTGTTCTATGTCACATATATGCCCATGATTAGGGAAAACAAAGGGATGTTGACAGCATTGGCAGAGTGGTGGCACTCCTAGATGAGAAATTTCTATCTATCAGTAGGGGAGGCGACAGTCACCCTAGAGGATGTATACATGATCTTGTGGTTGTCAATTCATGGGAAGCGAGTACGGTATGACCCCGCTCGAGGAATGCAAGCCTTATATGATTATTACCAGTGTGATGATGATGTAAAGCTTGAGATCCAGGGCTATGAGATCTGATGGGAGACCTTAGAAGTGACCTATGATAGATATGAATGTTTTCCATGTGCACTAGTAGTAGGTGTGATGATTCCCATCCGCAAGGGCATGGTTTCCCAATAGGCTGGGGAGACGTACTTAGATCCATGGTTCGTTATGGCATAGTGTATGCGTGGGGGCCATGTCTATTGGCGATGCTCTATTTTCAGCTGCATGACATCGTATATAGGGGACAAAAAGTTTGAGCTATAGGGTGACTCTACTGACAGTTTGGGCTTGGGAGCACATAGCAGTGTTTCAACCTCTCATGGTTTGAAAGCTAGTGGAAAGTGTGTCGTATGCATATATGTATCAAGGGGTCTTGACACAAACACATTTTGGTGATGTGGGTTATTGGAGGAACAATTTAGATATAGTGGTCAATTTCATTTGGAGGCCATATAGGGCTTGTCAGTTATGGATCGATGAGGATGACCATATCTCATGGTGTCGACAATCGAGATATTTGATCAGATGGAAAATATAGTCCCAAACATATCATAGAGATGTATCTCCTAAAGAGGATAAGATGCTATTTTGGGGAGAGACGAGGTATTCCATTGGGCACAACAGAGTATGGATGGTCCTCTTCAAAGGTGCATCTATGGGGACCACAAATTGCCATCACGACAGTAGAGCAGGAGATAGATTCCATGTAGGCATTGAATTGGGAGTGGAGTGGAGTGGAGTGGAGGGGATTCTGATGTAGGGATGACACTATAGTATGATTCCTGGTGGTTCATACATATACTTGTTCCACTTAAATATCCATAGTAGCTAGCGCCAGTAGAGTGCAGAGGTAGGGGGACGAGAGGCCAGCGAGGTGGTAGGGGGAAAAGAGGAGGAGGCTGAGGAGATGCTGGATGGGGGGATGGAGGAGATGGGAGAGGAGAATGGGGAGGAGGAGGGATGGGGGATGACAGACAATGAGGTAGTTTTTGTCAATCAGAGAGGAGGGGGAGATGGAGGAGGACTAGCCTGAGGTGAGAGCAACAATAGAGGTGGCACAACCAGAGGATATGGAGGTTGAGGTAGGAAGGGAGGGCAGATAGGAGGAGTAGGTAGAGGAGCATGGAGAGGAGGCAGAGATAGGTGAGGCTGAGAGATTCCTCCAGGAGTGCATCATCATGGGCATAGAGGAGGTCAGAGTAGAGGAGGGCACTGCGGATCAGAGGATAGCCACCCTATAGATTCGAGTGTAGGATTTAGAGGCTGAGTTAAGGACTATGACTATAGAGAGAGACAAACTTAAGGCTAAGAGGGATTATTTACATGTTGAGAGGGAATTAGCAGTGATTAGACAACAACAAATAGATTAGCAGATAATCAATTTTGCAGCTACATGCAATGGATCCATTGTTGATGTTGCTAGGGAGTATGCTCGAGCTAGTAGGGCCATGCAGTATTATAGGGATCTATATGAGAGGATGGTTCCACCTAAGAGGAGGGAGCCCTCATTTTTAGAGATTGATAGTGGATCACGAGGCAGATCATGCAGCAGGACACATAGCTAAAGGTCTCATAGTAGGTCAGAGGGTGAGACATCAGATGCTAGATGGGCCACCCCATATGATAGGCCTCCTACTATAGAGCATAGGGCTAGGGAGTCACCTCACAGGGAGGAAATGGATGTCCCAGAGATAGGAGATTAGGGCAGTTAAGGCTAGGGACTCTTGTTATTTATGCTATTATATGGACACTATACTTTGATTATCATGCTCGTGAGCTCCATGTTTATTGGATGCATCATGACATTGTACCTCTGACACATTATCTTTTGAGTGATATACATGATGATTTTGGTGGTGGTTGATGACATGTATTGGTATATTATTATGCATTTATATTTATGATGATGACATGCTATATTTATGATGTTTATTGATTCATTTTAGATGATGATGTGATGGTTTAATATGCTTTATGATTTATTTATTTATGATTATGTTATGAATGTTTATGCCTTTTATGATGTGTATGGATGGTAAATGTAGGTAATTTGATAGATGCAATATGATGTATTTATTATTATGATAAGTATGGATTTTTGAATGTAATAGAAATGACCCAATGTTATGAATGTGATGTAATATGTAGAGGCAATTAATTGTAATGTAATGAAATGCTTGTATGATAATGT
Source organism: Sequoiadendron giganteum (assembly GCA_007115665.2). Classification (NCBI taxonomy): domain Eukaryota; kingdom Viridiplantae; phylum Streptophyta; class Pinopsida; order Cupressales; family Cupressaceae; genus Sequoiadendron; species Sequoiadendron giganteum. The sequence goes on along the minus strand of CM021102.1, from coordinate 485,706,618 downwards.
CATGATTGAAAATGTTTAAGATGAATGCAAAATTTAATATCATTAATGTTATGTAGTATGTATGGAATGCAATGTGACGTGAAATACAATGGAGTGTGATATGAAATGCAATGCAATATGATATGAAATATGATACAAAATGTAATGTGATATGGAATGTAATGTTATGATGGAATGTATAATGCAATAAAATGTACTAATTGTTGGCATATGGTTAGTGCTCCCCTCGGGATTCACGACATGGACTAACCACCTCTCATGGATCCATTAACTCTAGCAATTGTATCAAGAATTAACAGATCAATCTTTTGGTGCAACGACAACCTATGTTCCCAAAAATTGGTATCAGAGCCAAAGGTGTCGAGTTCGAATCCCCTTGAGTAATGCTAAGGGGGAGTTTGTTGGAAGATGGTCAGTGCTCCCCTTAGGATTCATTACATGGACTAATCACCTCCCATGGATCCGTTAACTCTGGAAATTGTATCGGGCATTAACATGTCGATCTTTTGGTGCAACGACAACCATGGGGCCAACACTAATGTGATGTTGCTAATATGATAATGGATGATTTCTATGTTTTTGTATTTTTTATGCAAATATGTGTAACCTAATATGATAATGCTATCTATGATGAAAAATATTTTTATGATGATGTCTAACATGATTATGCATGCAAGCTATTTTTGTGTTTCATATGACTCTATCAAGATGTAGACGGAAGAGACGTTAGCCTGAAAGAGATGGATGCTAGTGTGAAAGAGGTGAAAGGTGATGGAGATGTAAAGTTAGACGGGAAATGACAAGGGACCAACTTTCATACTTTTATATTAATCATCATCGAGCATAAAAAGTGTCATAAATGGAAAACAAAAACCATGGTATGATATAAACCAAGGTGTGCAAGGTGACCATTTATGAGAGACAAGCAGTCAAAATAAAAATTCAATAGACAATGAATGCCTTAGCTCATACTAAGGACCCAACTATCCCAATATTTTTTCCAAGACAAACTGCAAACAACAAGCAAAGAAAAGAGATCATGAACCATCATCGTCCCTCTAAATCCCTTAATATGACATCCTTGAGGTAACTAGTAACATGACCCAAAACCAATCAAAAAAGATAAGACAAATCCAAACCAACATAGTGTTTGCCAAAGAGAATGGTTTTTTATGATATTGATAAGATTGTTTGATATGATTGATTAGGTTGATCAAGATGACCGAGTTGATTGATAGGTTGATAAGGATTGATGATACATTTGACAAGGATTGATGATAGTTTGACAAAAGTTGACCAGTTGATTTGATTTGATTAATAGTTTGAAAAAAGTTGACCAGTTAAGTTGACAAATTGATTTGATTGATTGCACCTAGTTTTAGGAAGGACACATCATGATTAAGGCAAGATTGATTGACCGATTTGACATAGAATGATTGATTGTTTGACAAAGATTGATTGATAAAGTTGAATAGGTTGATTGATTGAGCCTAATTTTAGGAAAGAAATATCCTGATTAAGGGAAGGTTGATTGACAAGGTTGACAAGACTAATTGATAAAATTGACCAAGCGATGTGACAATACCTAAATTTCAAGAGAGGCGTATCCTATTTAAGGAAAGGGACACATCTGATAAAGTTGACCAAGTGACAAATGTTGACAAGACACCTAATTGCAAGAAAGACACATCCTTCTTAAGGTGAATGACTAAATTGAGAAAGTATAATCTTAGGAAGGACGCATCCTAATAAAAGACAAGTGATAAGACCAAATGAGAGAAATTACATAATTCCCCATTCTAATATGAAACCGATGACCTGATTGATTGATTAATGATAAGAGGATTGATTGACTTGAAAATTGATTGATTGATTGAAGATTGAAAGATTTGTTGGTTACGTTTGTTTGTTGATTCATGATTTGGTTTAAATGATGATTGTTTGGGGACCAAGAATACGACTAGACTCAAAAAAACCTAAAGGACTGACCTAGGTGGCCTCAGGGGCTCATCGATTGATGACCTTGCCTATGTTATACAAGTAGAGACCTTGTAGTTCAACATGACTTGACTTTGTTTTATTTGACATGAGTCATGATTTTATTTGGACAACCTAAAGGACTGACCTAACATCTCGGGGTCCCATTTAAGATGAGCCTTGCCTACATAGAAAATGTGCAAAGACAATGTAGTTTGACCACTCTAAAAAAAACTAACTTAGACTTGGACCCAGACTCTGACTCTATTTTTGGAAGTTTTGAGGTTTTTTGATGTTTTTGGATTTTGATGATTTATGATTTTTTTTGGATTTTGATGTTTTATGATTTTTTTGGATTTTGATGATTTATGATTTTTTTTGTATTTTGATGTTTTATGATTTTTGGGATTTTGATGTTTTATGATTTTTTGGATATTGATGTTTTATGATTTTTTGGATTTTGATATTTTATGATTTTTTTGGATTCTGATGTTTTATGACTTTTTTGGATTTTGATGTTTTATGATTTTTTTGGATTTTGATATTTTTAAAAGGCTGATACCATGTGTTATTTCTAATCAAGACATAGTTTAAGGAATTGTGCCCAGTCAAGTATAGGACCAGTTTATTATGTGTGAGGCGTAGCAGCAAATGCAAAGGATGATCATGCTAAATGTCAGTGGCTCCCAGGCCATGGGAGAATGACGAAGCTTTATTATGGATGACAGATAAGTGCGAACAAAGAAGCAGAGGATGGAAGACCGGGTAGAGTGAAAGTAGATGGAGGAGCATAGACTGACTACACATGGCACCTATTTTCTAGGTTTTCACCATGGTACTTATCCAAAGCGCCACCGAAGTGGTTTTCACGTTTAGACAAATTATTTCGCTTTACTTCTTTTAAAAAAAAATTGTTGTCACCAAGACACTTGTTTACCAGGTTTTCATCAGGGTGACTATTTTTTTGTAAGCTTTTTTATTTTTTTTGTATTTTTGACTTTTTAAGGGATACTCTGATAATCAAGTGTAATACTTGCAAAAGTGCATGTTGTTGATAGGTTCGAGCAACGGTTCTCCTTCAAGAGTAGAAAGATGATAAGCACTAGATCCATATGTTGTTGTGACAATATATGGGCCCAACCAATTAGGCTCAAACTTCCCAGTTTTTTCTCATTTTTCTTAGTTCTTTGGATTTTATTTTAGTACTAAGTCACCAATGTCAACAATTCTAGGATGAACCTTCTTATTGTAACTACCTTGAAGGTGATTTTGATATGCTTAAAAATGTTTCAATGCATTTGGTCTCTTTTCATTGAGTAATTCTAGCTCATATAGATGGGATACACAATATTCTTCTTGATCAATCAAGCCTTACATAGAGACTCGTAGGGATGGTAACTCGACCTCTATAGGAAGTATTACTTCATATCAATAGATAAGAGAATATGGTGTAGCTTTTGTAGGGGCATGAATACTAGTACAATAGGTCCATAAGGTGAGATTAAGTTGTAGGTTCCAGTCACGACCAGCATCATTGATAGTCTTCTTTAAGATTTTTAGGATAGTCTTATTAGACGCCTCAACTTGACCATTAACTTGTAGGTAATATGAAGTAGAAAAATGATGTTGGATATGAAATATTTTACAAAGCTCACCGACATCCTAGCTCTTAAAAGGGTGACCATTATCTGTAATCATGGACTATGGGATACCATAACGATAAATGTTGTAATTCAGGATGAATTTGGCTATCTTCTTTCTAGTGATGTCAGTTAGTGGGATGAATTCAATCCATTTTGTAAAATATTCAGTAGTGACAAGGATAAACTTATGTCCATTAGCAGAGGTGGGATGGATCTTTCCTACAAGATTGAGTCCCCATTGAGAAAATGGCCATGGTGAAGTAAGTGGTTGTAATTCCTGAGCTGTTGCATGTATAATATCTCCATGAATCTGACATTGGTGACATTTCTTCACAAAATGATAGGCATCACGTTCTATTGTAGGAAAATAATATCCTATCCTCATGAGCTTTTTGGCTAAGGTCAGACCAGTAGAGTGGGCTCCACATATACTATGGTGTACCTCTTGTAATGTTGTTTGTACTTCATTTGAGTAGAGACATCGAAGGAGGGTACTATCTAGGCTACGATGATAAAGGATATCTCTGATGATTTCATACTTGGATGCTTGTCGGATAAAGGTTTTGCATTAGTTAAGGGACAATTCAGGAGGGATAATCTGGTCATGCAAATAGGCATAAATTTCTTTGTACCAAGGTGAATCAAGACCAAAAAATTCACACACAAGTTTGGTTTTGGGGACATCGAATGTAGAGATCAAAATTTTTTCTACCAATAACTCATATTGTGATACATTATTAGGAATGTACAAGAGATATCCGATTGTAGTCATTGCATCAATTACTTTGTTCTGGATTCTTGAGATCTATTCAAAATAGATGGTGTCAAAGTATAGTCTAAAATTGTCCACCATGCACTTGTAGGGGATCAATTTATCATCCTTAGTTTCATAATCATCATTAACTTTCTTAATCACTAACTAAGAATCATTGTAGACCTGAAGATCCTTGATTTTTTATTTTATTGCTATCCAGAGTCCCGTCAACAATGTCTCATATTTTGCTATGTTATTAGTGCATGGGAATGTTATTCAAAATGACCTGGGAATGGAGTCTCCTTGAGGTGTGATGAATAGAATTCCAACTCCTGAACCATGACTTGTGTAAGATCCATCAAAATATAGTTTCCATGTTGTTGGTGTGTCTATAACAAAGATTGATTCATCTAGAAAATCAGATCAAAGGATGATCTGCCTTTACAAGTGCATATGCGAGTTTATCTAATATCACTTTTCCTTTGATTGGTTTTCAATCAACATACTCAATGTCATACTCACTCAAGATCATAACCCACATGACTAGTCTTCCTCTCAGAGCTGCTTTGTTGAGGAGATATTTCAAATGATCAATTTTAGCAATCAGTTTTGTCTTATGATTCAACATGTAATGTCTCAACTTTTGTGTTGCAAATACCACTGCTAGACATGCTCGTTCAATAGGGCTATAGTTCAACTCATATCCAACTAGGGTGCAACTGATGTAATATATAGCTCGTTCTTTTCCATCATTGTCATTCTAATCTAGTAATGTCCCCAATGTTGATGTAGTTGTTGTCACATATAATATCAAATGCTTTCCATTAATTGGAGGCATGTGAACTAGTGGATTCAATAGATAATTTTTGATCTAATAAAATTCCTCTTAACACTTATCTGTCCAATTGAAGGGAATTCATTTCCTTAATAGATGTTGAAATGGATGGATCTTGTCAGCTAGTTAAGCAATGAACCTACAGATTGATTGTAGTCTTCCTTTTAATGTCCTCAATCGATTGATGTTGATTGGTGGTGGAATTATCAAAATAGCTTTGAATTTTGTGGGATCAAATTCTATTTCTTTCCGTGAGACAATATACCCAAGAAGCTTGCTTGATTGGACCCCAAAAACACATTTCTTTGGATTTAATCTAAGTTGGTGCTTTTCTAGTTGTGTGAAGATCTTGTCGAATACTGCTAACTATCTATCCCATTCTAGAGATTTAGAAATGAGGTCATCAACATAATATTCCATAAGCACATGCATGTAGTCATGAAAAATAGTAGTCATGGCCCTCTGGTATGTAGCTCCAATATTTTTTAGTCCAAATGGCATCACATTCCAACAAAAATTTCCCCAAGCGCATGTGAAAGTTGTTTTTGGTTGATCTTTGGTAGCAATTATTATTTGATTATATCTTGAGAATCCATCCACAAGTGATAGAATTTTGTATCCAGTAGTTAGGTCTACTATGATGTCAATGTTTGGCAGAGGAAAATCATCTTTAGGACAAGCTTTGTTGAGATCTCTGAAATTCGTGCAAACTCTGATTTGAACATTTGATTTGGTGATAGGAACAAAGTTTGATATCCAATCTACACAATCAATAGAACGTATGAATCTTACATCTAGTAGTTTCTTCAATTCTAACTTGACTTTTCCTTAGCTTTTGTTTGTGCATTTTGACATTTGGTAGCAGTGGTAAATGATGTAGAACAAGTTCGGGATCCAATCCAGGTATATCAGCATATGACCAAGCAAAATTGACTTGTCTTTCTGAAAAGAATGTTGTGAACTCAAGATTTTCCTTGGTGGTAAAAGATGTTGCTAACTCTATGATTTTGGGATTATCTGGTGTTCCAATATTCACTTCTTCTATTTCTTCTATTAGCAATGATGATCTCTCTCGATCTATTAGGAGACTGTCCAGTCCTCTATCCTTGGGCACCTCAGAGAGGTTTTTACCTTCGAATGTGTCCTTTATTTTTAATTTTTCACAATCAGCAGGCGCCTTTTAGTTTTCACCTAAAGACCTATTATTTTTATTTTTACTTTTTTCATTTTCACTTTTGTGACTATAAGATAGGATAACCTCACCAAAGTATGTTGCATAATCAAGTTCTATGGCAAAGCCATCCTTATGATCCCCACTTGGTATTCCTTCATGAAGTCCCGTGAACTCAAAAATGGCTTCGTCGTTCTCAAAAGTGTCCAAACTTGGTGGCTTTTGTTGATCCCAATCTATGAGTTGTAGGTAGACAAGGGGTAAGCCATCATTGGTATTGTCAAGAGCCATGGTGTAGGAAGATAGGTTAAAGATGGAAGTAGAGTCATCAGGTTCCCAAGAGGTAGCATCAATGGTTTCCTAAAAGTGTTTGATCCATTCTTCTATTTTCAAAGGTACTTTTGGACAAGGACTTGGAAAGCTCGGTAGGGAATTAAGGGTAAGCATTTGACTGAATTTATTTTCAAGGGGAGGCTCATCAAGTATTCCAAATAGTTTATCAAGGTCCATAAAGGTAGTGGAGGATAGGGAATCCCATTCATATTCATTGGAATCAGTATCATAATCCCAAGAGTCCTCGTATGTCTCGATCTTATCTTAAGCATTAGCAACCATACTCAAAGGTAACCCGATACGCCGGATAGTCACTTTTACTGGTGCAAACCCTATCTCTTGGTGTTTGATTAAATTAGGAGGTTGCAAGGGTTCCATCATATCCTCATCGCTTCATTATTTGGAACCCTTTTGGATATTGTTCAATTGGAAATTTCTTAGATTCAACAACCTCCTCATCTTTTTATAACCATGTGATAATGTGATCATCTAAATAATCTTTAGAAATTTCCGCTCATCTAGTGAAGATGGTAGGGGGATTATGAATGATAAATTTGGGCTGCATGGGATGTAGTTTTCCATAAGACTTTGGTGATTTAGGTAACTTTCTGATGAAAAAGAGACTCTTCATGTTATATTTTTTGCATCCTTTGTCTTGGATCTAGATCTAAGGCATAGAAGGTGATGAATGGAGTGGATGATTTGACAAGGGTAGATGGGTCAATGTAGTGAGATGGAGTGGTGGTGAAGTGGAAGGTTAGGCCTCTCGATTGATGGGCACTTGAAGTTCAATAGTTCCTCTTAGGTTTGAACAATACTGAAGGGGATCAGGGTCACCTGGAATAGTGATTTCAGTGCCATTATGTGGGAATTTGAGGCATTGATGGTAGGTGGATAGAATAGCTCTCATGGAATGAATCCATGGGCGACCAAGGAGAAGATTGTAGTACAAATATAGATCCAAGACATGAAATATTGTGTCCTATATTGCTAGGCCAACTCTTATAGGAAGTGAAATTACACCTTTCAACAAATGCTCAACATCATCATAAGCTTGGATAGTGATTTTCTTTGTTTGGTCTATACAATTCTCAAAGTATCCCAATGCTTTCACCAATTTTAGTGAGAAAATATTTAGACCTACTCCACCATCTACTAGGACTCGTCTGATATTGCATTTATTAATGCAAACTTCAAGGTGTAGGGGGTCATTATGATCATATTTTGGTGTGGAAAAGTCTCGCTCAGAGAAGGTGACATGGTGCGGCATATTTGGGTATCCAACCATGGCCTAAAATTTATTGACATCTAGGTTGGTGGGGGCAGATGCTTCTTGCAATGCTTTTTCAAGGACAACTTTGTGTTGTGGGGATGTGCAAAGGAGCTCCAAGATAGAAATTTATGTAGGGGTTTTTCCCAACTGATCTAAGAGATTATATTGACTTTTTTGTTGTGAATTAGATGGAGGTCCTAGAATTTTTATCTTGGTTTTGTGAGTGTCAACAACACAATTTGATTGTGGCTTGTTTATGGTGATGGTAGCAATGTGATCATCAAAGGGTCTCACATTAAGTATGATAGTACTATAGTCATGTTTGAATGTAGCATAACTAGAATTGTTGTTGTTCCTTGAACTAGAGGTTTTACCTTTATCATGGTCTTGAAAGGGAGTCTTAAATATGGTATGATCAACATTAGTTTTTACTTGTGAATCTCCTACCGATATGGTTCCATTTTCAATGAGGTCTTGAATAATTTTCTTGAGTATCCAACATCTAGTTGTTTTGTGTCCTTTCCCATAGCGATATTCATAGTATTCATCTTCTTTCCACCAATAAGGTTTGATCAATGAGGGTTAATAGTTATTGGTGTCTGGTAGTGTGAAGATATTAGATTGCAATTTCTTTTTTAGGATTGATTCAATGGGTTCACCCAATCGACTGTATGTTCTTTTGACGCAGGGAGGTCCTCTTCATTGTTGATTGTTTTGGATAGTATTTAGCACTTGGTTTTGACTTTAGGTCTATGTGTTTGATACATTTGGTGTATTTGATGAGGAGGGACCTTTGAGTTGAATAGTTGGACCTTTAGTTATCAGTTTGGCATCAACAACTCCATCATTTGTGACATTTTTGTTTTGGGAGCAGTATTTTCTTTTGTCATTGTTGGATTTTAGATTTTCTTTGTTTATCTTGACTAGTCCTTTTGTGATAAGACCTTTCTCAATAAGGACACCTTTCTCAAGGATCTCTTCAAAGCTTGTGCAACATTGGATTTGAATGTGACTCATTAGTTCTCCATTAAGATTTTCCACATACATGGTGACCAATTATTTTTTCAGGAATGTGACAAGGGAATTTGCTAACCAATCCTCTCCATCTTTGGTAAAATGAGTTGATTGATTCTCCTTCTTCTTGTTTGGGTATGATCAATGTTGCAAGGGCGACATCATTTTTAATGTTGAAGGAAAAATTATTGATCAATTTTTCGGCTAGTTCACCCCATGTTCTTATTCCTGGAGGAAGGTGTGCAAACCAATCTCGAGTTGGTCTTGTAAGGCTTCATGGGAATAGTCTCATCAAATAGGTAGGATCATATGAGACTTCCATGCATGATGTGTTGAATTCTTGAATGTGATATATTAGATCCCCTATCCCCTTGTACTTAGGAAAAGGTGGTGTTGTCAAATGAGGGGGGAAGGGAGGAATCTACAATTTTTTGTGAAATAGAAAGGGGCACAATTCCTCCATGGAATAAGTCTTCTTATTGGTCCTCAATTGCATATTTTTCATCTGTTGTTGGAGGGTCTATGTTGTAAGAATGGAAAGAGGAATGAAAGTGTTGTCATTGATGTCAACCGATTAGCTAGTTATCTACTATTTGTTGTTGACTATATATTTTGAGGATATTGAGAAAATTATTTTAAAAGAAGATTACAGGTATTCAGCTGTTGAGGATGTTGATCTAATACTTGTGAAATATGCTTTTCCATGTTCTGGATGAGGTTTGGGAGAATTGTTGTTGGTCCAAATTTATCTTTTATTAATTATTACAACTTGTTTTTCTAGATTTATGTTGCCTCAGTTCTATTGAAGATTGTTTCAACATTTGGAAGTTTGAACTTAATTGATTATGTTTTTTACACTAGTTTGGCCAACCATGTGTCAAGCACTATCTATGAAGTTGATGAAGCGTATTGGATCTATTATGGGTCTTGGTGGAGCATGTGTTTGTGTCACCCTCATTCTAATTTCACCCTAGGATGTTAGGCGCTGACCTAATTTGAATTTGAAGTTGGATGGAAAAATTTATATCTTTTCAAAGATGGAGATAGTATAAATACAAAATGTGCTAGCAATGAAAATTGTACATAAGAAAAGAAGGAAGATAAGTGAAAGAGAAAACGTGAATTTTATTTTATTCTTAAAGTGTGTGAGTTATGTGTTTGGTTGATCAGTGTAAATCTTAACACTAATTTTTTAGATGCAGTGAGAAGAAGGTGAACTCTATCATTCATGTAAGTTGATCAGTGATTATGGTGGAATCATTTGTTGCATTGAAATTTTTGTCTCTCTATAACAAGTAGTATTTTTCTTCTTTGTATCTCTATGGTAGTGAGCCCTTTGGGTTGTAGCCCTATGTACAATGAGTCCTTATTCCAGGCAGTGATCCTTATCTCAAGTAGTGAGCCTTATGTTGGAATCTGGGAACACTGAGAGGGGGGTGAATCAATGTTCTACAATCTACAACTTTATTAATTTGATATTTAAACCATTTATAACTTTGAACTGAAGGAAAGATGCAAACACACAAATCAATCATCCACAATACTATAACACAAGGATTTTTACATGGAAACCCTGTTAGGGGAAAAACCACGGTGAAGGTCAATCCATAATTTGAGTACTCAAATATTAGTTTTACAAAATGGGAATGCACTTGTATTCAGGAACACTGCCTAGAGCTCACTAATCAAAATAGAAAGGCTCACTGCCTTACAAAATGTTCATATTAAATCTATCTGATAAATTAAACTAAAGGAATAGCATCTTCTAATGCCAAATTATAGTTTCAGTTAAGCTCGCCAGTCAATTTCTTGACCTTCTATCAGATTATGCTCTGTTACTACAACTCGCATCACAAATCTAATATGCGTAGATGAAATTGCACAACTACCCTTCTGAATTTCACATCACACAACAACAAACTTTGCATCCATCATTGTTTTGGTACCAAAATGATATAAACAATCGATCTTATATATCCACATCAAAGGATAATATTATCTTCATGTTGGCTTTAGCAAAACATATAATATTTTCCAACTGTTGGATAAATCCACAAATGATCCTTAATGCATACCATCCATAGCTATCCAAAGCATAGTGAGGACCCAAAACAAAATCCATAAACCCAAAAATACTTAAAACAATTTCGCCTCAAACATTAACAACATGCCACATTTACTTAGTCGGCCTTTTAGTACTGGTAAATAGAGAATCAGTTGACCGGATCTTCAAACTTGTACACTAATTGATGTGTAGGCACAAAACTCAAGAATAAGGTATTTTAGATACCCAACGACCTTCCCTAAGATTTCTTGAGTTTCCTTGTGAATGTTTTCCAAAGCATTTGTAGATCATTAATACTATTTTTGACCATATTTCATGTTCTGGTACCAACTACAAATAGGGGGAAGAGGATTTTCTTAAAAAACTCCCCTTAGGCCAATGGCCTGAGATGAGTTTCTGGCAGAATTACTGGAAGCAAGTTTTAGTGTAGAACCATCTCCTGCATCAGACTCGATATTTCTTACCCATGTCTTCTTCATTTGATCTCTTATTTCATCTACAGTCACTTTTCTTTTTTCTTTATCATATTTCTTTGTATTTTTGCCTCTATATGTCAGACCTCTTCTATCCACATTTTTATTTCTGTAGAATCTTGCAGTGTGACCGTATTTGTTGCAATTGTAGCACACAATATTTCCTTGTCCACACCAATAATTCCATTAATTTATTCTTGATCTACATTGGTTAGCAATATTCCCAAGTCTTCCACAGGTATAACATTCAACATTCCTTTTACTGACAGAGTTGTTTGACATATTTCTACATTCAATTGACTTATGACCAAAATTTTTGCAATTGAAACACTGACTAGAGAATGATAGATTAATTGATTTTGTTTTACTTCTACATTGAGCAGCCATATGACCAAATTTATTGCAAGAAAAACAATATCCATTAAACTTTTGAGCATTAGGTTGTCTTACTGGATGCCCTTTTGCTTTGTTCGTCAAATTTCCCTGCCTAAAATTCCTTTGTCTAGATACAAAACATTCTCCTTTATCATATCCAAGGCCTCTCTTGTCATTTCCATTATTTTGACCTTGAGTTAGCTCATCAAGCTTAACTAAGCTAATCTTGAACTTCTTCGTGTATTCATTTGCAGTAGCAAGTTCATCCCTGAGAATAATAATCTATTTTTCAAGTTCTTCTTCATTATTTTTGGATTGTTGCAGTTCATTTTCTAACTGAATGAATTCTCCATTAATTTTTTTGCATTCATCATATCTTTCTTTTAAGGACTAAGCAAGATTCTCCTCATTCTTCTTTATTTCTTCAATTTCCTTAGTCAGCTTCATCACCATAGATTCCATTTCATGCTTTAGGGTAGCATTGTCTCTGGAAAGCTTTTCAAATTCTTGAGTTATTTCCTTCAAGGTTTGATTCAGGTGAGCATCATCCATGTTTTTGCTCTCTTTTTGCTTAATTTGATCATAGAGATACTTCCTCTTTTCCCTGGATTTAACAATCTAATCCTTCAATGACTGAATGAATTTCTCAGCATCCCTAAGATTTGATTTCAATTCTTGGACTTTTGCTTTAGACTGATCAAGATCATCAAGTGCCACCAAATTTTTTTGTTGAAGACTACCAGAGTCCATTACATTCCAATATCCACCTCAAGTTGTCAAACTTCTTCCGAGGAACTAGGCTCTGATACCAATTTCTGGAATCTAGGAACACTGAGAGGGGGGTGAATCATTTTTCTGTAATCTTCAACTTTATTAATATGATATTTATACCATTTACAACTTTGAATTGAAGGAAAGATGCAAACACACAAATAAATCATCCACAACACTATAACACAAGTATTTTTACATGGGAATCCTATTAGGGGAAAAACCATGGTGGAGGTCAATCCACAATTTGAGTACTCAAATATAAGTTTTACAAAATGGGAATGCACTTGCATTCAGGCACATTGCCTAGAGCTCACTACTCAAAATAGGAAGGCTCACTGCCTTAAAAAAAATCATATTCAATCCATCTGAGAAATTGAACTGAAGGAATAGCATCTTCTAATGCCATATTATAGTTCTAATTAAGCTTGTCAGTCAGTTTCTTGACCTTCTATCAGATTCTACTCTTTTTCTTTGTTTTGTTGCAACTCGCATCACAAATCTTATATGCATAGATGAAATCTAACAAGTTCCCTTCTTAATTTCACATCACACAACAACACACTTCACATCCATCATTATTTTGGTACCAAAATGATATAAACAATCAATCTTATATATCTGTATAAAAGGATAATATTATCTTCATGTCGGCTTTAGCAAAACATATAATATTTTCCAACCATCGGCTAAATCCATAAATGATTCTTAATACGTACCATCCATAGTCGGCCAAAGCATAGTGAGGACCCAAAACAAAATCCATAAACCTGAAAATACTTAAAAAAAATTTGCCTCGAACATCCGCAACATGCCACATTTACTTAGTCGGCCTTCTAGCACTGTTAAATACAAAATCAGTCGACCAGATCTTCAAAATCGTACACCAATTGATGCGTAGGCACAAAACTCGATAGTAAGGTATTTTAGATACCCAACGACCTTCCCTAATATGCACAACATGAACTGATAAGTTGATAATGCATATTGATCGACAAACTCAACTTCAATCGGATACCCTGTTCTTCACCCTGACTCCTAGTGTGAATAGATATTGAAATGCATACTGGATCAATGACTTAGGTTGCCATCAATGACAACACCAAATTCCAATTATCTCCAGAAGCCATATGCCAACACCTTATTTCAAGTAGTGAGACTTTTTGTAATTGGTTTTGATATTCTCTATAGTGTGAGTTAATTCTCACCGTGGTTTTTCCCTCATTGGGTTTTCCACATAAATTTGTTGTTATTGTGTTTATGTATTGTCATTTCATGGTTAATCACTTAATCAGTTTATGTGTTAGTTCCGATAATTAAATTTAAGGTTATAATATGTGATAATTGATTCACCCCCCTCTTAGTTTTCCTATCCAACAATTGGTATTAGAGCTTGGTTCCTTAGTGAAGAGCTTAACTACTTGAGGAAGGTCTAGGATGGCTAGCAAAATTATCTTTGATTATCCAAGGTTTGATGGAACTAATTATGGTATTTGGAAAGTATTGATTGAATAATATATAGAGTATTACGGATATGATGTAGAGAAATCTTATAAAAATCCCTACACTCCTTATGCTAATGGTTCAAGTACACCCGAAGAAATTAGAGCACATAAAGCGAATAATAAGGAAAAATTCATCTTGAAGATTAGTTTGGTACATTATGAGTTAATTAAAGTATAGAATTTGAAGATAGCTAAGGAAGTCTAGGATGCCTTAGAAAGAGCACACGATGGTGATGAGAGGGTAAAAGAGGAAAAAATATAGAATTTGGAAACACTGTTCGATCTTATACATATGTCTGAAGATGAGAATGTTAAAGCCTATGTATAGAGATTGGATGAGGTAGTGGCTGGAATGTGATCTCTTGGCACTACTATAGATGAAACCAAAATTGTAAATAAGATTCTCAAAACTCTTCTTGATGCTTACATTGAAAAGGTGAGTGCTATTGAGCAGACTATAGATTATAAGACTTGTACTAAGGATCTACTGCAAGGATTTTTGACATCTTATGAGATGAGGAAGCCAAATCTAAGAAGTGGAGGTAAAACAAAGACTGCTTTTAAAGCTACAAAAACTAAAGATCTGGATGAAGAAAACTTTGATGAAATTGAGGATAACTTTGTAAGAAGAATGAGAAAAGGCTCTAATAATTATGAAGATGAATTTTCCTTTAAGTGATTTAGTTATGGAGAAATTGGTCACTATGTTGCAAAGTGTCTGAAAAGAGCTAGAAATAATAAACAAAGATATGAGAAAGAAAAGAAAGGAAATAAGATTAACATAGCTTACTATGTTAATGAGAATGCTAGTATTTTATACCAAGATTTAGAATATGAAGATCCAAATGAAAATGAATGCTTGCTCTTGGAAATTAAGGATGAACCTACTTCTACTAATTCAGAAAAATAGTCAATTGAAAGTCCTCCGAAGAAGGAGAAGGAGAAGGAGAAAAATGAAGGTACAATTATCTCTACCCTACATGATAAACAGAAAAATAATTTTTGGGTAGTTGATAGTGGTTTCTCACATTACATGATTGGTGACAAGAGTAAGTTTGTGAAACTTGAGAAATATGATGGAGGTCTGGTTATGTTTGGAGATGATACTAGTGCTAAAATCTGTGGGATAAGTTGAGTAAGTTTTGATGGAAAGAATCATACTGACGATGTTTGTTATGTTAAGGGTTTAAGGCATAATCTATTGAGCATTGGTCAGATGTGCAAAAAAAATATATGATCTTGTGTTTAAGGATGAGAAATGTGAGATCCGAAAATAATCTAAAACACTGATTGCTACAAGAAAGAAATCTGAAGGGAATATTTATCAACTTAAAGGAGTTGATGGATGATGTTTTATGACTCAAATAAATGAAAGTTGGTTATGGCATAGGAGAATGTGTCACATGAATTTTGATAACTTAGAAAGGATCAGTACTATTCAAGTTGTGAGAGATCTACTGAGAATTAAAAAGCCTATAAATGCTATCTATAGGAATTTCCAGTTCAGGAAGCAAACAAGAAATCATTGCAAATCAAGAGAAAAATCTACTACTGGATTACTAGATTTGGTTCATGCAGATCTTTGTGGTCCCATGAGAGTGCAAAGTCTACTTGGTGAAAGGTACATTATTCTTTTAATTGATGATTATTTTAGATATACATGGGTTACATTTCTAAGAGATAAATCATATGCATTAGATAGATTCAAGACATTCAAGGCTATGGTTGAAAGTGAAGTGAATTTGAAGATAAAATTCTTGAGATTTGATAGAGGTGGATAATTCACCTCCCATGAGTTCAATATGTTTTGTGAAGTGCATGGAATAAAGAGATAGTTATCTGCTTCGAGAACCCCTCAACAAAATGGAGTTGTTAAAAGGAGAAAATTAACAGTTCAAGAAGCTGCTAGGTCAATGATCATTGAAGCCAGATTACCGAAATTTTACTGGAAAGAAGCTATTCACACTAAGAGAAAATAGTACAAAGACTCTCTATGAGTTATGGCATGGAAGAATTCCTACAGTTAAATATTTCAAGGTATTTAGAAGCAAATTCTATATTGGAAGAGATGAGGAAACTTTAGGTAAGCTTGATGCAAGAAGTCATGAAGGAATATTTCTTGGATACTCTACTAAAAGCAAGGCATACAAATGTTTCAACAAAAGATTGAGGAAAATTGTAGAAAGCTCAAATGTAAAGGTTGATGAAATAGTGAATAATTCTATTGATATTGATGGATATGTGTCTGATGAACATGATTGTGTAAGAATAGAAGAAATTATGGAAGAATAGGATAAAGATGAGTAGAAAAAGTAGAATGAAAGAGAAGAAGATGCTCTGGTGATGTCCCCTAGGACACCAAAATATGTACAAAGGAATCATTCAAAAAGTTAGATTATTGGAGACAAGAAAAAAGGTGTGTTAACTAGAAGCAAAGTTATTGCTGAAGTAAATTTGTGCTTATTCTCTGAGATTGAGCTGAAGTCAGTAAGTGAAGCCTGTGAGGATGAACATTGGAAGGAAGCAATGAAAGAAGAAATTTTGCAGATTGAGAAGAATCAAACTTGGGAATTGGTCCCAAGATTGATAGACAAAAATATCAGTAGATCAAAATGGGTGTTCAAAAATAAGTTGAATGAGAATGAGAAAGTTTTCAGAAACAAAGCAAGGCTTGTGTGTAAAGGCTACTCACAAGTGGAAGGTATAGATTTTCAGGAGAATTTTTCCCTAGTAGCAAGATTGGAAGCTATAAGGATGTTCTTAGCATTAGCTGCTTATAAAGATTTCAAAGTCTATCAGATGGATGTCAAGTTAGCATTTTTTAATGGTGAACTAGAAGAAGAGGTCTACATGGAACAACCAGAAGGATTTCAATTAACAGATCAACTAGATTTGGTGTGCAGATTGAAGAAAGATTTATATGGATTGAAGCAAGCTCTTAGAGCCTAGTATGCAAGGCTAGATAAGTATTTGAGTCAACAAGGATTTAACAAAGGTATGAGAGATAGTAATTTGTATTTCAAGACTCAAAATGATAAAATCTTGATTGCATTTGTATATGTTGATGACATTATCTTTGGAGGAAATGAAAAGATGCACAAGATGTTTGTGGAAGAAATGCAGAAAGAATTGGGCTACAGATTAATCAATCAGAGAAAGGAATTTTCATTTCACAATCTAAGTATGTGAAAGAGATGTTGAAAATATTTGGGATGGAAGGTTCCAAACCAGTGAGTACTCCTATGTTGACTGGTTGCAAGTTGGGAAAATATGATGATTCACCTAAGGATTATTAGAGAAAGTATAGATCTATGATTGGTGGACTACTATATTTAATTGCTACTAGACCATATATTATGTATGTGGTTTTTTTTCTAGCTAGATTTCAAGATCCAAAGAAAACACATGTTACTGCAATTAAAAGAATATTTGAATATTTGAATGGAACTCTGGATTATGGATTATGGTATCCTAAAGACATTGATTTTACACTTAGTGCTTATACAAATGCAAATTGGGATGGAAGTATAGATGATAGAAATAGTACAAGTGGTGGTGCATTCTTTCTTGGATGTAGATTGGAGGCATGGTTGAGTAAGAAGCAAGACTCAGTCTCTTTGTCTATTGTTGAAGCTGAGTATATTGTTGTTGCATCTTCTTGTACACAAGTTTTATGGATGAAAAATACATTGAAGGGTATCACAGTGCTATATGATGATCCTATTTCTATCTTTTGTGATAATACAAGTGGAACTAACATTTCAAAGAATCCTATAATGCACTTGATAACGAAGCATATATCTATCAAGTATCATTTCTTGAGAGAGAAGGTCATGGAGAATGAAGTCAAGCTTGAGTATGTTTCAACAAAGGATTAGATTGCAGATATATTTACAAAGGCTCTTCCTAAAGATACTTTTGAGTATCTTTGGGATAAGCTAAGGGTTATTTCCCCTCCTTTTACAAACTAAGATACATTTGGAGATGCATTAGTCTTCTGGATTTGCTTCTATCTTTATGGAGTGATGTTTTTGGTGGCTACCTCTTAGGGGGAGCAGATAGTTTTAAGTGTTTTCATTATGAGTATTTTATTTTCATGTCAAAGGAAGTTTCAATGAACATATCTTTTTCCTTTTCCATTGATGTCAAAGGGGGAGAGAGATAGCTTGTGAAAAACAGAGAGAGAAATCATGTGAAGAGGAAAGAAAGATAATAAGAGAAAGTAGGTAATGAGGAAGATGATCTTCTAAGGGGGAGAAGCAAAACGAAAAATCTTGAGAGGTATTTTCAGAACTGGTATGGTGTCTTTGATGTTTTTTCACATCATGTGTTGCCATCAATGACAAAGGGGGAGATTGTTGAAAGAATGGAAAGAGGAATGATTTTTTTTTCATTGATGTCAATCGGAAAACTCGTTATCTACTAGTTGTTGTTGATTGTATATGTTGAGGATATTGAGAAATTGTATTAAAAAAATATTACAGGTATTCAGCTATTGAGGATGTTGATCTAGTACTTTTGAATTATTTTTTTCTATGTTTTGGCTGAGGTCCAAGAGAATTGTTGCTAGTCCATATTTCTCTTTGTTGAAGTCTTATGACTTGCAGTTATAGAGTTGTGTTGCCCTAGTTCTATTGAAGATTGTTTTGACATTTGGAAGCATCGATCTTAATTGATCTATGTTTTTTACACTGGTTTGGCCAATCGTGTGTCAAGCACTATCTTCAAAGTTGATGAAGTGTGTTGGATATATTATAGGTCCCGGTGAAACATGTGTTTGGGTCACCCTCATTCTAACTCCACCCTAGGATGTTAAGCATTGACCTAATTTGAATTTTAAGTTGGATGGTCGACTTTGTATCTTTTCAAAGTTGGAGATAGTATAAATACAGATTGTGCTAGCAATGAAAATTATACATAAGAAAAGAAGGAAGATAAGTGAAAGAGTAGACATGACTTTGATGTTATTCTGAAAGTGTGTAAGTTATGTGTGTGGTTGATTAGTGTGAATCTTAACGTTGCTTTCGGATACAGTGAGCAAAAGGTGAACTCTATCATTCATGCAAGTTGATCAATGATTGTGGTGGAATACTTTTTTGCATTGGGATCATTGTCTCTCTATAACAAGTCTTCTTTGTATTCTTTGTATCTTTGTGGTAGTGATCCCTCTGGGTTGTAGCCCTGTGGACAGTGATTCCTTATCTCAAGAAATGGGCCTTATCTCAAGTAGTGAGCCTTATTTCAAGCGATGAGCCTTTTTATAATCAGTTTTGATACTCTCTATAGTGTGAGTTAATACTTGCCATGGTTTTTTCCTCGTTGGGTTTTCCACGTAAATATGATGTTATTTTGTTTGTGCATTGGCATTTGATGGTTAATCACTTAATCAGTTTGTGTTAGTTTTGGTAATTTAATTTAAGGTTATAATCTATGACAAATGATTCACCCCCCTCTCAGCTATCCTATCCAATAGTCTGCACGTGTTGTATCAACATTTCAACAAGATATGGTGTTGCATTATTTTGGTTTGGTGTCACAATGTTGGTATTAAGGTCATATGTTGGATTTGAATTAGGATTGATGTTTTGTGACCTGGGACCTTGGTTTCCATATTGATTTGTGTTGCTTTGCTTTGGGATGAAATTGGCATTTAGGTTTGTTCCAAATGTCATGTTTGCATGTTGTAAGGTTTTTTGGAGTTGAGGAGTAGACCCTTGATTTGTGCATTGGTTTTTGAAATTAGGTCCTTAATTTGGAAATGAAGGTGTAGGCCCTTGGTTAATATTTTGACATGAAGGTGTAAGCCCTTGATTGATGTTTTGTGATGAAGGAATGGTCCCTTGATTAAAATTTTGACATGAAGGTGTAAGTCCTTGATTGGTATTTTGAAATGAAGGTGTAGGTTCTTGATTAGAATTTTGGAATGATGGAAGGGACCCTTGATTAGTGTTTCGGAGTGTTGGAGTAGATCCTTGATTATTATTTTTCTTTGGGATCCTTCGTGAGACAATTTGAACCTTTCTAGGTTGACTTGATCAAGGTATGCTTTTAAATTGAGGATCCATGATTTGTGTTTTGGAGTGTTGGGATAGGACCTTGATTTGTATTTTGAATCAAAGGTGTGGGAGCTTGTGATGTGGAACCATGATTTGTGTTTTGAAGTGTGGGTACAAGACCTTGGTTTGCATTTTGAGTCAAAAGTGTAGGACCTTGTGACATGGAACCTTGATTTTTATTTTGAGAAAGGGGGTTTGTAAAGGTCTTACCCATGGAATTGGAGGCACTTCCAAGTGTGAGATTATGTCCTTGTGTAGAGGTATGGGTTACCTTGTTTCCAAATGTTGGGATTCTTGGGATATGTGTGGTAGTGGTAGTCATGTGTGTAGTTATCCCAAGGGGTATGTTTGTTATTCGTTGTGATGAGAGCATGTCAAGTGAAAATAGATTTTCAATTTCCTCTTATACAAGGGTTGATACATCAAAGCCTTGAGGTAATTTGGCACCCTTTTTAGCTAGTGCATAGAAAAAAAAATTAAGGTTAGCACTAACAAGTTGATCAACCATGCTTCAAATTATTGGGTCTTGATAAGCTATTTCAATTTCTTGAGTCAATTGTTTGTTGAATTCTTCTAGGCTTAGATCTTCCCATCAGCTGGTTTTATCTCCTTGTGATGTGTTTCTTGTAGGTGTAGAATGATTTGAATCTATTCCAAGGGTAGTGTCATGAAAAGGGTCTCTTGAAAAATCCATATCCTTTATTTTGGATTTTGACCTTGTTTCAACCATGTGAGACTTTTGCAAGTTGAGGGATAATGCAAGATGGTAACTAAACTATATTTTTGGATTTTTTTTTAATTTTGGAATATGAGGATGCAAGGTGATAATGCAAAGATGATAAATGCAAAAGGAAGCTAAAGGTTTATTAATGATAAGGTGACTAAATGATGCTAAGGTTAATATGAAGGAAAGCTATGCTAATGCAAAATGATAATGAGTCAAATGGACGCAAAAGGATATGCCAAGTTAACTAAATTAAGGGAAAATGAACTATTTTTTTTTTATATTTTTGGGATAAAGGTGTAAAGTGAAATCTAAGTTGAAGATGAAAGTTTAGCAAGATGATGATAAAAGCTATGATCAATAGGAGGTAATATGTATCTAAACAAGGTCAAGCTAATACGAAGGAGTCCTTATATTTTAAAGAAAGGATGGAAATTAGGCTAATGTCAACCCAAGGTAACAATCCCAAATGTCATTGACCAAGAGGATAATTTTGACAAGGTTGAGTCAAGGCTAGGACACAAGCTTAAGACTCAAATTGGACAAAGGTGACAAAATTTGATAATATGAAGGATAATGATCAGTGAAAAATAGAATATGCAACCAAAGATTTTCCAAAATCTTAATGGTCTTCAATGTTCAAAATATAAAGGCTTAAATGCAACCTAAGGATCAAGTTTTAATTTATGCAATGTAAAGGATACAAGAAGGTAAGCTATAATGCAATGTTTCCCTAAATGTAAGTGCTAGAATGAACTGATGAATCTTACAAGAATCTGGTTTATCAGTCAAAGGTCATTGTGAAAATGATTTGATCAAATTTTAGACAAAGATTTTGAGATTTTTGTTTAGCAGATAAGTGCGGCTCTATTTTCTTCAAATGTGTCACATAGTTGTTGTTCAGGATATCAGATGCAACTCTATTTTCAGCAAATATGGTTCAGGCAGATAGTTGCAATTTTCCAAGTTTTCATGGCAATTCACAGTATCAGATGCGGCTCTATTTTTGATAGTTATGGTTTTCCAGAATGTTGTCTTGGCAATTTTGATGTTTTTAAATTGGTTTTTGAATGAATTTAGACTATTTTTTATGAAACCTGATAAGAAAACATAGAAGATAGTATCAAGCACTTATTTTTGTTATGGTTTGGATGTGAAAATGTTTTGATTATTAAAAATACAAGCACAAATCCTAGGTTGGAAAGGACAATATTTGTTGGGTTCCCACTTGGATTTCTCTAGTCGCGCCTATTTAGAGTGGATGACCTAGGAACTTGGTAGCACTGGCTCCCCTCCACAACACTCACTTATCAAGAATACCAAGTTTCAAATTCCCTAATACCACAAGAATCTCAAGAAATTTTCCATCTCTATAATGAACCATGAAAGTGTGGGACAACTTTAGAGGTTCAACCTCCCGTGCCAGCAAATAGAAGGATTTTTGCTTTCTACATAGGTTTCTAGTAAGGGCATCCAATTTAGGGGATACTATGATAAACTCCCTCGAAAGGTCTCCCAACCCTTAGAATAAGGGATTTTCACATCATAAAGATAATGGGGGAGAGCTATCACGTACAACTTCCTGTTGATCGCAACTTTCATTGCAACCACACATTTATATAGTGATTCAAAAGGACTTGGCTTTAGCCCGTTACCAGTTGGGTTGTTCCCACCTTTCGAAGCAAGGTGGTAGACCCTTCTAAGGGATTAAAAACATAAAGAGATGGGTATGTCTTCTGATCATCAAGTTTGCAGAAGGTGAGAGCATACACCTACCATCTTACAAGCACAAAAAATAGTGGATTATTAACCCCCTAGTTAAATCTATGTGAAAAAAAGTCAGTTGTTATTTTTAAGCACCAATTGAAATGATCTACTCTAAAGAAAACAAGTAGTTTCAAAATAAATTCTTTGACACATGAAAACCTACAAAACCACCCATTAGTGGTTTCTCAAAGATGTCTTGGAACAACACAAAGCTGCAAAACCCTAGTTAGCACAAAAGGTTAAAAACTAAATTAAATTTAGAAATTAACAACTAAACTAAATTAGAAATGAAAGACTAAACTAAATCAGAAAATAAAAGAAAAACTAAACTAAAGAGCCAAAAAAAATTGTTGTTTCAAGAGAAATATTTTTTTAGAGCTCTACTCCAAAGCCACATGCTACGGATAGAGGATCGGTAACTAGAAAACTCTACTCTACTCGAAAAACCCAAAAGAAAAATTGACAAGATACTAAAAATTGGAACTTTATACTAAGCAGACAAATGCGTCATTTCTTTCAGCAATTGCCTCAATGTGTCATGTCACACTAGAGTAATTGCATCATGATTTTGAATTTGAATTTTCCTGCCCACAAAGGTCTTCGACAGATGCGTCGTTTCTCATCAAATGCATCACTTTTTTGATCAATCGTGTCGTTTCCTGGAAAATGTGTCATTGCTTCAATCAATTGTCATTCCATACCTAAAATATGCAAAAACAAGAAAAAACCATACGAAATCTTGCAAAAACTATTGTTCATGTGAACCCCTAAACTTGCAATTGCATAAGAACAACAAACAAATTAGGATGTTAGATCACATGAAAATAAGAATGAAGGATTCCCCATGAAATCCATCTACTTAAACTTAAACTAGGAAAATGAAGAACAAACTAAATAAATGAAAGTAAATCCTAATTAAGTGAGCAAACTAGTGATCCCATGGGGGAATTGGTGCCAATTAAATGTTGAAATTGGCCCTTTCCCAACTCCTAAATTGCAATGTTGAAGTGTATAGATTGATCAAATCTCCTCAAATGAGATTTGAGCATAACCTAGCTATGAATTGTGAAAATGATGAATGCTTGAGTGGAAATGGGCAAAATTAGCTCTCAATGTGAAGAGAGTAACTTTGCATGAAATTGTGGATGTTGAATGAGGAGAGAAGCCTCCAATTTATAGATTTGAATTTGGAAGAGAGATCAAGATTTGGGAAATGTGGGACTAAATCTCACCCAATAGTTGAATCCCACTTGTCACCATGTGAATGGTTGATGGTTGTGCACATTTTGGCCAAAGTGCCAATAAATGCAATTAGGTAGAATTTGAAATTGAGGAAATGACATGTGAGAGGGAAAAAGGAATAAAATAAATGCCACTTGGCTTAATGCACAAGGACATGTAAGAGGAGTGAATGGCTTTGTTGGAAGTACCCATCCACTTGGACTTTTTGAATTCAAACTTGAGGGAATATTCCCTTTTGATGCCATGTGAGGGATAATAGAGATTTAATAAATGAATTAAATCTATTTTCATGTGCAAGTTGCATTCTCTAGAGGGTTTTAGTGATAGGGATTAAATTAATCAAGATTTTGATTAATTTAATGAGGGATTAGATGATTTGACAATTTTGACTTAAATTGATGAATTGATTTAAATCAAAATTGAGAGGAAATGATTAATTAAATAAATGATTTTGATTTATTTAACTAAGTGGAAAAATGTTAGATTAAATCAAATAAGGTTTAATTTATTTAATTTAATAAGAGGACTTTAGAGACTTTAATCAAATAAAATGATTTATTTAATTAAATAGAGACATAAGGTTAATTAAATTAAATTGATTAATTTAATCACTAGAGGAGAAAGACTTAATCAAATAAATAATGATTTATTAAATTAAGAGACAGAAGATGATGAAAAGTTGAGAGTATGATTTAGGAGGAAATGTCATTATTAATCAGAATCAGGTGTGCCAAACCGAATTATACATTTTCCATGTCTACATTTTGCCCCTCTTTGAAGCAATGTACTTATTGCATTGATTTAAAGAATAAACAGTTGTGATCAAAGTTCAAAATTTCTTGATTTTTTCAGATGCCCCCCTGCTGCCCCAGCGGAAGGATATTGCTGGTATATTGCCCCCTCAAGAGATCGGATGAAAATTTTGATTTTTTGGATGATAGTGCGAAAAAAGAGAACAAGGTGCCTGATAGGTTAAAAATGCCCCGAAATGCCAAAAAATGCGTTAAAACGCCAGATTAGATGCAAAATGGCCCTTGGTTGGACAAAAATGGGATCGGGGGACCAAAACCCTAGTTAGATGGCCAAATTAGGTCAACATATTTTCAATCTTAGCCCTTTAAAAATTTCACACTTTGAGCTCTGAGTCTTGGTCAAAATGGCGCAACGACAACTTCCCAGGCACGTGTTAGAGAGAGTATGAGTGCACCAGTGCCTAGTCGGCGCAGGACCCATGGTATGTACCCCTATCTGGCTTTTAATTTTTTCATTTAACGTGCAGTAAATAGGGTAGAAGTGTCCTTTAAGTTGACCAGCGCTATATAGCGCCGCTGAAAATTCCTTATCGGTGTCGCGCGGTCCTATATTGGACCACATATGCAAAGAGTGTTGTGTGTCTCAGTTTGGAGATTAGGGTTTGCCGGTCAAACTCCACCACATGTTAACATTCAATCATGTGGCTCAATTAGGTACTTAGGGTTTTTCCACAAAGTTGACCAGATACGCGAATAGCACCATGTGGCCCACTTTGGAACTTAAAATTTTGCAAACTCCGTTGCGGCAACGCAATTTGTAACTTTCTAAACTGCACCACATTTGCTATTTTGGATGCGAAAACTTGGCGCGAGATGCATATTTTTTATTTTTCTTGACGCGATGGCTTCCCTTGTACAGGAGGAGCTTGATGTACTTCACTCACAGGAGCACAAATGGCCAGTGCTCTATAGATTGTAGGATATGCATGGGTTAGTTTAGGAGCAGCTTGGTGCTCTTGGTCTTTGGTATATTGTGTCCGTTCATCTTGTTCAGGTGCACTTAGACATGATGACAACCTTGGCCGAGCGGTGGCACAACAAGACTTATTTCCACCTTCCTACTGGCAAGGCTACTGTTACCCTCGCGGATGTCTAGCGCATCCTCCAATTACCTATCCATGGTGCCAAAGTTATCTATGATCCAGATGCCGACAGAGATGCTTGCTATGGTGTTATGGAGATTGACGAAATTTAGTTCTTGGATGGGCAGATTGACTTAGAGAGATACCGTGGCAGCGCACACATTTATCGATTGATCATTGCTACTACCATTTCAAGCGTTGTGGCACTTGATCGGCAAGTTCGATACTTTAGTCCAGGTTGGGGACTAGCATGGGAGTAGATGGTTCACTGCAGGGTGTGCTTTGCTTGTGGACCAGTATTACTAGTGTCCCTATACAAGGATCTTCATGAGTTTGCATACCTAGATAGCAGGTCCCTTGGGGCCAAAGTTACTTTATTACATATCTAGGAATGGGAGCGGATCTTAGTGCTTCGCCCAGATGTCACACCAGTTATCCTTGAGATAGATGATTTTGTTATTTGGTGGTACGGTGGGGTAGAGATTCACTTTACCCATTTTGGCACAGGTGGTCTTGCACACTGGCGACGAGTTCTCTATGAGATGAGAGAGTTCATCTAGAGACCCTGGATGGGCATTGGCCCATGGTATGACGATGTTCAACATTTGTTCTATGCCAAATAGGATAGGTGGATGTAGGGCCGAGAGCACACCATGATCGAGAGATATCCTCTAAAAAGGGTAGCACGGTAGTTTTGAGAGGTACAGGATAGGCCTGATGACCAGTACGTGGTGATCTTCACCCATACAACCAGGGAGACAGCATGGGGCGAACCCATTGCGTCAGCAGAGGCAATATATTCTATTAGATAGTTTGTGGCCCAACCATGGCCATATGATTAGGGGTCGGCAGATGCAGGGGTTACTCTAGCATACAGAGCTTGGTTCAGGCCTCCCTTGAGATTGACAGTTCCAAGTGCAGCGATTCCATGGCATAGACCCAGAGATAGGACAGTTGGCAGAGGCAAAAAATAGGACAGAGGAGGAGGTGGACCACCTCCTCATCAAACACCTCCTAGGGATCCAGCACATCAGTTGCCTCCCCAAGTAGGGGAGCAGGATGGTTAGCCGAGGGTAGTCCCACAGCAATAGCCAGTAGTGCAGCCCAGCCAAAGAGATGCATTGATCCAGTAGTTGTAGGGTTAGATCTAGGTGCTAACAGCAGAGGGAGATGAGGCCAGGTAGCAGGTTGCAATAGTTACAACTAAGAGGGACCAAGCATGATTCGAGAGGTATTATTAGATTGGTCGGCGGTGGAAGCTAAAGAGCACAACTTCCTCATCTCAGGGCCGGTCAGTTGCACTATAGGCATACAAAGAGGTTGTCAGGGAGGTCGAGTATTAACGACATCACTACAAAGAGGTAGTACCACCAGTAGGCTGAGTGCCCAACTTCTTCCAGCAGACAGGGATGCGGTTGCCAGAGGATCACGATGACAAGCAGGTGGGAGAGGTTGAGGGGCACAGCCAGCAGGGCTAGCCCTTGATCACAAACAGTTTATTCTTTTTTGATTCATGGGTTACATTATTTCCCCTATTGTACCATGTATTTCGATGTACATTTGATTTGATTTTGTATCATAACAGTGTATTATTTGATGATATATATATATGAGATGATTCACCTTTATGATATGTATGGATGCATTCTAATTTTTATGTGATGCTATGAGATGATCCTATTTCTTATGTTCATGTGATATGATGTATGTTTCTAATGGATGCACTTCTTTTTATATATTTTTCATGCATTTTAATGATGATCCTATGAATACAATGTATGGTAATGATGGTGCAATGGACGCAAATGGTAATGGATGCTAATGATTATGTATGATGTAATGATTTCTTAAAATTCTTAGAATAACAAATTTATATTATTCCTCATAACTTAATATAATGATATGATGCAATATGTTTTTTATGATAATGATCTGCTGGATGCAGATTGTATGCATTGGCAATGTTCCGATTACTATTATGATACCATGTTAGTATGGAAAGAAGATAGAAGAACTTAGAAACAATGAGTTAGTTAGGATGATGGTTATTTTTCTTTTCCAGGAGTTGGAATTTTCAAAGGGTCAATTACGTTATGTTTGATAACACACCTAGGTACGATGCATCAAGGTATAAAGAACCAGGATGGCATTGTACCCAATGTGATGGACTTTGACTTGACAATCAGATAGGAGTTTTCTTGTTCACACTTAGCATACATACTTCATTCAGGATGTAGTTTAGACATTCTAAATATCTCGGGCCAAAACATAGGAAAGCAAGCTTTCTTATGTGGTCAACAAGATATCTAAAACATCCTCTCCACAAACCAAACAAGGTACATATGACTAAGTTATTTTACAAGTGTATACCACAAGTGCAGTAGATAAAAAATATAATGATCATTGCCCCATTCCTTTCTCTCTAAACCTGTTTTGTTTAGGCATCATCGAGAGGTCCTCGGAATGAGCACAAAATAAGATAAGTCAATAAAAGACTAAATAAAGCAAACCAAACAAGCTAATGTTCTCCATACCGCTAGACAAGACTAAACTACTATGAGGTACCTAACACTTATGTTATCCATGGGAAATTTTTCATCCTAGGACATGTTGTGATCAAGGTTTTGATGGGACTGATTGGATGATAAGCTATTGATATTTCGAGTTGATTAACTTGCTTGCTTACTGACTTAGACTTTTGAGACTCTGATGATTAGGGTGTTCAATTTGGAACTTGCTAGACTTGCTTTCGACTGACCAACCAAAGGATGACAGCGATGATTGATTTTATTAGGAATGATGACTATCGCAGGTGAAAGCAAAATGAGATGGATGCACCACTTTGGATTTTTCAGATATTTTGAGGCTGTTTTTGGTATTTTTGAGATTTATGATGAAGAGACTAACTTAAAGACCTATCCTAGGGATCTTGAGAGCTGATCCATAGATTAGACTTGCCTACATTATAAGCACATAGACCACGTAGTTCGACTAACGACAGACTTGACTCAATGATGAGATAGGTGGGAAAACAGATTGCCATTTTATTGCGACAGACGCCTAAGGATTGACCTAGGATGTCTCGGGGGATGATCAAAGATCAACCTTTCCTATGTTCAAGCTCAAAGATGATGTAGTTCAGACAAGGTGAAAGACTAACAAGACTTGATGATGAAATTTTTGAAGATTTTATGATATTTTCGACATGTTTTTGGTTTTTCTGATGAATTTTCTGAATGTTTTTGGATTTTTTCGATGTCTTGGGAAGAGCACAAAAATATACACAAATCTGATCTAGTGCTAGTTTCAAGGACATGTCCCCAGTGTTAAGCGATAGACTACTTCAATAAAGGCAGGACAAACTGACCTTAGGAATATGCCAAGTAGTACTATGGTGTAATATGATATGGGCATCAACTTAGGCTATGGTATGGATGTGAGTGGATGGTTGGATGGATAAATGGAATGCGGTGGAATGAATGAGTGAGTCGTTCAGATCCTGGTGGATGGGGAGTGCTTTATTTATGCTTGGTGCTTGTTTTCTAGGTTTTCACCAAGGTACTTGTCCAAAGCGCCACCGAAGTGGTTTTCACTAGAGGACTATTTTTTTCTTTACTGTTTTCAATCCTTTTTCTGATTTTTTTTGGATTTTTTTGTTGTCTCCAAAACACCTATTTGCCAGGTTTTCATCAAGGTGACCATTTTTCTAGGACATTTTCTGATTTTTTGTATTTTTTGGTTTTATACCTTGCAATTTCTTTGGTATAAATTTTTTTGAGATGGGAGTTGTTCAGAGGCTCACCTTCTGGTGTTGCTAATTGATATGCTCCTGATTTATAGTTGGCTATGATGATGAAAGTTCCTAGCCAATTGGGTTCAAATTTTCCTTTACTCTTTGGATTCGGCACATTTTTTTGGTTCTCTTTCATCACAAGTTCGCTGAATTGGAAGGTGCAATGACTGATCTTATTGTAGCTTCATTTCAAGTGATTCTAATAGACCTATAGATGGTTTAGCGTGTCCATGTGTCATTCATCTAGTAACTCTAGCTCATTTAGTCTTGTGACCTTGTATTCCTCATCTATGATGAAGTTTTTCAATGATATTCTTAGTGATGGGAGCTCGATCTTGATTGGGAGGATGGCTTATGATTCATAGACCAGGGAGAATGGGGTGGCACCTGTTGGCATGTGGATGTTGGTGCGATAGGCCCATAAGGCAAGACTTCACTATAAATGTCAGTCACGACCAGATTCATTGACTGTTTTCTTAAGGATTTTCATAATGGTTTTTTTTGTAGCTTCTGCTTGGTCATTGCCTTGTGGGTAATATGGGGTGGAAAAGCGATGTTGGATTTTGAATTTTTCACACAAGTCATGGACATCCTGATTCTTGAAAGGTGTCCCGTTATTAGAGATAATGGATTGGGGAACACCATATTGGCAAATGAGGTAGTTCAGGATGAACTTGGATATCTTCTTTCCAGTGATGTAGGTCATGGGAATTGATTTGACCCACTTTGTGAAATACTATGTGGCGGTGATGATGAACTTGTGGCCGTTGGATGAGGTATCTACAAAATATCTTAATAGCTATTCTTGTGGTAGAAATTTAGCTCAACACATTCAACCTTTAAGATGATCCATCACCTCATTTATACATTCATTAAGCACTAATCTAAGGCAAACATTATTTCATACATGGTTGCAGGAGGTTCAACAGTAGAGGCTATAGGAAGGGTTTGTCATCACACAAATTCATAAGGCATTCATCAAACTAATAAAACATTTTAAGGTAATAATCATGGAAAGACTTATCATAATATACTTTTTGTATTAAGCGTAAAAAGTCTATGTCTTGTCCCATAATCAACATTGAATTTTTGTCTTAGCATAATGAAAAGCATAAAAATGTTTGTAAAAGCATGATCTAAATGTGCCAAAAACTTGGTTCATCATTCCCCTCAACCATCTACTTGTTGGGCCCTTCAGCAAGTCTAGCATTTCTTCTTCGAGAAAATTCTCTCAGATCAGCATTATGTTGTTGCCCACATTCTCCATGCTAGAAACTCCAAAAGTGAGCTCGTATTTCCTCCAGCCTCTGCCATCTACTATCCTCGGAGCTCCTATTATAAGTGTTGTTTTCCCCCTGCATGGCCAACAGTGGCCATAAGAGAATGGGTGGTTGCATGACTAATGGAAACCAATTCTCTTTCTTTGTTCTGGAATTTCTCATATATCTTTCTGCCCTCCTGGTGGCTACATACAGGGTGCTGGGAGTGTGCATTTCTACCCTTTTTAACTGAAATGGTAGATGTTCCCATCTTGTTTGAATGTGTTGGGTTGCAGCATTAAGATCATTTTTTATAATCTGGGAATACTGAGAAAATACCTCATGTCTTAAAGGCTCAATTAGTGGTCTATCTATTTCATCTCTCCACAACTTCTTCCAATCAAAGTAAATACCCATCCCATTCTTAGATTCATTCCTCATAGATAATGGCATATTGACCTCATCATGCTTGTGGCTATCAAATTTATCCCCCCTTCTTATCTCATTTGTGATCCAGGAGATCAGAGTGCCAATGTGAATATCACCAACATAGCATAGGGGGTTCCACTCCTTATCCTGGGGTACCACCAAACTATGCAAATAAAATTCACACAAAAGGTTCCTGATGTGCTAAGGTGAATCTCTATATGCATCATAAAATTCTTCTGGGGTATCTAAGGAAGGGTTTTTACCTTTCCAGATTCTAATCAATTGGAAGTTTAGATACAGCTCCTTGAGGTACATTGCATAGATAGGTGAGGGTGTTGGGCATTGCATTAGCTATGGAAAGAGCTCGACTACCTGGTTGAGAGTGTCGATTAAATTAGCAATTTCCAAATTCTTGTTCTGGATTATCCTTTGTAAT
This sequence comes from Sequoiadendron giganteum, assembly GCA_007115665.2. Classification (NCBI taxonomy): domain Eukaryota; kingdom Viridiplantae; phylum Streptophyta; class Pinopsida; order Cupressales; family Cupressaceae; genus Sequoiadendron; species Sequoiadendron giganteum. The sequence goes on along the minus strand of CM021102.1, from coordinate 485,674,829 downwards.
CTCTCAATTTCAAGCTCAAAAGTAGTCCGTTGATGCTGGAGTTCTGCAAAACATTTCATTCCTATAGCAAAATTTGTGACATGGAGCGGAGGCCTATGATTATAATTTGTTTCAGGTGACTTCTGGATTTCTTTAGGCACACCCACATTTTCGTGTTCTGCTTCTTCAATTATCTTTGTATCATTTGACTATCCAGAGTTTTCCTATTCTAAATTATCATTTTGTTGCCAGTCTTTTTGTTCTTCCTGAACAGTAGGCATTTCATTAATCATATCAATGTTTTCACCTTCTTCTTCTGATGGAATCACAATTGTTACTTCCTCCTTCTCAACACATCCCACTTCTTCCTACAGTAGTTCTGCCATCCCTTCTTGTATCTATTCCGCAATGGTGGCTAGTTCATCTAGGCTAGCTCCTTCAGGAGTACTCCCACTCTCCTCAACAATAGGCTCTTCCTCCTCAAGTACAAGAGTGGAAGGGTTTGAGGTTGGTGGTGTGGCTAGAGAAGCATCGAGTGAATGGCGAACTGCCTGATTCTTGAGTGTAGAGCTTCTTCTCAAGGGAGTGGAAATTGTTTTATGCTTCTTTGAGGGTTTGGCTACAGGAACAAGGGATTCTCTTGTTTACTTCCTTTTGACAGATTTAGGAGTTGCCACTATGGGTGACTTCCCTTTGTTATCTTTGGAGGAAGGCTCAGGGTCTATGACAGGGGTTTGTGCTGGTTGTCTAGAAACTTTCTTAGAAAGAGGAGCTTCATCTTGTGAATCAGATGATTCTTGAATAGGAGACGTAGCAGTAGAGGATTGACCCATGGACTGGGAGGCTCTTTGCTTGAAGGTGAGAGACTGCTCTCTAGGTTCAACATTTTGAATCCTAGGGTTAAAATTAACAACAAATTCTTCCCAAGTCATTCTTGACACATCTTTAACAGATTTTTCAATAAGTAACTTAATAAGGAAATGGTGGGAAATAGAGTTAACTCTACCCTTTTTGAACTCAGCATCACTATTAGATAGCAAATTGTACAGGAAATCTGGAATGTTCATTAACATGTCATGGCATAAATGAGATAAGAGTTTCAAATGATGAGAATGTAAAACTAAAAACCGACCTTCACATGTTATATATTTGATTATATAACCTGCTCGTGATACCCAGTCCTGTGAAAAACTCATCCTTTGTGCTCCTTGCTTATCCACTCATAAAGGATGATCATTTGGCCGAGTAAACTCTACCCTAGCACTTCGTGCATCCCTTCCTCTAGGAAATAGCTCACCGGCCTTAGGCAACCCTGTTATTTTTGCAATTCTGTCTACTGATGCATTGATTGTTATTCCCTTGAATTTTTCCTTTCCTTCATGGAATGTCCTCGTGAACTCTTCTGCAATGCCCACATCAAATTTTTTGAGGTTAAGGAAAAAATTAAGCCACCTATACTGTCTAAATGGTGGCACATGCTGTACACCTGCAACAGCACGTTATGATCTATCGGTTCATGCCGAATTGGTTGTCCTCCCATTTTACTATGTCTCTGCAACTCAATGCTTAAGGCGAGAATTCCACCTACCTTTTTTTTAAATTACACAACCAATGTGACTTCTGCAAACCAACTTTACTGCACTCTGTCTCCCCTCAACCAAGACTTTTGAACCTCTCTTCAAAAGATGCAGGAAAATAGGAAAATGAATTCGAACATACTAACTTATGTTGCAGATGGAAAGAAAAGAGTAATCATGGAGGAGCGAAAGACATTCTTGGTCGTTATTGTAGGAAGTAATGGTATTATGTTCATTGATTGTAGATTTTCAAAAGAAATCTAGAGCCTAGGCTGAAAATATAGTAACAATTGATGTGACAAGGCTTTGTGGCAACAGAAACAATGACGTGGCTCAAAGTTAAAAAATAGAAAAACGTGCTCAATCATGTGGAAAGGCCGAAGGAAATTGCAGTCATATAGGAAATTAGTTTGCATTAATTAATACCTAATTAAATGTAATGAATGAAACAACTAATAAATCTATAAGTGAAGTGGAGCTTACCTAGAATTATCCACCGTGATTACCTGATGTGACTTCACTTCTTCATTGTAAAATATGATCTTGAGAAATGTGGATGGTACGGTGAATGACAGGTGGATAAGGTGGCAGAAAGAGAGTTTGCATGGATTGCAGATGAGATGATTGGATGGAATGGGGACCCTTGTGGATAACCCCTTTAATATGATATTTTATGGAATTTTATGCATGGCCTAGGGAATCAAGCTGAGACTCAATTCCTTTGGCTGCAGGATCAATAATTTCCTGCTCAAATTGAAATTATTTCAGAAATTCTCCCTTGTCAATGGGCTTGAAGTACAGCTTTAGGCAATTCCCATTGACCAATAACTTAAACCTGACCTCATCAATGGTCCTCAACTGTATGGCACCATTTTCAAATACCTCTTCAATTTCATATGGGCCCAACCATCTAGTCTACAATTTTCCTTGAATGTCTTTATATCTTGAGTCATAAAGAAGAGCCCAATCTCCTGCTTTGAATTTCTTCTCCTTGATATAATTATCATGCCACTTGATTCACTGGTTCTGTATCATTTTAGTATGCTACAAGGCATTCATTCTGAGCTCATCTAAGGCATTTAGTTGCATGACTCTTTCCCTCTATGCAGTGGTTAACTCAATGTTCATATCCAATGTCATTCTAAGAGTCTTATGTTCAAACTCTATTGGCATCACAAATTTCTTACCATACACCATTTCAAAAAGTGTTTATCCTATAGTAGTCTTCCATGTAGTTCTATAGGCCCATATAGCCTTAGGTAACCTTGCAGCTCAATCCTTTCTATACATATCTACATTTTTTGTCAAAATTTCCTCTATTTCTCTGTTAGTGATCTCAACCTGGCCATTAGCCTGTGGATGATAAGGGGTTGATTTTATGTGCCTTATGTTGTATTCATTGACTAGGGCTATAATCAGAGTAGAGGTAAATTGTGTTCCTTGATCTGTCACTATTTCTTTAGGAACACCAAATCTGGTGAAGATTTCTTCATAGAGGAACTCTGCCACCTTATTATCCCTAGCATGTTTCATAGGTCTTGCCTCTACCCATTTTCTTACATAATTTGTGCATACAAGAAATGTAACACTTACCATTTGAAGGCGGATCAATTGGGCCTACAAATTCCAATCCCCATTTGTCAAAAGGTGTAACAATCACTTGTGGAAATAGTGGCATTTCATCTTATCTGGTCAGCCTCCCCATCCTTTGGCATTTTTCACACCTCTTGGTATATTTGTTTGCATCTCTATGTAACATTGGCCAATAATAGCCAGTATTTAAAATTTTCATTGTTGTCCTCTTAGAAGCAAAATGTCCTCTGCAAGGTTCATTATGGATTTCATGCAGTATATCATGAGTGTCCTTCTCTCTTACACATCTCCTCATTACTTGATTTTGCCTTGTATAAAACATTCAATTTGCAATCCAAGAGAAGTTAAAGCTTTTCTCTACTAACAATCTTTTTTCCTTAGGTGAGAGGTGAGGAGGAGTTCTTCTTGCAGCTAGATAATTTGTTATATCTGCATACCATGGGTGGATGACTTTGACGACAAACAAATGTTCATCAGGAAAGGAGTCCTCAATTAGTGCATAATTATCTTGCCTTTGAATTCCTTAACAACAAGTAAAGGAATTAAATCCCTGAGTAAAGGAATTCATGTTCCTAGTTATTAAGCTAATTAAAGGACACTAGATTTTTCAACAAGTAACTTAATAAGGCAATGATGGGAAATAGAGTTAACTCTACCCTTTTTCAACTCAGTAGCACTATTAGATAGAAAATTGTATAGGAAATTAGGAATGTTCATTAACAGGCCATGGTGTAAATGAGATAAGAAGTTAAAATGATGAGAATGTAAAACTGAAAACCGACCTTCACATGTTATATATTTGATTATATAACCTACTCGTGATACCCAGTCCTGCGAAAAACCCATCCTTTGTGCTCCTTGCTTATCCACTTGTAAAGGAGGATCATTTGGTCGAGTAAACTCTGCCCTAGAACTTCTTGCATCCCTTCCTCTAGGAAATAGCTCACTGGCCTTAGGCAACCCTGTTATTTCTGCAATTTTGTCTACTGATGCATTTATTGTTATTCCCCTAAATTTTTCCTTTCCTTCATGGAATGTCCTCATAAACTCTTTTGCAATGCCCACATCAAATTTGTCGAGCTTAAGGAAATAATTAAGCCACCTGTACCATCTAAACGATGGCACATGTTGCACATGCTGCAACAGGACGTTATGATCTGTCGGTTCATGCCAAATTGGTTGTCCTCCCATTTTACTATGTCTCTGCAACTCAATTCTTAAGGCAAGAATTCTACCTGGCTTTTTTTAAAATTACACAACCAATGTGACTTCTGCAAACCAACTTTATTGCACTCTGTCTCCCCTCAACCAAGACTTTTAAACCTCTCTTTAAAAGATGTAGGAAAATAGGAAACTGAATTCGAACATCCTAACTTATGTTGCAGATGGAAAGAAAAGAGTAATCATGGAGGAGCGAAAGACATTCTTGGTCATTATTGTAGGAATTAATGGTGTTATGTTCATTAATTACAGATTTTCAAAAGAATTTTGGAGCTTAGGCCGAAAAGATAGTAACATTTGATGTGACAAGGTTTTGTGGCAGTAGAAACAATGACGTGGCTCAAAGTTACAAAATAGAAAAACGTGCTCAATCATGTGGAAAGGTCGAAGGAAAGTGCAGCCGTATAGGAAATTAGTTTGCATTAATTAATACCTAATTAAATGTAATGAATGAAACAACTAATCAATCTTTAAGTGAAGTGGAGCTTACCTGGAATTATCCGCTGTGATTACCTGATGTGACTTCACTTCTTCATTGTAAAATATGATCTTGAGAAATGTGGATGGTATAGTGAATGACAGGTGGATGAGGTGGTAGAAAGAGAGTGTGTACAGATTGCGGATGAGATGATTGGATGGAATGGGGAAACTTGTGGATAAACCCTTTATTATGATATTTTATGCACTTTTATGCATGGCCTATGGAATTGATCCGAGACTCAATTCCTTCGGTTGCAGGATCAATAGTTTCCTCCTCAAATTGAAATTGTTTCAGAAATTCTCCCTTGTCAATGGGCTTGAAGTAAAGCTTTAGGTGATGCCCATTGACCAATAACTTAAACTTGACCTCATCAATGGTCCTCAACTGTACGACACCATTGTCAAATACCTCTTCTATTTTATATGGGCCCAACCATCTAATCTACAATTTTCCTTGAATGTCTTTATATCTTGAGTCATAAAGAAGAGCCCAATCTCCTGCTTTGAATTTCTTCTCCTTGATATACTTATCATGCCACCTGATTTGTTGGTTCTATATCATTTCAGTATGTTGCAGGGCATTCTTTCTGAGCTCATCCAAGGCATTCAATTGCATGACTCTTTCCCTCTATGTAGTGGTAAACTCCATGTTCATATCCATTGTCGTTCTAAGAGTCTTATGATCAAACTCTATTGGCATCACTACTTTCTTACCATACACCATTTCAAAAGGTGTATATCATGTAGTAGTTTTCCATGTAGTTCTATAGGCCCATATAGCCTCAGGTAACCTTGCAGCCCAATCTTTTCTATGCAGATCTACAGTTTTTGTCAAAATTGCCTCTATGTCTCTATTAATGATCTCAACCTAGCCATTAGCCTGTGGATGATAAGGGGTTGATTTTATGTGCCTTATGTTGTATTCATTGACTAGGGCTATAATCAGAGTAGAGGTAAACTGTGCTCCTTGATATGTCACTATTTCCCTAGGAACACCAAATCTGGTGAAGATTTCTTCATAGAGGAACTCTGCCACCTTATTATCCCTAGCATGTGTCATAGGTCTAGCCTCTACCCATTTTGTTACATAATCTGTGCATATAAGAATGTAAGACTTACCATTTGAAGGTGGATCAATTGGGCCTACAAAGTCCAGTCCCCATTTGTCAAAGGGTGTAACAATCACTTGTGGAAATAGTGGCATTTCATCTAATCTGGTCAGCCTCCCTATCCTTTGGCATCTATCACACCTCCTAGTATATTTGGTTGCATCTCTATGTAACGTTGACCAATAATAGCCAGTATTTAAAATTTTCATTGTTGTCCTCTTAGCAGCAAAATGTCCTCTGCAAAGTTCATCATGGCTTGCATCCAGTATATCATGAGTGTCCTCCTCTCTTGCACATCTCCTCATTACTTGAGTTGGACCTATATAAAACATTCAATCTGCAATCCAAGAGAAGTTAAATCTTTTCTCTACTAACAATCTCTTTTCCTTAGGTGAGAGGTGAGGAGGAGTTCTTCTTGTAGCCAAATAATTTTCTATATCTACATACCATGGGTGAATGAATTTGATGGCAAACAAATGTTCATCAAGAAAGGAGTCCTCGATTAGTGCAAAATCATCTTGCCTTTGAATTCTAGATAGAAAATCAGCAACCATATTGGCTTTACTTGGCTTGTTCATAATTGTAATATCAAATTCTTGCATCAGCAACAACCACCTTGCTAGTCTCCCTGTTATTGAGCTTTTGTTCATGAGATACCTGATTGTTGCATGATTAATATGGAAAAATATCTGATAGCCTGTGACATAATGCCTAAACTTGTTGAGGGCATAGACGATTGCTAACATCTCATTTTCTGTAACAGTGTAGTTGAGTTCAGCTCCTTGCAAGTTCTTGTTGATGTAATATAGTGCATGCTTAGTTGAACCACCCTTTTGTATTAGGACGGAACCAATAGCATAATCTGATGCATCTGTATGAATATGGAATGGCAGTGACCAATCAGGTCCTTTCAAAACAAGTGCTTGTGTAAGGGAAAATTTTAGATCAAGGAATGTTTTTTCACATTTTGATGTCTAGGAAAACTTCGCATGTTTCTTTAGTAAGTTGTATAGGGGCCCTATTGTCTGATTGAAATCCTTAATGAATCTTCTATAATAGTTGGAATGTCCTATAAAGCTTCTAAGTTCCTTTTGCTTGGTAGGAAATGGTAGACTAGAGATGACTTTAATTTTAGAGAGATCTACCTGTATTCCTGCAGCAGAAATAGAGTGACCAAGCACAATTCCTTCTTACATCATCATGAAGCACTTCTGACTATTTAGTGACAAGTTATGATCTTCACAACTCTATAATACCTTTTTCAAATTGTCCCAGGCCTCTTCAAATGTTGCATCATACATAGTAAATTCATCCATGTATATTTCCATACAGTCATAAGAGATATCTAAGAAAATACTAATAACAACCCTTTGGAAGGTTGCGGGTACATTACAGAGACTGAAAGGCAAGACTGAATAGGAAAATGTTTCCCAGGGGCATGTGAAAGTAGTCTTTTCCTAGTCCTTAGGAGCAATCTTTATTTGATTATATCCATTGAACCCATCAAGGAAGGAGAAATACTTTTTCCATGATAAATTATCCAGGACTTGATCAATGAAGGGAAGAGGAAAGTAATATTTCTTAGTTGCCAAGTTGAGATCCCTATAATCCACACACACTCTCTATTTTCCTCCTTTCTTAGGGACAATAACCAGTGGAGAAACCCACTAGCTATCTAAAATTGGGTAGATAAAGCCAGCATTCAACATCTTTTGCATTTCTTCTTTAACAATTTCTCTCAAGGCTGGGTTGATTCTTCTCTGGGGCTACCTAATAGGTTTGAACTCACTATTGATAAAAATTTGGTTTGTACATAGCTTTGGATCAAGTCCTTTTATGTCACTATAATCCCAGGAAAAAGTTGGCTTGTGGGTAGTAAGCATTTGGACCATTGACTCTTGTTGCTTACTGGTAAGTTTGTTATTGATATTCAAAGTTTTTCCTCCAGACACTTCTACTTGGGAAGTCAATTCAAGCATGGATACTTTGGAAAAAAAAGGCATTTCTACCTCATGGGGCAATAAGGTGTGCAAACAGTCAGTTGCTGCAGGATAATGAGCTAAAATGGGCAGAGGAAGAATTGTTTGTAAAGAACATGGAACTTTTTCACAAAGGGGGTATTCAATACCATAATTGTTCAAAAGGACATTAGATAGTATCTCTTCCTCTTCTTGTTTTTCAATAAAAGGCTCTCTTGTGATCATCATCAGATTTGCCACAGAATTCATATCTTCCACATCTTCTCCCAAATCTGGCCAGACTGCTTGTCCTAACTCAAGTTGAGGCCAAGCTGGAGCATAAAGGGTGAGCTTCTTAGTGCTATACCCATCAAAGATAGTCATGTTAGTAGACCTACATCCTATATAAGCATCTACATTGGCTAACCAAGGCCTTCCTATAATTACAGGATAACCTCCTAGTGATGCTTTTGGAGATAAAATCATAAAATCAGCAAAAAATTCCCATGAATCTAGGGTGACTACTAGGTCTTCAACTACCCCATAAAGTTTGACAGTTGAACTATCAGTAAGTTGCAAGACTATAGGTGTAGGTCTTAGGTCTGAAATACTTAGCTTTAGTACAAGTTCTTTGGTCATGACATTAATAGCTGCTCCAAGATCTACTAAAACAATTTTGATCTGAACCTCATTAAAAATAATTTCAACAACAGGGCTGCCAGGGTTTGAATATTTTGGGATGGTAAGCTTCCCTAGCATCAAATCAAAGAGTTTACCTAAGACATGAACAGTCTGAGGGTATTTCTTCTTCCTACCCAACTTTTTTAAACATGCTTCCTTGATAGCTTTTCTATAGATAGGTACTTCCTTAATTGCTTGGAACAAAGAAATTTTTACACATATGTGCTTTAGTTGGTCAAGAATGTCAAAGGTAGGCTCTTCTTTCTTTTGAACAACTTCACCTTCCAAACTTTATGGAAAAGGAGGTGGAGGCTTATTGGATACTTTACGCAATGATGGACTTTGTATGGGCTCATTAGATTGAACTTGGCCATTAATATTTTCTTGCTCATTCTCCTCGGATGGCAATTCTAAGATTATGGGAGGAAATGGTGTGGGTAACACTGTTCTTGAATGTAAGTTGATATTATTTAGGTTGAGAGAATAGGTAGGCTGATGATTAGGATCAGTAAAATAAACTTGCTACTATTGCAGAGGTTGATTATTGGGATTAGGTGTTGCTTGAGCAGGTAACTGGGTTGGCTTAGGATTTTGGCTTTGATTAGTTGCAGGAGGTGGCATGATTAACTGCTACTGGGGTTGCTACAGGAAACTAGTGGGTTGATTTGACCATTGCTAGCCTCCTCTCCATTGGTTAGACTGCTACCAATTTCCTTGTGGAGGCTGCCACTAATTTTGTTGTGGTGAGTGCTAGTTCCCTTGTGGGGGTTGCCAATGGTTTTGTTGAGCATTTGGCCAAGGATTATTCCATTGAGGTTGAGAATATGGGCCATAATTTGGAGGGTACTAGTTCTGCCACTGATTATTGTATGAACAAAAATTTTGCAAAGGGTTTTGAGGCATACCTTGTCTTGGGGCCCAAGGCCTACGTTGAGCAACGAATAACACTTCTTCATCTCTTTCAATTGTTTTGAACTTAGTAGGAAGATGTTGCACCTCCAAATTAGCCACCGCCTTGCATCTGCAATCCTTCTTCCTTTGTCTGCACTGAGGGAAATATTCAGCTAGCATTGTCTTAGCTTCATCTTTCTTCCTTCTAGCTTGCATAGTGTCCAATTGAGTAGCTACATCATTGATAATATCTTTCTTGTAGTCGAACAAGAGATTAGAAATCTATCCCTTTGATACGCCTGAGCCACTTCCTTTTGCAATAGAGGGTCTAAACCCCCTACCTTTCTTCATGTTTTCTCTAGAGTAATTGAGATAGATCTTCTTGATATCATCCCATTCACTTTGGGTGATGTCTCCTCCAGCCATGAGGTCTAGTGCTTCTATGCAAGTATCATTGACTCCTCTAAGGAAGAGAGGTTTTTTAGACTCCTCATTTAGCTGGTGCTAATTGTTTTTCTGCACACTAAATAGAAACCTGGACACATAGTCTTCCAAGGTTTCATCCTCCTTTTGTGGCATCTTGAAGATTTCATCTCCTCGCATATCATTCCCCCTACAATATTCTTTATACTTTCCCAAGAACAACTCCTTCAACTCATCCGAAGTGGCTGTTGCATTGCCTCCTAATCCCATGAACCATCTTAAGGCTGACTCCTTTAAGGTAGAGGGAAACAATTTCATCTTATGTGTTTCAATAGTGTAATCATAACTCCTAAATAGGATGTCAAACTCAAACAAGAAGGTATGAGGGTCCTCTGTAATAAGATCATAGAATTTTGGGAGCAATGAGGGAATGATATTCTTGAGGTTATTATTGTCATGGAATTCAGGGAGTGGGAATGGAAAAGTAGGTCTTGCCATCCTTGGTGGTGTTCATGGGTTAGCTCCTGGCTGATAGACTACAAGGGCAAGTGGGTTATTATAGGGGTCCTAGTTATTGGAAGTGTGCAGATTATTCAATTGGTCAGTGAGTGGATCAAGGTTGTCAGGCTCATCAAACAAAATCAAACTTATCTTTGAGGAAGAAGATTAGGTGACTAGGTCCTTACCAGCATCTAAATATGGTTCTTTTGGGACAATTTTTGGGTCAATTTCTTGGATACTTGAACTTCTAGGAAGGAATCTCCCAAATTGGTCTCTTCTTCTAAGAATACATTAAAAAGTAAGTCTAAACTATGGAAAAATGCTAGAATGGTGAATTTTGATCTAAATACTAGGAATTAAATTCCAAACTTCCTACTAGCATGTTTGCAATAGATTCTTAGTTTCACACCATCCCTGACAACAACACCAAAAATGTAGTGTCCTTTAATCAACTTAATAACTAGGAACATGAATTCCTTTACTCAGGGATTGAACATCACAACCGGTAGTCATAACCTGCTAAAGAACCTCATTTAATCATCAACCTAGGGATGTAAGATTTGAAATGGGTCTGTAAAGTATATGCACTAATCACCTATTTCAGATATGGATTATCTACTGAAAAAATTATGCTGGAATTGGAGTTTACTGGAACAAATTCTAATGGACTAAACTTGCTTGGAATGAAAACTCAAAGACAAAACTATTCTGCATCTAGTGGCTATAGGATCAGTTGACAGTTTTGTGTTTTTGCCAACTGCAAGAATAGTTGACAGTTCTGTGTTTTTGCCAGCTGTAGGAACAGTCACACTAAGCTCTATAAAAGTAAGTGCATTTATTCTAATTTGTAGAATGAAAGGATGGACATCTCCCTAAGTGGGCCCCCTTAGGTATTGCCAAAGGTAAACAATAGATTAGACTGAAAACTTCATAAACACTTTATTGATTCAAGATAGACAAGTACATAGCACACAATCTTCAACTGTATTTCTGGAAACTGAAATGTGTTACAACAACAATCTTCTAGCCCTTTCTCTGAAGGAGAATGGACTATTTATTGAAACTTAATTTAACGACTCACCAACCCTTCCCTCATAAAATGGGAAGTCTTTATTACATCATAACTAACTAAGTGAAGAGGTGGATGGAAAAGGAAGAACTAAGTCAAATCAGTTCTGAAGTTGTAAAGTGCCACCATCCTAGATTCATGCACCACCAAGATGTCTGGGCTAGATTTTTGGAACACTCTCCATGCATAGCGGATGACTTGAAGCTGCCTCCTGATTCCCTACTGCTGAATCAATCTTCATTGAATTACTCTTTCAGCCTTCAAGTGGAAACTGAATTTTTTTCTCAATGTGGTACCTGCAAAATATCTTAACAGCTATTCCTGTGGCAAAAAGTTATCTCAACACATTCAACCTTTAAAATGATCCATCACCTCATTTATACATTCATTAAGCATTAATCTAAGGCAAACATTATTTTAGACATGGCTGCAAGAGGTTCAACAATAGAGGTTGTAGGAAGGGTTTGTCATCACACAAAGTCATAAGGCATTCATCAAACTAATAAAACATTTCAAGGTAATAATCATGGAAAGACTTATCATAATATACTTTTTGTATTAAGCATAAAAATTCTATGTCTTGTCCCATAATCAGCATTGAATTTTTGTCTTAGCATAATGAAAAGCATAAAAGTGTTTGTAAAAGCATGATCTAAATGTGCCAAAAACTTGGCTCATCAGTTTTCACTCAATAACCTCGAGCTTATTGTTGTTATTTTTATTTTGCGACTAAAGGACTCAATCGTCTCCTCATAATATGCCTGGGTGTCTAAAGTGATGTTGAAACCTACCTTGTGATCCCTACATAGAACTATATCCCTTAGTCCCATGAATTCTAAGAAAGCCTCATCATTTTCAAATGACTCTAGAACTGGGGGTCCTCGTTGGTCATGACCGTTTAGTTGAGGGTATACTAAAGTGATTTTTTGGGTTCGTTGGTTTTACTCAGTGGGTGAGGCACTAATCATTAGTAAGGATGAATCCTCAAACAGCATAGGAAGGCCTATTATGGTATTGTCATCATCACTACTGGTGCAAACATCAGTGACGTCAAAAGTGAAGTTGTCAAGTGGGATACCTATGCATACGGGTGGTCTAAGGGTGGTTACCGATACTTGAGGGGAGGACCTAACTACCCTACTAGGAATACCTTTGCCATGTATGGTTATACTCGAGGGAGTACATCTGAGACCAAGGTTCTGCATTCTTCTTTCTGCAATGATGGGCTCCAGTTGTCCATCACTATTCCTTCCAAGGATTTCATTTCTATTGTAGCCCATGCCAAGCATTATTTATAGCCCTCTGTTGGCTTCATCCATAGGTAATGTGGGTGTGGGTTTTGCATCACGATATATTGTTCTTGAAATATCCTCCTCACCAACATTTTCCCAACTTAGGTCTCCCTAATGGCAGAATCCAGAGGGGTCTGACCTAAGGGTGTGAATGGGTGTTTCGCTTGGTCGAGGTTGCCCATGTGATCTACGAGATTATGGTAACTCTCCTACAACAAATGCACTCTTCTTCATTCTATAGTCTCTACATCCGTTGTCCTGAATCATGAGTTTTATGTAAGATATATCAGGGATGGCAGATGTCTTTGTCGCAGAAGTGGAGGCAAGGTTAGTTGGGTCGATGTATGCAGTGGATGGGCCTTCATCATTTTTCAACACTTGGGGGATTTTATAAAACTTGGCTTCCAAGGATTTACAGTAGGCGAATGGTTTGGGATCCCCATGTATAGTAACCTCCTCATTTTGGTATAAGAGCTTGATGCATTGGTGATATGTTGAGGCCACTTCTTTCATTCCATGGATCCATGGACATCCTAGGAGGATGTTATATGGTAAGTCAAGGTCAAGGACCTAATAGGTAGTCTCCATGGTTGCTGATCCCACTTGAATTGGGATTTTGATAGTGCCCTGAGACACTCTTTCTTGGTCATCATATGCCCTTATTGTGATGCTCTTGTTTTTGTTAATGGAATCCTCGGTGAATCCCAAGTTCTTTATAAGTTTGAGAGAGCAAATGTTAAGTCCTGCACCTCCATCCACTAGGACCCTATTAACTTTCTTTTTATGGACCAACACTTGAAGGTGAAGTGCATGATTATGAGATGGCTATGGGGGGAAGTCTTGATCAAAGAATGTTAGGAGATTCGGGGTGAGCATATTTCCAACCATAGCTTGAAACTGATTTGTGTCAAGGGTGGCAAAGATGGTTGGATGCCGCTAATGCTTCGTCAAGAATTTTCCTATGGGCAACATAAATTTTTAACAGTTCCATAATGGAGATCTATGTGGGAGTTCTTTTCAGCTGGTCAATGACATTATAGTCGTAGGGAATGGCTTTTTAATTTGAAATGGGGGTCTTAGATGGTGCCCCTGCAATGGTGACCTTTCCGCCACATGTGGTGACTCCACAGTCGGTGTTGGTGCTCTTGACATTAATGATCGTGACCATTTCATCAACACATGCGACTATCTCTTCATATACTAGATTAGCGCTAGCATATTTTTGTTTGCCTTTTTTGTTCCCTTGACTATTTCCTTGATTGTTGTTTGGCATTAGATTTGTGTATATTTTCAAATCTTGATTACTGGTTGGTTGTTCAACATTGATGATCTTGTCTTCAATGAGGTCTTGGATGATATTCTTCAGCCTCATGCAATTGGCAGTGGTATGTCCCTTGATCTTGTTAAAGTCAAAAAGGAGGTTTTCATTATACCATGGTGGTTTGGTCATGGGTTCCACGTATTGTTTGGAATTTGAGACTTTGATTAGGTTTTCCTTGACCAACTTCTTCATTATGGACTCGATGGATTCGCCAAGAGCTATGAATTTTTCTTGGGAGGGTATTTTCCTCAGGGAGGTGGTCCTCCTTGATTACCCAAGTTATTGATTTGGTTGGTGGGAAGTGGTTGTTGTTGTGCTACTATTGCATTAGTTTGCACATTATTGTGATTATGATTTTGTGGTTGGTGATAAGTTTTGATATTTTTCTTAGGAGCATTTATGACCACTTTAGCATCGACCACGCTGTCATTTGTGATGTTTTTGTTCCTCGACCATGTTCGAGGTTTATCATTATAATTGTTGGATGGGTGGTTATCCTATGGTGGATTAAATGTTGGTGTGCCTCCTCGCGTAGTAAGGGCTATTTCGATGTTGAGCGCCTTTGGGATCAATTGATCATATGATGTGATGCATTGCATTTTTAAGTAGAATGCCAAGTTGTCATCTAGATTAGATATGATCATGCAAACTTGTTGTTCTTCTGGCATGGTCCACTTGCTTTGATTGGTCTTGGATCACCATCTTTGCAAGAAGGATGCAAATATCTCTCCTTTTCCTTGTTTGAGTGTTGATAGTTCTTCCAAACTAACATTTGTGCCCATATTGAAAGCATAATTTTTAAGGAATGCTTCCACAATTTCCTGGAATGTTTTAATTCCTGTGGGTAAATGAGAAAACCATTCCATGGTAGGACCAATTAGACTTTGGGGGAAGAGTCACATTAGATATGTGTCATCATATGTGACCTCCATGCAAAGCAACTAAAATTCCTTGACATGGTTTTAAGGGTTACCTGTTCCATTATACTTGTCAAATTTGGGGATCTTAAATCCCTTTGGGAATGGTACCATTATCAGACTTATGTCAAATGGATAAGGGCACAAGTTTCCTGGTGTTCTAGTTGTTTTTCCTGCTTGGAGGTCCAACACCTGCTACAAGAGCAGTTTGATTTGCGTTGCGACATCGTTGTGCGGATCGGGTAGTGGGACGAATGTGTTTTGAGGTGTTTGGGGTACTGGTGGGAGTTTCCTACAAGCTCTATTATGTTTTTAGGGCCTGCTGATGTGCCTACATTTGCATCAACAATGCTTGTTGTTGATCTTGTTTTTGTTGTTCCAACAAAGCTTTTTGTTGGTCCATCTTTTGTTGTTCCCATAAAGCCTAATGTTGGTCAAGATGTTGTTGCGCCAACAAAGCTTGTTGTTGGTCGAGCTATTGTTGCACCAACAAAGCTTGTTGTTGGTCAAGTTGTTGTTGTGCCAACAAAGCTTGTTGTTTGGCTTGTTGTTGTGCAAAAAATTCTTGCAGGGCTTGTTGGTATGATTGTTGATGAATCGCTTGTAGTTTTGCTTGATATTGTGCTTGCGCCTATTGCTGGGCTTTGGCTTGAGTTTGTGCTTGTTGGGCTGCTTGTGCGGCCTGTTGGGCTTGTGCAACTTGTTGGGCAGCTAGTTGTGCTTGTGCTTGTTGAGCAGCCTATTGTGTAGCATGTTGATTTTGCTTAAGTACCCTTTGATGATTGGCTTTCTGAATGGTTTAACTCAGGGTGATGAATGAATTCGTTACGTTAGCTTTTCATGGGATTGTTGGTGGATTGGGAATGGTGCCAACTGTTGTGGTGGACGAAAGGGTTGTGTTGGTGGTTAGGATTTGGGTTGTTGGTTGTGTGGTTGAGATGCTTGGTCCTTAAGAAGGTATGTTTTGAGAGATTTGAGGATCGACTGATGTATTGACCGTGGTGGCTTTAATTGTTGCCACTTGTTGTTGTGATGTTGTCGGCAACAAGAGAGGATTTGATGTGATGCTCGGATTGCCCGAATTTGAGAAACTAGATGTGGGTAGAGGGGGAAGACCCAATCCAAAAGGTGATGTGGATGTGAGCAGTAAGGGTGGAAAGGGTGGTACATTCCCCTGGATGAAGAACGGGTTAATGACTCCTATTGTTTTGAACAAACTATCTTCTCATTGCGGTGGAGAAGTTTGTATGTTTAACGGGTAGGCTAGTGTTGCATGAAATGAGGATGAATTCTTGGGATTGTGGAAGGTGAGTGGGACGTATTGGTGTGATGGATTCACTGGGATAGAGTTATCTGATGTGGTGCTGACATTTACCTCTTTGTTGTTCACAAGGTGATGCTTTTGTAACTCACAAAACATTGCACTTCCCTTGTTTACAATTGGTGAGGTTGGTGTGATTTTTTATATGGTTTGAGGCATTTCTTGGGTGATATTTGGAGTTGACATTGGGGATGAGTTTGTAAGAGGCATGTCCATACTAGTGCCTACGTCAAGGTCAGAAGGGAATGAGACCCCTCCTTCCATTAATGTGCACAAGTATTTAAACATGGCATTGACAATTTTATGATTCTCTGGATTTTGAACCATTTCTAACATTTCTGATTGTGTCATTCCCAAGTCTTCGTTCGTGATGTCCTCTTCATAGCTTTCCTCTTGAGGATTTTGTGATGGTAGAGAAGAGCTACTTGGGGGATTGCTTAATCCCACAAGGTTTACTTTGGTGGTTACTTGACCCAAGTCACTGGAAGTTGATATTTCATTAATGTTTTCCATGTTCCTCTTGTGTTGTGATCTTGTTTGGACCATAAAAATGGGGATCATTTGATCTTAATCTTTAGGCCCAAAAGAGAAGAACTAAGGAAGGCAAAGGATTAAAGGGGGTGGTAATGATGATGATATAAATGGATGACGTGAATGAGTGAAACCTTTGAATAACTTTTTAAGGGTTATGCTAAACTTTAGGGCTTGGATTGATTGTGATAGTTTGACTAGGTGTATTAAGTCAAACAAGATTGTGGTGAGCTTGTAAACCCTAGGAAGTTTTGTTATCCTAGGGAAAACTCGCACAAGAGTATTGATAGGCTAAGTGTGTTAAGCCAACCAAGGTGATCATGAACTACTAAACCTTAGAAAGTTGCATTATCCTAGAGGAAAATTTGTTCAAGAGATTTGACTGTTTGGCTAGGTGTGTTAAGCCAAGATAGAGTGATGCTGATTTAGCCTTTACGTTTAGCATGAATTATTTTTCTAAAGTTCTCAAAAAATTTGTTGGTGGGATGAGATTTGATTGATAGAGAGATGGATGAGAGTAACGAATTTGATCCTAGACTTTGACCTAGACATGACTCTTTTTTTACAAAACCTCGGTATTGAAGAACATGCTATACTTCCTATGTGAGGAAAGAAAACCTTTCAAAAAGCTTAGGATTCTGTTGATAATAGAATGCATACAAAGTTGGGTTATTCCTTGAAGCCTTCTTATAGAGATTGTACACTAGTCTTTCTCTGACTTCAAGGAGAATTTCAATACGTTCTCTGTGGGCTTTTAGATTTATCCTTTTGAATCTTGGTTTTGGGATTTTGACTTTCTGGGAAATCATTTGAAACAACATATGTGAGGTCCAATTTGTCTTTTATCTTTCCTTAGTGAATTCTTTTTTACCAAAAGCACTTGCTTGATTATGTTTCAAACTGCATGTCTAATGTCCCACTTTCTTTTTATCCCACAAGGTCCATTATGTGGAAATCAAGGAAATTAGGGCAAAAGTTTCCTAGGTTTACCTTAGTGAAAACAAATGATGATAAAATCCAAGCATTTAGAAACCTCTAAGGATATGATCCCTAGGGAAAGCAAGAGTACTTAGATCCATGAAAGGATTTTTGTTTCCTCTAAGGGGTTTGAAATTTGGAGCTCTTTGTGAATGTTTGTTTTTCAATTGTTTTGAGGACCAAGCAATGTATTTTTCATTTCCAAGCACATGTACAACCCTAGGATGAAGAGATAATATTTTGTTGGGTTCCCACTTGGATGAATCCAACTACGCATATTTTGTGTGAATGACTAGATGCTTGACCACACAGGCTCCCCCTTATAGTGCATACACTTCTCAGGTCAGCCAAGCATCAATACCCATGAATCTCCTATGGCATACTTTTCATCTCTACAACAAAACCGCATGTATAATGTGGGGCGGCTTCAAAGGACATGACCTTTTGCACCAACAAAATAGATAAGGATTTGGCCTTCTAAACAAGGGTTTTAATTCAGTCTTTTTGTTTGTGGAGATTGACCCATGTGGCCAGAGACCATTGTTGCCCTTCTCGTCAGAGCCAACCATGTGATACTGGCTTTTGTTCCAGTACCCACTTTTATATCTCGGTTGGAAATACACTTGTCCTTAGTGTGTTACTGGTTGGGTCATTCCCTTGGGTGAGTACTTTTTCCTAGAAGGCAAGCCTGCTAAGATAAAAAAAAAGCGAGTAAACATATTTGTACTTCGATCAACCTTTGTTTAGAAACAAAGGGAGAACACACGCAATAAGCCTACTCACACTCGCAAGATGTTTTGTTCAATTTTAAACCCAAAAATGAAGTGTGGAAATAATACTTTTGACAACTTAATATCACAAAAAGACTTTTGATTCTCAAGATCGTCGTGAGGCATGAGAGAAGCACATACGCCTTTTAGATGATATTAATTTGTGAAAAAGGATTACAAAACATCAAAAACACACATGTTCACTTTAATCTTCAAAACAGAAAATGAGTTCTTTTTAAAGCACCAACTTTGAAGTGTGAGAGTTGCCTTGTTCAATTTTTAAACCTTAAACAAAATCTAGTAGATTGTTTCTAGGGTTTTTTTAGCCTTTTGCAAAATTTTGAAAAAGAAATTTGTTTGTTCTTTTTAAAACCCAAAAGAAAATTTTAGTGTTTCTAAGGCATGAAAGTAAACAAAATCCTTTTTAAATAGAATTTAAAGATCCTTAAAAGTGTTGAACAACACTATAGTATTTAAAAACACTTTGTGCATGATGAACATGATGCCATGATGAACCTCCTATTTTGCTTTCTCCCTTTTTCTAACCTACAAAATGACAGAAACCAGAGAGCATAAAAATAACAAACAGGTCAATAGTTAGAAAATCCAAAAATTAAAAGGCACATGTTAAAATTTGAAATGCGACTGTTGCCAGCAGTGCAGTTAGCGGGTACGATGCAGCTTGGAAATATTGTGGCACTATATAGCACCACGTTTTTGACTGGGTGCGGCACTCTGCAGAAACAGAGACCGCGGGCGCATCGTAGTTTTGCAGGCAGCGTAGTTTGTGACAGAAAATATGTGGCTGAGTTCTACAATTTTGAATTTTTTTAGGCTGGAACGCGGGTGCGGTGCAGTTTGGAAAATGATGTGGTATGATATAGCACCGTGCCTACAAATGCAGTGCAATACAAAGCTGTGGGACTGGGTGCAGTGGAGTTTGAGACTGTGGATCCGCGACCGAGTTTATAGATTCAAAAAACCAAGCGTGGGAACAAGTGCGGTGGAGTTTGGAAGAGATGCGGCACAATATAGCGTCGCGCCTACAAATGCGATGCAATACATAATTGTGGACTTGTAACCTACAAAATAAAAGGGAAAAATCATAGAATTTTTTTGAAAAATGTGATTAAAAAATATAGATGCCCTCTTTCTAGTGCCAAAATGTCAACCCCTAAACCTGCAATTGCACAAGAACAACAAACAAATTAGGATGTTAGATCGCATGCAAACAAGAATGAAGGATTCTCCATGAAATCCATCTACTTAAACTTAAACTAGGAAAATGAAGAACAAACTAAATAAATGAAAGTAAATCCTAATTAAGTGAGCAAACTAGTGATCCCATGGGGGAATTGGTGCCAATTGAATGTTGAAATTGGCCCTTTCCCAACTCCTAAATTACAATGTTGAAGTGTATATATTGATAAAATCTCCTGAAATGAGATTTGAGCATAACCTAGCTATGAATTGTGAAAATGATGAATGCTTGAGTGGAAATGGGCAAAATTAGCTCTCAATGTGAAGAGAGTAACTTTGCATGAAATTGTGGATGTTGAATGAGGAGAGAAGCCTCCAATTTATAGATTTGAATTTGGAAGAGAGAACAAGATTTGGCCAATGTGGGACTAACTCTCACCCAATAGTTGAATGCCACTTGTCACCATGTGAATAGTTGATGGTTGTGCACATTTTGGCCAAAGTGCCAATAAATGCAATTAGGTGGAATTTGAAATTGAGGAAATGAAATGTGAAAGGGAAAAAGGAATGAAATAAATGCCACTTGGCTCAATGCACAAGGACATGTAAGAGGAGTGAATGCTTTGTTGGAAGTACCCATCCACTTGGACTTTTTGAATTCAAACTTGAGGGAATATTCCCTTTTGATGCCATGTGAGGGAAAATAGAGATTTAATAAATGAATTAAATCTATTTTCATGTGCAAGTTGCATTCTCTAGAGGATTTTAGTGATAGGGATTAACTTAATCGAGATTTTGATTAATTTAATGAGGGATTAGATAATTTGACAATTTTGACTTAAATTGATGAATTGATTTAAATCAGAATTGAGAGGAAATGATTAATTAAATAAATGATTTTGATTTATTTAACTAAGTGGGAAAATGTTAGATTAAATTAAATAAGGTTTAATTTATTTAATTTAATAAGAGGACTTTAGAGACTTTAATCAAATAAAATGATTTATTTAATTAAACAGAGACATAAAGTTAATTAAATTAAATTGATTGATTTAATCACTGGAGGAGAAAGACTTAATCAAATAAATAATGATTTATTAAATTAAGAGACAAAAGATGATGAAAAGTTGAGAGTATGATTTAGGAGGAAATGTCGTTAGTAATCAGGATCAATGTGTCGAACCGAATTGTACATTTGCCATGTCTAGAGTTCACATCAGGTTCACCAATGTAAGAAGGGGTTAAAATAGTTCTAGCCTAGATAAAGTGGCATCCAACACATCTAAGCTACAAACCCAATCTAAGAACAAGAGAACACAAACAATTAGAAATAAACTAAAAACACTCAAATGAAACACTCCCCATTGTAGTTGATTTCTTCCCTTGTCTCTCCTTTTTCTCCTTTTGCAATCTTTTCCCTTAGATTTGAAGTTGTACTTGTGTAATAACCTACAAATTGTAAGTAGAAAGTTGGAGATAAATGGTTGTTAAGGTAAAAATAGAGGAGAATGGCCTCTTTTATAGACAATCATTTGAACGAACAAATGAGATTGATCTTCTAGAAATATTCTAAGATCAACGGATGAGGATTCATGAGAGGGAGGTTATGAAATGGATGGTCAAGATCAATTTTATAGAAAGATGCCCAGATTAATGGTGGAGGATTGATGCACCAAAAAGAAGTGGGAATTGAAGGTTATGATGCCAATGACTATGACACTCGGCGGCTATGAAAAAATAAAGGCCATGATAGGGATTAATGAGCAAGGCATCTTTGACCAAAAGGGAGGCATAAATAATTTATTTGAGAAAAAGGGGAAATGGAGGAAATGTGAAATTGGGGATTAAATAATTAAATTGACTTAATTATTTAATACAAGAGACATATGGACAGTTGAATAATTTTGAAAATTATTTAATAATAGATGAATTAAAAGAGGAAGTGAATAGTTAAATAATTAATATTAATTATTTAACCATAGATGAAATATGACAAGAAAATAATTAAATAAAGATTAATTTATTTAATTATTGAAGAAAGGGGGATATTAGCAACGCAATTAATTTGTTTAATTGGTCAGAATAAAATAAAGATTAAAGATTAAAGAGTGAATTAATTAAATAATTAAAATTATTCAATTATTGGAGGATGACAACCAAGACAAATGGTGCTTGCAGACTTAGTACGTTTTTTAGTGTCTACAGTTTTTAATCCTTTTTCTTATTTTTTTGGATTTTTGATCATTTTTTGATTTTTTTGTATTTTTCAAATTTACACCCTTTAAGCTTAGGCATAAATTTTTTTAAGATGAAGACTATTGGTTGGTTCCTACAAGGGTTCACCTTTAGGCATTGATAATTTATATGCTAGATTGATCCATAGCTTTCTGTGACGATAAAGGGACTTGACCAATTAGGCTCAAACTTTCCTTTATTGTCTTGATCTAGAAGATTTTTTTGATTCTTCTTTAGAACAAGATTGCCTACTTGGAAAGAACGAATCTTGATCTTCTTGTTATAGCTCCATTTCAACTGATTTTGGTATACTTGCAAGTGATTAAGGGTGTCAAGGCAACACTCATCCAAGAATTCTAGCTCATTTAGCTAAAATACTCTATATTCTTCATCAGTGATTAGGTTCTACAATGACACTTGCAATGAGGGAAGCTTGACCTCAATAGGTAGGATGGCTTCTAATCCATAGACCAAGGAGAATGGGGTTACACCTGTAGGTGTGTGGATACTGGTTCGATAGGCCAGAGGGCAGGATTTAACTGCAAATGTCAGTCATGACCAACTTCATTAACCATTTTCTTTAGGATTTCATAATGATCTTGTTTATATCCGTAGCTTGACCTTTGCCCTAGGGGTAATACGAGGCAGAGAATTGATGTTGGATGTTGAATATTTGACATAGCTCTTTCACATCCTCATTCTTGAAGGGTGTTTTGTTGTCTGAGATAAGGGATTGCAAAACACCATAACGACAAATAAGGTAATTCAGGATAAATTTATCAATTTTCTTCCCCAGTATGTAGGTCATCATAATAGCTTCGACCCACTTGGTAAAGTACTCAATGGTTGTTATGATGAACTTATGGGCATTAGATGATGAGCTTGTGGCTGGATATGTATGCACTATTACTAAAGGATAGTAGACTAGTGTTGGTCCTGCTTCATGTATTTTTGCAATGTGCGAGAATTTTTGGGAGACCTATGATGGTGAGTGTATTGTTTGTTGAAGGGTTTGGCCCTTTAGGGGTGTTTTTTTTTACCTCTATTCTTGATGGGAAGACTAATTTTGTAGAGGCATTAGATGTGGTGGAACTCTCTATGGCTTCCTCTCTTTGTTGTGTAGGTTTTTTTCCTTGGTATTCCTAGGTTTTTCCTAGCTTTCTACCAAGGTTTTTGTTTGCCTTTTTGGGCTCTTGTCCTTAGTTGGTTTGGGCTTTGATGATGACTAGTGTGCTCTACTTTTTCTGCTAGTTCAGTGTGATGTTGGTTGAAGTTCCTACCTCTCTTGGTGTTTATGTTTGGTGTAGCCTCATAGGTTTTATTGGCATTGATGCTCATGAGGATTTGTGCCTTTTTTGGCTAACGAGTTTGTCTGTGGTGGGTGGCCTCTACGTTTTGGTGCTCATTGGTGCCTCCTTATATTTGAGATTGAGTTGGGTGTTGATTCCTCAATGCTAGTTGTGTGCCCTCTAGTTGGTTGGGTTATTTTCATAACCCAATGGGAGGTTTGTTGTTGGTGGTTCTGCTCTCCTCTTCCTCTTGTTCTTTGGCTATCAGTTGGGTCTTATTTCATGTCTTCTTTCAAGACATAGATGTTCTACTATTACAGGACTCAAGGTTCCTATTATTTTGTGTTGGTGATTGAGGGTCACTCGTGGGATCAGCCATTACAAATTTGTATTCTAAAAGCTTAGAATATTTTGTGTTTTTTCTTGTTTGCTAGGATTTTTTCTAGTTCTTTCTTGCACTTGTATCTTGCTAAAACTAAGGAGGTTGTGATTATCACTCCTTCCAAATTTTTTTCTTTCTCTTCAGATCTATAGGTGGTATCTTCTATATAAGTGGAGACTTCTCCCATTGAGGTGTAGCCCTCTTCTATTGAGATGGATGTGGTTGTTTTAGATTTGGTAGGAAGTAATTTTCTCCTATGTTTGATCCTATCAAGGTGGAGCTTGCGTGGGTTGATTAGTGATGGATTTAGATTTTGGGGCTCTCATATCTTCCTCTCCTATAGAGGGGAGATCCCTCCTATTGAGGTGGAGATGGGGTTGGTGTTGGTGGGGTACTGCTACAAAAAGGTTGTTGTGCTTTAGGGTTCCATTGTGCTCTCTAACTCCCCTATTGAGGTGGGGGGTTTGAATTTGTTGTTATTTTTTAGGGGTTTAATGTTTTTCTGCACCATTAAGTTGTCTATTCTTCTTGACTTATAGGTTTCTTTCTTGAGCGGTTGGTTTATTGATGACTGACCAATGCAAATGGTTTCTTTGTTCACATAAAGGGTTCCAGGTCCTAGTTAAAACTTGGTTGTAAAGGGATTTTGGTCCCTTGTTCTCTTGTCTATTGCAGCTTGTATAGTCATGTTTATTTGTTTGATGTTGTTGTTTGGTTGTTGATGGTTTGCAGATTATCTTATGTGTAACATTCTTTTCTTTGGCAGGGTTATAGATCCCTTTAAAACCAGTTTGTAATGAGTTGTGGGTCCCATCAAAACCTGTTTTACCCCTAATCAAAAATATCTACACAAATTTAAAAACTTATTTATATTCATGTCACAAAATTGTTACATAAATGTAAGTTGCCTTTGTGGAAAGGGGGTAGCTAACCTCTCTCTTTGCCTCCTTTGTTAACCCAAATTTCATAAAAAATATAGACTCCCTTTATCTTAACTCACTATGTGAACTCATATGCATAGGAGGTATGATTTTATAGATGCATGCCCCTTCCATATTTATAGTAGGTTTTCTATAATTATCTAAAAACCATATTGCCTCATGTGAAAACAAACACATATACATACTTTTTCTAAACCATATATGGAAGCAACCTCTTGCACATACATCCCCTTAATATAAGATTTAATAATTAATAAATTAATATTCCAAAGTCCTAATTATGGTGGTTCTTTCAAAAATCTGATTCTTAGCACCAACAACATGCAACATGGTGATGGTGTTGGAAGTTTGGAGATTGTTGGAAACTTGTGTTGTTATTAATGTCAATAGAGCATTGTTGCAATGATGTCAACCCATAAGGATGTAAGTGTGTTGGTTGCATTATGTTGTCACTGGTGTCAACCTCTAATGTTTCAATGATGAGTAAGTATTTTGTGTACATCAACCTCTTGTGTGGTTGAGATGCTAATAAGGTTTTGCATATATTGAGATGGTGTTTGTGGTGCTTGGTTTTCGAGTAATTTTGAGAAATTTTGAATAAAAGAAAGTTCAATGTGATAGAGTGGTGTTCATCTTTTTGCTCCATATGTCTTCTTGTTTGAAGTTGCGCTCATGTTATTTGGATGTGATGATCAAATATGTTTTGAGGAGTTATATTAAAAGTTTCAGGTTCTGGATCATATGGCAAAAGAAGTTGTGTACCAATGTGTGAACTATGAATAAACATTATTTGGGAGAAATGAGATTACTCCACATTTCTCCACAGTTAATTTTCTAGTATTGTGGATCTCAAAATGTGCTTATAATTTTTGCATCTACTTTCCCTTGAAGTTTCAGGTGTTCAATTTTTTGGAAATGTTGTTTGATGTGTTGTATGTCTATACCAGTATGTCTTCTTGCATAGAATCAAGGTGTTCTTGAGTTTCAGGTGGTTGCAATAGTTGTGCGGAATATTTTGATGGTGTTGGAGTATTTTGAGATGTTGTATAAACATTTTGTAATATTTCTATGTGGTCCATGAGGTGTTTCTAGACCTTGAGAGGTGTGTTAGTGTTGGTAAAATGTGTCTCAACCTTGCAATTATATAAGGTATTATTGATACATAAGATACTATTGATTCAACAATGACGGGGTTGCACAGAGGGGATCCCCTCCCACAAGGGGTCTAGGGAATCATCCCCATGGCTGGGGGTCTAGGGGGTAGCACACCTCAATGAGGGCTCAAGGGTAGCACCCCCAAAATCCAATTTTTATACACTTTATTACTGTTGGACCATTCATCATTATGTCTCATATCTGATGGTCGATATTTTTGTTGGCTTTACTTTCCCTAGAAGGTAACCCTATTTTATGAGGGTTTTGTATTATGGCTATGTAATGTGATGTATTCTGAGAGTCTAATATGTTACAAGAATTTTCTCTTGGTCTCCTTTTATTGTGCAACACAACACTCGGGTTCGTGACATGGCTTAACCACCTCCCATTGATCTTGTATAAATCTAGAAATTGTATCGAGCATTAATAGGTCGATATTTTGGTGCAACGACCACCACCAATATAACAATTGGCATTAGAGTTGAGG
Organism: Sequoiadendron giganteum; assembly: GCA_007115665.2. Classification (NCBI taxonomy): domain Eukaryota; kingdom Viridiplantae; phylum Streptophyta; class Pinopsida; order Cupressales; family Cupressaceae; genus Sequoiadendron; species Sequoiadendron giganteum. The sequence goes on along the minus strand of CM021102.1, from coordinate 485,648,528 downwards.
TCACGGGTTCAAACCCCTCACTTGTGCTGGGGGATTGTTGCAAGAGTTCACTCTTGGTCTCCTTGTGTTGTGCAACACAGTGCTCAAGTTCGTGACATGGCTTAACTACCTCCCGTGGATCTTTTATAAATCTGACAGTTGTATCAGGAATTAACAGGTCGATCTTTTGGTGCAATGGCAACCACCAATGTAACATGATAGTGGTTGTGTTATCTCCAGATCTCTAGTTGGTGATACTCTTGTGAGAAGATTCCTCTACAAGTATAATGTAATCTTTGTGATTTCTGAATAATATATTGGGTGGCTTTTGGAGTGGGGTTTTTCTCTCGAAAGGGTTTTCCCCATGTAAATCATTGTGTTGTGGTATGCATGATATTTGCATTTATTTTTGTTTAAGTTTTTGTAACTGTTAAAGATTTGTAAAAATTTTGCATTATTCTCCTCTCAAGATTAGTGTAGGAAGTTGTTTTGCTACCTTTGCTTCCTTACAAGTGTATCAAATCCTGGTCACCTTTAGTTTTAGTTGTGGGTTGTTGGGTTTTTGAACTAATCCATATTTGAGTGGGTGCTTCTGTAGAAGATGCTTTTTATCTTGTTGCAGGAATTTTTCAGATGGCAAGTTCATCAAGGAGAATAGAGGTGGATGAATCACAAATCATTTGGAAGCCAAATCTTTAGTGAACAAGATTTTATTGAGAAAAAAATTGTATTCTTTGAGAAAGGAAGAGGGTGGATGAATCACAAATCATCTGGAAGAATTCAATATGTTAGTGGCTCAATTGGAATCAGTTGGTGACAAAATGGATGAGGAAGAGAAATTTCAAATCTTGCTTTGTTCTTTGCCTAATTCATGGGATTCTCTTGTTATGGCTATTGGAATTACTTTTGTTATATTAAATACTGAAGATGTGGTGGGTTCTTTGATTTTTGAAGAGATGAGGAAGGTATCCATCAGTGCCAAGGAGGCCCTGAATGTTTGTGGAAGACCTAAGGAAAAGGGAAAGAAGAATGATAAGTGTGACAAATCCAAGTCCAAGGGGAGATCTAAGTCTCCTGGAAAGTCCAAAGTTATTTTCTGGAACTGTGGTAAATCTAGACATGTTCATAAGGACTGCAAAGAATAAAACAAGAAGAAAAAGAAGAAATTTGATTCTAATTCTAATTCAAAGAAGGAAGATGGTGATGGATTCATTGCATCTTTTGCAACTTGTGTAGATAATGATGCATGGTTAATTGACTTATTTTCATCTTTCCATATGACCTTTAATAGAGATTGGTTTTCTGAATATGAAAATTTTGATGGAGGAAAGGTGTACTTGGGTGATGATTCTTATTTAAACATCGTTGGTCATTGTAAAGTTAAAATCATATTTCCTAATGGTAGAATAAAAAGGATTAATGGTGTGTTGCATATCCCTAGTTTAACATGAAATTTGTTATATGTGAGCAAAGTAATTGATGCAGGAAGCAAAATGGTTAGAGGTTCTATGGTGATTGCTAGAGGTGTTAGATATGGCACATTGTATAAGCTTGATGCATGTATTGTTGAGTGCAATATTACTTACGTGAAAATCAAGTTTGTGGAAGAAGTGAGGGTTTCACCTTCAATAGATGGTCATGTCTTTTGGGTACCCAAGCGTGCTCTTTCTTTTGAATCAAAGTTACCTACAGAGAAAACTATGTTATGACACTAGAGATGGCCACATTGGAGAAAATGGTCTAAGGACCTTGAAAAATATAAACCTCATTGAAGGTCTATCTGATTCTAATCTTTAATTTTATTTTTATGAGCATTACATTTATGGAAAACAAAACTATGTTTAGTTTTACTTGAGTTCTCATAAATTTTGTGGTGTATTGGATCTTATTCATTGTGATGTGTTTGGTCTTGTAGATGTTCCTTCAATTGGTAAATCCACATATTATGTTTCATTTATTGATGATTATAGTAGGACATGGGTATATTTTTTAAAGAGTAAATCTTAAGTTTTCAGTCGATTTAAAGAATTTAAAGCAATGGTTGAGTTGCAGGCTAGAAAGAAAATAAAATGTTTGAGGATTGATAATGGAGGTGAATTTTTCTCTAATTATTTTGATAAATTTTGTAAATGGTGTGGTATTCATAGACAGAGGATAACTCGGTATTATCCACAACATAATGGAGTTACAAAAAGAATGAACATGACATTGATGGAGAAGGCTAGGAGTACATTGAGTGGTGCTCTTCTAGAACAAAGTTTTTGGGTTGAAGTTGTTGCCACTACTTGTTACCTGATTAACAGGTCTCTTACATTAGCTCTTGTTGATAAGACATTGTAAGAGAGGGGGACCAACCATGTTGAAGGCCCTAGGTCACGAAGAGCCAAGAGTGGATGGTTTCCCTAACTTAACTTAGTCAAAAGGGATGTTTCAAATGAGGGTCGAGAATGATGAGGACTATAAGGTCCTACAACCACTCTTTAGACCTGAACTATAATCCGGGCTAGGTGAGCTAGCTTTTTGGAGTCAGTTTTGTGCCTCAAACAACTCTCTATCTGAGGACGACAGTCTAGTTCTGGGACATCAACACGACATGTTGGCATCTCTCAGGCATGTTGGTGTCTGTATAGCTAGACAATAGTGGACATAGCAACACTACCAAAAATACCTACTAACAACCTAGCTAACTTAATCTAGATGGTAAAAACATAATGAGAAAGTACACAAAGTAGACACTGAAATAATAAAGAAAATAGACTAGAACCAAGGTGATGAAGATAATCTCACAAAGATATTTGTTCACCAGCTAGCTCCACATGTTATCTCACCTACACATAAGAATGAGGGAAAATTGTTGGGGGTTGTATAGGGGTTTTCCTTAGTCAGACCCCCACTTTGGTGTTTCCACCTCCATGGACAACCAAGATAGCAACGATAGAGGAATATATGATAAAGGAGAAAAGAAAGTAGAGAAGATAGTAAGCACTACAAAATAGTGAAGTGCTACTCAACCAAACCATAAAGGAGAGGAGTGAAAATGTTACCACCTCCACCAAGAGCTCACTATCCAATGATGGAGAAAGAGAGCTTGAACAATCACCATAGCCTCAACTATGGTGAAGGGAGGTGTTGCAAAACCTCAAGCCCCTATTGTAATGGCTTGTTCCACACTTGCTCTATGGAGTTGATGGAGTGTTGTTGCTATTTCTATGGAGTGCCAAAGTGCTACTTGAAGTGATGGAAGTGAAGTGAAAGCTTAGAGATTGCTTAAGAGATGTAGAACTGTTGAGAGGATAGATTGAATAAGCAAGATAGGCATTTCAAGGCCAAAATAAGAGAGAAAGAGCCATTTTTGGGTAGGTTGGCCGAAGAGGGACACTACAATTTATTCCTAATAGGAAGTGTTACACCTCTGCCAACTTAAAATGCAAGAATCCATTAGGGATGTAAGCATGCTACATGGACGTCTATGTATCACACGAGCATCCACGATAGTTATTCTCCTACTGACACAAAATAAAAACACCAAGTGGAACAAAAGCAGCTTGTTGATGTGAAATTTTTCCTTCATATTTGGTTTTCTAGGGTGAGGGAGTGTAAAAGTGGAATTTGTGTAAATGGTGAAAATTCGCTTCTATACAAACACCTATATAGGTATGGTCGGGCCAAAATCCTTCATTAAGACATCTTAGAGTTTTTGGTTGTGAGCCATATACACATGTGCCAAAGGAGAAGTGAACGAAGTTGGAGAACAAGGCTATGAAATGTACCTTCATCGGATATAGTTATGGTGTGAAAGGATAAAAGCTTTGGGATCTTGTCGCACAAAAGGTAATACATAGTAGAAGTGTTATTTCTAGAGAAACTAAGCCTTCTTCTATTATATTGTAGCCAGAACAAAGTAAACAAGAAGATGTGATTTAATTTCCTTTTACAATTGAGAAATTTAAATCGAGGCCCATGGATAGACAAGAAGTTGAGGAGATATCATCTAGCTCTAAATATTTAGAACAGGAAGAACCTCCAACTCAGATTATTTGTAGGTCTACAAGGCATAGACAACCACCTGAAAGGTATTTATCTAATGATTGGAGATTTATTTTTTCTTTGAATACTAACATGGATAAACCCAGATCAGTAGAAGAGGCATTAAGTATGAATGATGTAGAATCCTGGAAGATTGTTATGGATGAAGAAATGGAAACTTTGAAAAAGAATGATACATGGGATCTTGTACCATTGCCTAAAGGATAAAAACTTGTTGGTTGAAAATGGGTGTTTAAGAAAAATATTGGTTCAAACGGAGGTAATGAGAAGTACAAAGCAATGTTGGTTTCCAAAGGTTGCTCTCAAGTTGAGGGTGTTGATTATGGTGAGATATTTTCTCCTATTGCAAAAATGACATCCATTACATTTTTTCTTTCTATTGTTGCTGCTTATGATTTAGAGTTTGAGCAAATTGATGTGAAAATTGATTTCCTTCATGATGACTTGGAGGAGGATATTTATATGACATAGCTAGAGCACTACGTGGTGAAAGGTAAAAGTAAATTAGTTTGAACATTGAAGAAATATTTGTATGGCTTAAAATAGAGTCCTAGGATATGGTGCTAGAAATTTGATACATATGTGTTGAGTTTGGGATTCAAGCGTTCTAAATCAGATCATTGTGTTTATTATAAAATTGATGGTGATTGTTTTATGTTTATTGCATTATATGTTGATGGTATGTTATTTATTGGTAGAGGGGAAGGTAGGATTTTAGAACTAAAATCTCAACTTCCTACTAAATTTGAAATGAAAGATCTTGGTGCATATAAACACATTCTTGGGATGGAAATTAGAAGAGATAGAGTGAACAAAAAGTTGTGGCTTGGCCAAAGTAAGTACATCAATTTAATTTTACAGAGGTTTGGTATTCAGGAATGTAGAACTTTGTGTTTTCCTATTTTAGTTGGAACAAAGTTATCTATTTCAGATTGTCCAACATCCCCATCAGAGATGGAAGACATGAGAAGAGTACCTTACCAGAATGCAATTGGAAGTTTGATGTATGTTATGGTTTGTACAAGACCAAACATTTTCCAAGTAGTGGGAGTTCTTTCCAGATATATATCTAATTTGGGTAGAGTTCATTGGGATGATATTAAAAGAGTCTTCAGATATTTATGTGATACCTTAGATTATTCGTTGTGTTATCATAGTAATATGACTAAAGATGAGACTTCCCTTGATATTCATGGTTATGTGGATTCAAACTGGGCAGGTGATGTTGATAGCAGACAATCCACTAGTGTTTATGTGTTTACTTTATTTTGTGGTGTGATTATTTGGATGAGTAAGCAACATGATGTGGTTGCTTTGTCCACTACTAAAGTAGAGTCTATGAGAGTTACTCATGCTTGTAAAGAAGCCATTTGGCTTAAGAGACCATGTTCAAATATTGGAATAAAATAAGGTGTTGTGACAATTTATTGTGACATTTAGAGTGTGATATGTCTAGCCAAGAACTCATAATTTTATGCTAGGACCAAGCACATTGATGTACAATATCATTTTGCTAGAGATATGGTCAAAGATGGCAAGGTGAAGTTGGTTAAGGTAGATACTTTGATGAATGTTGTTGATTCTTTAACTAATAATGTGAGCACAAATAAATTTGGATGGTGTTCAAAGAATTTGGGCCTTTCAGCCCCTAGTAATTAAGAGATGATGATGACACCCTCCTATTTCCTTGCAAGGTGGCCGACAAGTGGGAGATTTATTCGAAAAATGTGTCTCAACCTTGTAATTATATAAGGTATTGTTGATACATAAGGTATTGCTCATCCAAAAATGACAAGGGGGCATGAGGGGGATCCCCCCCTCTCAAAGGGGTCCAAGGAGATCATTCCCCCAGCTGGGGGTCTAGGGGGCAACACACCCTGGTGGGGACTAAGGGGAAGCACCCTCGGAAGTCAAATTTTATATACACTTTAGGGTGATCCCACAATAGTGGTTTACACTTTTTGGGACATCCTAATTTTGCTGAAATCACATATTTTTAGAAAATATAATGATTTAAGTCTTAAAAATTTCTATTTAAAGGATTTAAAATGAAGATGGTTTCATCAAACCACCTTAGATCAAACCCCCTTGGATAGAACCATGCTAGTTTTAAACCATACCTATAATGGAGTCTCCTTTACACCTATCAAAATGTTAATAAAAAATCACTTTTGATTTACCTTTTAGGGGATCAAATGAATTCATTTAAAAATTATTTTTTGTATGTATGTAGTCCTTATTATAAGCTTCCCAAAAAATATAATTTTAAATATATTTAATTTGATTATTATATCTATTTTTTATTTCTTGTGAATGTAGCCTGGTTTTCATCAAAAATCAAGCTTTATGTTTTGCACATGTGGAAAAATAGTAGATTACCAAAAACATTTATGAAAAATATGTTTGTGCTAGGCATTGAGGTCCTTAATCCAACCAAAAAAAAAAAATTGAATTTTGATACATACAAAAAACGTTATGTTGTATATAGTCCGCCTAAGTCTAAATTGTAATTGGTTTAACTTCAAAACTTAATTAAGAAAAAAATATTTAATAAAACACTATGAAACCAAATGAAAATGATAGATATCGTAGTTACGAATCTAATTTTGAAAAAAATAGAATTTCATCTTTCATAGATGTAGTTAGGGAAAATCAGATATAAAACTAAAACAACAAGATATCAAACCCTTACTAGCACAATAGAGTACAAGCAAGCATGAAAATCAAAATAACATGCGAATGCAAACCGATCTCCAAGCTAGATTTCATTTATCTTCATTGCCCTTCTCCACCTGCATGAGAATGCAATATTTTGAAGGTTTGATTATTTTGATATGTTGATTGCTCATTTTCGTAGCATAACAATAAGATGGATATGATAGAAGAAAAATAGATAGATAGATAAGAAGATTGAAAGAAATTTTGGCAGAGTAAGGATGCTAGAAGAATATTCTCCTAAATAGCCTATGAAAGGTTTGATTTATAGGAGCAGACTAATTTGATTAGATGGACAAGATTAAAAGTCAAATTTGTGATATGTATGACTAGGATTAAAAGTTTATTTTAGTGCCTATGACACACATTAAGTGGGTTATGACATGAGTCTAAAATTAGGATGTGAGGGAATAGTGGGATTATATTATTTATTTTGGAGGAAAAGATTCCTATGACGCACAATGAATAAGGCTAAAAATAGGATGTGAGTGAGAATATCATAATTTAAATTATTTGTGCATGTGAAGAGTTGTAGTCATGTGACACATGTTGCAATGTGACAATAAGTGAGGGATTAATTCAAATATTTAATTTGAATTATTTTGAGACATTGGAAGAGGAATTAATTAAATAAATGAGATTTATTTAATTAATTGGAAAGGTGATCAAGTGGGATTTATGGGATAAGGTAATGATCTAGGGTAAAATATTACAAGATGCCTTACAAAGTCATGTATCGACTAGGTAATGTTATGACATGGACAACTCTGGGTGTCTACATTTTGCCCCTCTTTGAGATGATGTTTGAGATGGTGAGATTTATGTTGAGTAACATCATTTCAAAGAAGCTAAGGTATGGATAGATGAAAAAAAAGATGACGCCCAGCCACTTGAGGAAGTGAGTAAGATGAATGAAGGAAAGGGATGATAGAAGAATAATATGATGTAAAAGATATGAAAAAAAGGGATGATGATATAGGATATGGTAATGATGATGATACCCCCTCGAGAGGATAGGCAGGTTGGACAAACACATATATGCTCTTGAAATTAATGAGATGATAAAGGAGGGATAAGATGAATGGTACAAGATAAGAAGTAGATGAGAAATAAAAATGGCATGCTATATTGCAATAAAGTGAGCAATCATATATTTGATATAGCACTAGATGTTATGCACATGGGTATAAGGACCAAGGTGATGATGTGTCTTGTGCCTCAATGTAATACAACCTTGTCTAGATACAAGATATGAATATTAGCTGGGAGTGATTCAGATTCGATGCAAAAGAAAATTGAAATGATAACACACACAAGCAAGCAAGAAAGCATGCACAAATGATACAAAAACAAACAAGGTATTGCCCCTGTCAAGTTGTAAACTGATGATTAATTGATTGATTTATGATGATGATGATGATGATAGTGTTTTCATTGCAGGGAATGATATATCCCTAGATCAACACAAGGATGATTGATTGATTGATTGCTTGATTGTTTGAGTTTACAACAAGATTAGGATCAAAACCAAAAGATGTGATTGGATAATTTGGCAAGATTGATTAGCTTGGTTGGTATGGATTAAGGATTGATTTGCCTTTGGATTATTGCTTGGAATGATTGAAGATGATTGATTTGAAGATTTGGATGATGATTGATGAATTAAATTGAGGAATGATTTTGATTGATTGGATTGATGAAGAAATGATTTGATTTGATGATAATGATTGGATTGATTAGAAGAAGTTGAATTGATGTGTTGAATTGATTGGAAGAAGTAATTTGGTTTGATTTTATTGCTTGGATTTTTGTTGGCTATTTAATTTTTTTGTCTTTTTTCAGGACCTTTTTCCTTTTTTTTTGTATTTTTGGGGATATTTTGAAAAAAAATTGGATTTTTGAAATGTTTGATTTTTTGATTTTGAAATGTTTTTATTTTGGGATTTTGAAATGTTTTAATTTTTTGGGATTTTTGAAACGTTTTGATTTTTTTTGGATTTTTTTGAAATGTTTTGATTTTTCTTTTGAATTTTTTTTTTTAAATGTTTTTGAGATGTCAATGGATGACAATTTGGGTAGCCTTTGTGCTAGATACCAATGACAAGGGAAAACCAAGTCTAGGTGCAAGGAGATATATGGGATTGATGGATGAAAGTGTGGGTGATAGGATAAGGGATGAAAGGCTCATGATAGATGGATGGATAAAAAGGACAGGTCATGGTGAATGGAATATATGTATGCATCATAAGAGAGCAAAGATGTGATCTCCAAAGACTATGTCGCATAGGAATAACATGCCCCATATTTTAATCAAGATCTAAAAGAGAAGGGTGGATGAGTGGACTCAATATGATAGGTATGTATAATGGCTAAAGATGGTAGGTATGATGGAAATGATATGATAAGAAGTGACATGATAGGATAGATAGTGTAGATGATACAAAGTGCCCCCAAGTGTAAGTGACATAGAATATCAACCTACACATGACACTTGTTTGCCAGGTTTTCATCGTGGTACTTATCCAAGGCACCTGTTTACCAGGTTTTCATCGTTGGACGAAGAGATTTCTCTACTTTTAACTTTTTTTAAAAATAATTTGGATAAGAGAAGGGGAATATGGATAGGAGGGACTCGAGTGTTTAGTTCCATGAAAGGTAATAGTCCCACTAGAGATGGATGTCATCGCATGTACCATGTCAAATGTCATTATGCTCATAGATGTTGGTAAGGGATGACATGAAAGGGAGATGGAGTAGGTAGATGATGGATTATGTTGTGGATTATGGAGGGATTGGTGGATTATGATGTGGATTATGTATGGGATATGAATGGGAGGCTTATCCAAAAGTATGGACTATAGGAAGGTGATGGAGGAGATATGTAGGATAATGAGTGAAGGGTGAGGAGATGGAGGTATGTGGAATTGTTATGAAATGGAAGGGAACCATGACCAATGGTTGCACACACTATGATAAATGTTGAAGTTTGTGATGTGGATGGGGTGTAGGAAGCAATGGAGATTTTTGGTTAGGAGATGGGTGATGAAGTGCTTTAGGTACCCACATAGACTTAGTATTTTTATGATTTTTATTTTGCTTGTGGGATGGAATATGAGATTCTTGAATAGAGTGGGAATGTGAGGTGGAAGTGGATGGTTGGGATTTTTGTGATGTAGATGCCTCTTTTGACTTTCTTTCATTTTTTTTAGGGACCCAAACCATTTTAGTTTTGGCCTTTTCTTTTGGAGGTATGGGCTTATATAGCTTTTTAGATGTACTTGGCTTTGAATTTTTGCAATTGTATCTTAAGGCATTAGGACCTTTAGCATTTTTAACTTTATGTGTATAGGCATCCAATTTTTATTTTGGAATCCCTTGGGTTTGGTGAAATGAGTGGAAGCTTTATGTTTAGACAATGTGTGCATTTTTTGATCATGATTAGTATTTTTAGAAGATTTATGGATAGATGGATAAGGGGATTGGAGGATAGGGATATTAGGTGTTGGGAGTAGTGGAGGTAGATTAGATGGAGGGATATTAGGAGTTGGAAGTAATAGTGGAAAATTTTATGGTGGAAGGTGTACGGTCACATTATTTTGACATTTGTAAGATGATGGAGGAGGGATGGCAACATATGTTTTAGGCATATGATAGGATTTATGGTGGAAAGAGCACTTATGATGGATGGAGGAAGTACCAACATCTTTAGATCGGTGTCCTTGGGGTGTATATCCAAGGCCATAAGAGCATGGAGGGACCTTGACATGGATTGTCTCCAAAATACCTTGTTCATAAAGGCCTAAGCCTTTACCTTGATAGTTCATGCTCTAAAGAATGTGATGGACAATGGGACTAGGTGTGTTTTGGACACTAGACTTGAGTTCATTATTAGATGAAGAAGGTGAAGTGGATAAAGGTTGTTGTTGTCCCAAGGATGAACATTCATGAATAAAGATGGATAGACCAATAGGACATGTTGGTGGATTTGAAATGGGGTTGATAGTGGATGTGGAAGGATCATTAGGATCTTGATTATGTTCATTTAGATCCGCACTATTGGTTTGATCTTCTACATTTACTTGGGAGGAATGTGTCTCAACATGACAAGTGGATAATGTGGGATCATGGATAGGACTAGTTAGGGGGTGTATAAGAGCAATGGAGTTTTCTTGCTCATGGATAGGTGAAGTGATAGGCTCTTGACCATGGAATACATAGAGTTGGCTAAGAGGATCATCATGGCCTTCTTGATCATAGGTAGGATCTAGATCATAGAGAGAAGCTTCATCATGAATAGGACCAAGTATGTTATGAGTGGGATCATTAGAAGGGCCTAGATCTTTATTAGAATGAGAGGTTAATTTTTCCTCATGCTTAGGATAATTCTCTTGACATAGCTCTTGTATTTGAGTGGAAATGGAAGTGGGAGGCTCTAGAAGAGGCTTGGTATGCTCTTTATGATCAACAACATGAGGGCATGATGGAATTTGACTTAGACATATAATATCAATAGGTTGTGGACCACATGATGGAGTTGGAAGAATAGGCATGGCATTCAAAGGTTCATTGTTAAGCTCATTAATGGGTGCTTGACATAGGGATGGTCTATTTCGTGCTAGTAGTCTTTGGATAAAATCGTTAAAGGATTCTTTGGTTGATGGATTAGAGCTTGAGAAGTTGGATGGTGATGTTGGTGTAGGACTAGTATGCTTTGAGATGGGAATTTTATTATATAGTGATGGAGGACTAGTAGATGGAATGGTGTATGATTCCAAAATTAGGGTGGTATTTCCCTTGCCAATAGTATCATTAAGGTGACCTAAGATTTCTACAAAGTTTTTATCATCTCTAGGATCTACAAAGTTCTTATCATCACTAGGAGAAAATTTTGATCCACCTTGGAGGATATATGGTTTTGTATTATCTTCATGATTAGGTGAAGGGGCTCCTCGAAGTATGACCTTGGGCTTGTGACTAAGATCGTTAAGAATTAGGACCATTTTAGCAAGTACTTTCCTAGGATTAGGGTGATGATGATGATGTGGAATGATTATATTGGATGACTTGGATTGATTAGGATGAAATTGATTGGAATGTGATTAGAAAAAAGGATGATTAGGATGATTAGAATGATATATTTATGTGTTGGTGTTTATAGCTTGATATGGGAATTTTCAAACAAATGATTACACATGAATCACACACGCAAGACACATAAGAAAGTTTGAATTTGAAATTATGAATGTGATGATTAAGCACACACTTGAAGAAGACACATCAACAAGTCCTAGAACTAGTAAAGTGGGTATGGTCAATTAGGTCTTAAGCTAGGATGCACAAGGTTGACTAGGGATAATTTGAAAGAAAAATCCTCCCACACAACCGAGAGAAAGGGGTAACCCACCCTTCACCTTCACTTCCCAAAGGTATAAAGTTATTTGGGGCTTAGCCAAGAGTGACATGATTTTAACTCACAAAGAAGTGTGTCTTTTGATTCACACCTTGATTGAGGTCATCCCTAGGGGTGATGAAATCCCCTAGCAGGCCTCCTATGAAAGGTTTGACAAAAGCAAACCAAGTGAGGTGTTTTTGATCACACACACACTTGATTCACACTCATAGTTGTTAATTCCTTTTTAAAAAAATTGAAATGTATGTAAAACAGTTCAAGCACTTGTTGTTTTTAGATCCCAAATCCAAATGTGTGATGGAAGACACTGGTTCTTTTAAAGCCCAATTTCAAAGTGTGATTGCAAACAAGATGTTCATTTTAAATCCCAAATTGAAGTTTTTTGCAAACAAGATTGATTAATAGAGTGAGAGATAAAGATAATAGAATGAGTGCACCCAAAAAAATTTGTTTTCCAATCTGTTGTCTATGACTAATATTGTTGCTACTAAATTTCCTTATGATCACCTAGGGTTTTATCCAAAAAATGGTAGATCTACAACAAAAAATTAATGAAACCTGCAAAAAAACAAGCGATTGCAAACCGATCTCCAAGCTAGATTTGATTTATCCCCATTGCTCTTCTCCACTTGCATGAGAATTCAAGATTTTGAAGGTTTGATTATTTTGATATGTTGATTGCTCATTTTTGCAGCATAACAATAAGATGGATATGATAGAAGAAAAATAGATAGACAAATAAGAAGATTGAAATAAATTTTGGCAGAGTAAGGATATTAGAAGAAGATTCTCCCAAATGGCATGTGAAAGGTTTGATTTATAGGAGCAGACTGATTTGATTCAATGACCAAGATTAAAATTCAAATTTGTGATATGTATGGCTAGGATTAAAAGTTTATTTTAGTGCCTATGACACACATTAAGTGGGTTATGACATAAGGCTAAAATTAGGATGTGAGGGAATAGTGGGATTCTATTATTTATTTTAACGAAAAAGATTCCTATGACGCACAATGAATGGGGCTAAAAATAGGATGTGAGTGGGAATCTCATAATTTAAGTAATAAAATTATTTAGATTATTTGTGCATGTGAAGAGTTGTAGTCATGTGACACATGTTGCAATGTGACAATAAGTGAGGGATTAATTCAAATATTTAATTTGAATTATTTTGAGACATGTGAAGAGGAATTAATTAAATAAATGAGATTTATTTAATTAATTGGAAAGGTGATCAAGTGGGATTTATGGGATAAGGTAATGATCTAGGGTAAGATATTACAAGATGCCTTACAAATTCATGTATTGACTAGGTAATTTTATGACATGGACAATTTTGGGTGTCTACAATAGAAAAAATGTTATGTTGTTTATGGTGAACATCACTCTTTAAAAATAACGTTTACTATTAAAAACTAGTTTTCGAAGGAGATGGAAAAAGAAATGCAATCTGATTCCAAAAAATTTAAAAAATATGTTTTAGAATCTACAGATAAAATTTCACAAATCACTAGATTGCATCATGTTCAAATTCCTCATGGTTTAGCAGCTATGGGTGCCCGAAAGTGAAGATTTAGTTAAAAAAATTAGTTCAATGTCAAATCTGGCCAAAAAGTGTAAACCACTATTGTGGGATCACCCATTATTATTGTAAATCTAGATCGTTCATCATTATGGGGTGATCCCACAATACTGGTTTACAATTTCTGGCCAAACTGGACACTGAACTGATTTTTTCTAGCTAAATCTTCACTTTCAAACACCTATAGCAGCTAAACCGTGAGAAATTTGAAGATGATGAAAACTAGTGATTTGTGAAATTTTGTCTGTAGATTCTAAATATATTTTTTCAAAAATTTTGGAATTAGGTTGCACTTCTTTTTCCATCTCCTTCGAAAACTATTTTTTTTCAATAAACACCATTTTTAAGGAGTGATGCTCACCGTATAACACATAAATTTTTTCCATGAAGGATTAAATTATAATTTTTTTGAATTTAGGTTTGCAACTATGATATCTAGTTCTTCCAATTGATTTCATAGTGTTTTATTAAAAAAAAAAATCTTAATCAAGTTTCGAAGTCAAACCAATTACAATTCAGACATAGGTGGGTCGTATAACACAAATTTCTTTTGTATGTATTGATTTTTATTTATTTTTGTTGGATCAAGGACTTCAATATTTGGTGCACTCATATTTTTAAAAACAAATTGATAATCTTCTATTTTTCCACATGTGCAAAACATAGAGCTTGATTTTCAATGAAAAACCTACATTCACAAGAAATAAAAAATAAATGTAATATTAAAATTAAGTTAATTTAAAATTATACTTTTTGGGAAGCTTATAATAAGGAATGCATACTTACAAAAAATAAATATTAAATGAATTAGTTTGATCCCCCAAAAGGTAAATCAAAAGTGGTTTTTTATCAACATTTTGATAGGTGTAATGGAGACAACGTTATAGGTATGGTTTAATACTAGCGGGGTTCTATCCAAGGGGGTTTGATCTAAGGTGGTTTGATCAAACCCTTTTCAATTGAAATCCTTAAAATGGAACATTTTAAGGCTTAAATCATTATATTTTCTAAAAATATGTGATTTCAGCAAAAAACAAAATCTTCCAAAAATTGTAAACCAACATTGTGGGATCACCCTATGTCTCATATCCGACAATCAATATTTTGTTGGCTTTACTTTCCCTAGAAGGTAACCCTATTTTATGAGGGAGTTGTATTATGGTTGTGTATTGTGATGTATTCTAAGAGTTTGATAGTGGCCATGCTACCTTCAGATCTCTGGTCGGTGATACTCATGTGAGAAGCTTTCTCGACAAGTATATTGTAATCTTTGTGATTTCTAAATAATATATTGGGTGACTTTTAGAGTGTGGAGTTTTTCTCTTGAAAGGGTTTTCCCCATGTACATCATTGTGTTGTGGTATACATGATATTTGTGTTTATTTTTATTTAAATTTTGTAATTATTAAAGATCTATAAATTTTTTGCATTATTCTCCTCTCAAGATTAGTGTAGGAAGTTGTTTCGCTACCTTAGCTTCCTTACAGTTTGGTGTCGATTTTTAGTGTTAGTACAAGTTTGGTCGACCTGGCGTGCTAGCGCTAATTGTGGAGGAAATTGTTGATTGATGAAGTATTGAGAAGCGTGTTTGTGTACATTTGGGTCCCAGTTAAGTAATGGCATGTTTGGATACTTCTTTATATTGTGGAAGTGTTTTGTGCCTACCTATTTGGTGTTACACGGTAGAGGTGTATACCTTTCATTTAGGCCAACCTAATTGAGATTTTTTTAGGTCATGAGGGTATAAATGCAAGGTGAACTATTGTGTAATCAAGTGCAAAGTGTGTGATGCAAAAGTGATCAAGGTTGTTGATATAAGTGTGAGCCTTAATGCCTATGACTTCCTAATGTAGTGAGTAGAAGGTGTCTACATTCCAATATATTTGATGTGTTGTTTGTGATTCAATGAAATTGTACCTTTGACATATGAGAGATGCATTGTTAAAAGTTCAAATTGGTAGTGAGTCATCCCTTATTTTTTCTTTCTTTTGGATAGTGAGTCCTTTGGCAATGAGCCACTGGTAGTGAGCCTTTATTTATCTTTCTAGATAGTGAGCCCTTGGCAGTGAGCCTTATTGTATTCAGTTTTGCAATTGATATATTAGTGAGCTAATCCTCATCGTGGTTTTTCCCTTCTTGAGTTTTCCAGGTAAATCTATTATTCTTATGTGTTTGATGTGTATGCATTACTATTTTACACGTTTACATTATGTTAATGCATGTTAAGTGTTTAATGGTAAATAAGGGTTTAAAGATTAAATGTAGATCTAAGATTAATTAGGGTTTTTGATGTTTTAAATAGTATACAAGTGATTCACCTCCCCCCTCTCAATTATCCTATGCATCTAATAATTGGTATCAAAGTTGTGGTTCCTAGGAAGAAGCTTAATTGCTTGAGGTAGATCCAGATGACACACATGAAAGGTGGCAAAGCTCCCTTGTTTGATAGAACAAATTATACCTACTGAAAATCTAGGATGGAGACTTTCTTAGTATCCCTTGGATTTGGTGTTTAGGGTCTATTGAAAGAGGTTGCACTTTTCCTACAAATTGACCATCAATTGATGATTAGATCAAGGTATATGAAAAAATGGCAAAGCAAGGAATGCAATCCTAAGTGGTCTTACTAATTCAAAACATATGAAGGTTATAATCTACAAGTCTATTAAAGATGTCTAGACAAAGCTGGAAGGAATATATGAAGGTGATGACAAGGTCAAACAAGTGAAGATGTAGATCTAAAAAGCCAAATTTGAAACCCTAAATATGTCTGAAGATGATATTTCTACCTACATGCTCAAAGTTGATGAAGTTGTCAATTCCATCAATGGTCTTGGTGAAAATATGGATGAAAGCAAAGTTGTGAAAAATGTATTAAGAACTTTTCCTAAAGCTTATAGTCATAAAGTTTCTATTATTGAGGAAGCTCAAAATTTGGATCATTATTCTAGAGATCGCATTTTTGGTGCTTTAACTTCTTTTGAAATGAGAGAGTTTGGTTAAGATACTGTAAGAAAAGAAACTACTTTTAAAGTTTGCAAAGTGGAAAAAGATGACGGATCAGATCCAGATGATTTTGATGAGGTGGAAGCAAAATTTGTGAGGATATTGAAAAAGGGTACTGGAAAATACAGAGGTAAGATACCTTTCAAATGTTTCAATTGTGGAAAGATAGGTCATTATGCATCTAAGTGTCCAGTCAAATTTACTAATGACAAACATAAGGATCAAAAGGGTAAATTTGTCAAGAAGAGTTATTATATTGAAAAGGACATTGTTGTATCTAGTGATGAAGAATCAAATTATCAGAATGAAGGTAGTGATGAATGCTTGCTCATGGCTTTAAATGTTGGAACTAATTCTACTAATCTTGAAAGATGTGTGAAGGAAATTACTCCATAAATAGGTCATAACATTGAAGGAACTATGTTAATTGCTTAAATTCATGCTAGAGAGGAGAATAATTACTGGATCATTGACAATGGATGCTCAAATCATATGATAGGTGGTAAAAGTAAGTTTGTTAAGCTTGAAAATTATGATGGTGGTCTTGTTGAGTTTGGTGATGATACATCTGCTAAGATCTGTGGAAAAGGTTCAATCAAGTTTTGATGGAAAGAATAATATAGATGATGTTCTTTATGTCAAGGATCTCCAATATAATCTTCTAAGTGTAGGACAAATGTGTAGCAAAGGATATAATCTTGTATTCAAAATGGTGGTTGTGAAATTAAAAAAAGGAAGCTTTGGTATTATGGTTGCTACTGGAACAAGGACATGAGGTAATGTCTATCAACTCAAAGGTAATGGTGCAAAATTCTTTATGTATCAAAATAATGAAAGTTTTATATGGCATAGAAGGATGGATCCCATTAATTTTGATAGCCTAGCAAGAATAAGCTCTACTGATGATGTGAGAGATTTTCCAAAGATCACAAAGCCCATCAATGCAATCTACAAAGAATGTCAAGTTGGAAAGCAAACAAAGGCAATATTCAAGACAAAATAATATTCTACCAAAGGTTCCTTGGAGATAGTGCATATAAATTTGTGTGGACTACCAGAAGTAGAAGCTCATGCGGTGATAGGTTTTTCATGTTATTGATTGATGATTATTCTAGGATGCCTTGGGTTATATTTCTCAAAGAAAAATCAGAATCTCTATACAAGTTTAAAGAATTTAAGGCTATGGTTGAGAATGAGATAAATCTAAAAATAAAATGTTTGAGGTTTGATAGATGTGGTGAGTTTACTCCAAATGAGTTTAAAATTTTTTGTGAAGATTATGGAATAAAGAGGCATTTGTCAGCTCCTAAAACTCCTAGGTAGAATGGAGTTGTGGAAAAGAAAAAGAAAATAGTTCAAAAAGTAGCTAAGACAATGATGAAGGAAGCTAATCTTTCGAATGTCTATTGGAGAGATGTAATTCACAATGGAGTCTACATTATTAACAAAGGTCATGCAAGAGAAAATAGTTCAAATACTCCCTATGAATTATTGTATGGTAAACTGTTTACTATGAAATATGTTAGAAAATGTGCCTCAACTTGTTGTCTTGAGCCTCTGTTAAGGACTTGATGAATTCACTCTCCCTACCGTGAAGTCATTCCTTCTCTTTGGCGGCAGCACGTTGTACCTTGGCTTCATTAGCAGAATGATCGCATATCGATGAGTGACAATGTGTTGTCTCACCAATATACCAATATGCGATAAACGTTGTGTCGATGAGACTTGGGGTCAACGGTGGAACTCGATCGGTAGTCTCAATGATAAAATGATATGCTCTATAAGTGTGACTTGGGGTCATTGGTGGAAGCTTCATCGGGCTACGCCGATGAACCGATGGCAGATGTAAGTGACTTGGTGGGGACCACAACATAATGTATCGGCGAATAGGGATCTTGATCTACAGTTGAGATTTGACTAATCCAACAGTGCTCATTTTATTCTACGCTCAGCTGAGGTGAGTACCGACAAACTCTTGTGAGCCAAGCGGAATTTTTTGAGTGTTTGACACTTGGCGGCATGCGAGGTGTGCAGGATTCAAACATGTGTCGTTGTTTCAGAGAAGCTTATTGGGAATTTAGTGGATGCTTTTTTTATTCCCCGAAATTGCACAAGATGTGTATGCGTGTCTTGGTGGTCGGACGGTTATCGCCATATAGCAGTGGTCATTAGGCCATGCCATGGTAGCATGGTAGGAGAAACTTGGGGCACAGTTGATTGCTTCGATAGTCAAAGCGATGGATGAATGACATGATGACACGTGGCACAATCTCATTCATTGATTCTACGTCGCTATTGTAAATCAATTGTTATTGGTCGAATGTCTAAATTTGTGAAAGTGATATGTGCATTAACTATAAGATTTGATTCGACAGTTGATAGAATCCAAATCTAGGTAATTCTTTGTAACATAATTAAATGCGTGCGTAGCCTAATATATGATTGCAAGGTGATCTGATCAAAGATCTAGTTGCTTGTTGGTGAAGTATGGAATTAAATTGGCTCCCCCTTTGGTTGTTGAAAATATAAGGGCATAGAGACTAAGGTGACGGGGAGAGTTGAGATTCATTGTATGCGGTAATAGCATTGGAATAGTGAGGGGGTTCGAACTGAAGTCTGCTGCCTATGAGCTAACTATCAGAGAGTGAATTTTGTAGCTTTGTATGTAATCTATTTACTGTAATACAAAGATACTTTGCTTGGTGTGGTGGGTTTCTCTCCCATAAGGGTTTTCCCACATATATCTGGTGTTATCTCTATGTATGTTTTATTTTTGTTGCTCTTGTCTTACTGTGTATGTGCATCTCAAATGTAAGAAAGTTTTAAATATTGGTCTTTTGCACTTCTCCTATGTGGTTTTAGCGTTAGAAAAGTGTTTCTGTATTGTTGTTTTTTCCTATCAAGTGGTATCAAATCTTGGCCAGTTGTGTTATCCTTGTTAGTAGGGCTGGTTTTTGTGCTAATATTGTTCTAGTGAGAGTCTTACAACATTAGAACCTAGTTCTGTTTGAGATGGAAAGTACATCAGGTAGAGTATGGATTGAAAAATTCAATGGTGGCAACTTTGAGTTGTGGAAACTCAAAATGGAAGACTTGCTTGTGGATAGATACCTCTGGGTTGTGTCTGGAACTATGTCATAAGGTATGAAGCAAGAAGAATGAGACCTTGCAAATAGAAAAGTGAGAGGTCTAATAAGACTTTGTCTGGACGATTTTGTACTCCTGAATGTCCATTAGGAGAAGACTACAGCTTCATTATGGAAGAAGCTTGGTGATATTTATCAGGGAAAGTCTCTAGTAAATAAGTTATTCTTGAGGAAGAATTTGTACTCCTTGAAGATGGAAGAAGGTGCATTTGTTGCAGACCATCTGAACTCATTTAATATGAGTGTTGCTTAGTTGGCATCTATAGGTGTGAAGATAGAGGAGGAGGATCATTGCATGCTCCTGTTATGTTCATTACCCAACACTTGGGATCATCTTTTAATGGCTATTGGAAGTACGACCACTACTTTCAAGATGGAAGACGTTGTTGCCTTGTTGTTGTCTGAAGAGATGTGGAGGAAGTCTTCAGAGATGGCCAAATAGGCCCTTGTTGTTCCAGGTAGATCGAAGGAGAAAGGCAAGAAGAAAGAAAAAAAGTCTAAATCTAAATCTGAAGGGAGATCAAAGTCTCTTGGTAAAAAGTCCAAGGTGAAATGTTGGAATTGTGGGCAGCTTGGTCATATCCAAAAGGATTGTAAGGAGAAGAAGAATAATAACTCTTCGGATAATGACTCTTCTTAGAGTGATGCAGATGCCTTCATTGCAGCCTTGGCGATTCAGGCATCAAATGATGTCTGGCTAGTTGACTCAGGTGCATCTTTCCACATGACATCTCATAGAGAGTGGCTCACTAAATACAAAAAGTATGATGGTGGAAAGGTGTACCTGGAAAGTGATTCAACATTGGAGATTGTCAGTCGTGGAAGAGTCAAAATACAATTCTCTGAAGGAAGAATCAAAGGGATTGGTGATGTACTACACATACCAGGTTTGGCTCGTAACTTACTGTTTTTCAATAAGCTGAATGATGTTGGTGTGGAAGTTTCTTTCTGAATTAAAGGGTGTAAGATGGCTAGAGGCGCAATGGTGTTGGCTAAAGGTGTATGTATTGGCACTCTGTACAAGTTGGATTCACATCCTATTCAATGTAACATCTCTGTAAAGACAAGCAAAGTTGCTCCTATAGAGAAGGATGATGAAGCTCCTCTGGGTGCAAATGCCTTGGAGGTGAAACTCCCAGAAGAGAAGACCATGTTGTGGCATCATAGACTCAGTCACATAGGTGAGAAAGGTTTAAAAACCTTGAAAAATAAAAATCTTGTTGAAGGGTTTGTTGATTGTAATCTTGAGTTCGATTTTTATGAACATTGCATATATGGAAAGCAACATTGTGTTTCATTTTATTCGAGTCCTCATAAATCTTCTGGTGTACTGGATCATGTTCATTCTGATGTGTTTGGTCCAGTTAATGTTCCTTCGTTATCGAAGTCTAGATATTATGTTTCTTTTATTGATGACTATTCGAGAAGGGAATTTATATACTTTCTTAAGAGTAAATCAAAAGTGTTCAGTCGGTTTAAAGAATTTAAAACTTTGATAGAGAATCAGACTGGAAGGAAAATCAAATGTTTGAGGATGGATAATGGCAGTGAGTTTTTTTCTATAGATTTTGAAAGGTACTACAAAGACCATGGGATTAAAAGGCATAAAACTAAACCTTATACTCCACAACAGAATGGAGTTGCTGAAAGGTTGAACATGACATTAATGGAGAGAGTGAGAAGTATGTTGAGCAGTGTTGGTGTAGAGAAAAATTTTTGGGCTGAGGTTGTGGCTACAACATGTTACTTGGTAAATTGTTCACCTTGTTCTACACTTGTTGACAAGACACCTTTGGGAGCTTGGTCTGGTAAGAAGCCCTCTCTGAGACATATTCGTGTCTTTGGTTGTGAGGCATATGCATATGTGCCAAATGAGAAAAGATCAAAGTTGGAGAACAAGGCTGCTAAATGTATCTCCATCAACTATGGCATTGGTGTGAAGGGATACAAGCTTTAGAATCTTGATAATGAGAAGGTTATGTATAGCAGAAGTGTAATATTTCATGAGCTGAAACCTTCAGTAGCTGATCCATAGTTAGAGACAAATAAAAGAGAAAAGAAGGATGATGTAGTTGAAATTCCTCAGGCTCCAAAAAAAGAGGAACTACATGGTGTACCTGAAACTGAGGAGAGTTCAAGAAGCTCTAAAATTTATGAAGATGAAGAACCACAACCTCAACCAGTAAGAAGGTCTACACGTGAAAAATGACAACCTGATAGGTATGGTTTCTCTATGTTGGATTTGAATTGTGCCTATGCTTTGATTACTAGCACTAATGAGCCTAGGACTATAAAAGAGGCAATTAACATGTTTGATTCAAATTCCTAGTTGGAAATCATGAATGAAGAAATGGAATCATTGAAGGAAAATGAAACCTGAGATTTGGTACCTTTTCCTAAAGGGCGAAAGCTTGTTGGTTATAAATGGGTATTTAAGAAGAAGACTGGTCTAGATGGTAGTGTTGAAAAGTATAAAGCAAGGTTGGTTGCAAAGGGGTATTCCCAGGTAGAGGGAATTGATTATGGAGAAATATTTTCCCCTGTAGCAAAGTTGACATCTATCAAATTTCTTTGGTCATTAGCAGCCATGTATGATTTAGAGATCGAGCAAATGGATGTGAAGAAAACATTTCTCCATGGAGAGCTAGAAGAAGAAATTTACATGTCCCAACCTGAGCACTTCATTGAAAAAGGTAAAGAAATTATGGTCTGCAAATTAAAAAAATATCTGTATGGTTTGAAGCAGTCTCTTAGAATGTGGTACCAAAAATTTGACACTTTTGTGTTGTCTATGGGATTTGTGAGATCAAAATCTAATCATTGTGTATATTATAAATCTGAAAATGATCATGTGCTTATTATTACCCTGTATGTGGATAATATATTGTTCATAGGAAATAGTAAGTCTATGATTTCTAATCTTAAATCTCAATTGTTTGCAAAGTTCGAAATGAAAGATCTGGGTGCAACAAGGTATATTCTGGGGATGGAAATAACCAAGGACAAAAATAACAGAAAGTTTTGGGTAAGTCAGAGTAAGTATGTAAACACTGTTCTGGAGAGGTTTGGTATGAATGATTGCAAGCAACTAGTTGTTCCAGTCTTGTAGGGAATAAAGTTATCTGTTGAAGACTATCCAAAATCTGCCATTGAGATGGAGGACATGACCAGGGTGCCTTATGCAAGTGATGTTGGCAGTTTAATGTATGCAATGGTCTATACAAGGCCAAACATTGCCCAAGCAGTGGGAGTATTGATCCATTTTATGGAAAATCTGGGAAGGACACATTGGGATGCTGTGAAGAGAGTGTTTAGATATTTAAAGGGAACTTCAGAATTTGCTCTGTGTTACCAGGGTAATTTGGTTGCATCACAGAGAACACTCAACATTCATGGATATGTGGATTTTGATTGGGTAGGGGACATTGACAATAGGAGATCCACCAGTGGATACACTTTCATGTTAAATGGTGGTGCACGTCAGTCGGATGAGCAAGTGATAGGTTGTAGTCACTTTGTCCACAACATAGGTAGAATACATGGCAGCAACACATGCCTACAAAGTGTTAGAATCCAAGATCACCTGCATGCAAATGGATACCTGTCACATACAAAAGACATTCAGAACAAACAAGATCTGTAAACCTCAAAGTGTAAAATGCATTATGAGAATCTCAAATATTACAAAGAGATCAATCTTTATGAAGGAGATCATGAAACCCTAGTGTCCACACTTAATAATTAATAAATAATTATTAATGCGCCTAAGTTTAGCTTAAGCAACTAGAGGAATAAGTGACTTAATTAATTAACCAATATGATATAATTAATTAAGCGTAATAACTTATTACTCTAACACCCCCCCTTAAGATGAACTTAGGAAGAAGCTAAAACACTAGAAGAAGATGCATGCAAGCAAAGATGGGTCCCGACAACTAGGCCTAATCAGGTACCCATTTACAAATGTAAGAAAGAGGTAGAGGAGGAAAACCCAGTGGGACAAAACCCCCCTACAATGATATGACATGCTGCAAAGAAGCACTAGAAGAACATTGTAGAGTAACACTGGAACCACAATCTGGCAAGCAAGGAAAGATACTTCTGTCTACAAAAAACCATATCGGAATCATCATAATGTGATAGTAGACCCGATGTCATGGAACACTTGAAAACTCCAAATGGGAACAATGCTAGAATCTATGAAGTAGCAGTCAATTATTGAATGATGAATCACTGAAAATGAAGTGCAAAGATGCAAGAGACACTCTCCCAACTGCCAAAATATCCAGGTAATCTCCAAAACACCCATCGGGCCAAATCTGGAGTAACAAAAAACTTGAGATAGATACAGAAAAAAGTGCATGGACAGCAACATAAAGCTCCTCAATACCTTTCCAACGCCGTAAAGATAGCGAAAATTGGAGATTGTGGCAAAAAGTTATGAGCTCGGAAGCATAAAATAAACATCTGACTTCAACCAGCAATAAATGCAATAAAATAGGAAAATACTGTAAAATAAACTACACCAAATGAAAGTACTCGGAACCAGTTTTCCGGCGATATCTCGTTTGCCTGATTTCAATACCGTATGCCCAAGTTATGCCAAAAACAAAAAAAAACTACTCTTTTAAGGCAAATAAGGGTTAAGGGGACAAACTGCCGTATGGCCGATGACGTCATGCTGACGTCAGCACTTCACTGCAAAAATTTGATGGCCATCTGGCCGTCGACGCAAAAATTTGACGGCCATCTGGCCGTCGACGCAAAAATTTGGTCCCCTACAGAAAAAAAATTTCGGCCCCTAGTCGCCATATGACCATCGGCGGGGCCTGGAGTGGGCCGGGGGCCAGGCGCGGAGCTCCTGGTCTCCCATATGACCCTAGCGGGGCTGTTTGAGCTCGCGGGGGCTGAGGCCTGGTGGCGGTGCTGCATGGGGAGCAACCTGTGGCGGCGGCGGGCCGGTGGCCGGTTCGCGGAGGATGCCAGCAGCGGTGGTGAGCTGGTGGTCGCCGGGTGGTGGGAGCCATTTGCACTGGAGGTGTCGGCATAGAACCCAAGAAAGGCCGTTTTCTCAGTTTTCGTGCAGAAAAAAACCTCGAAATGTGTGCTAGGGAGGCCGTACGGCCTCCCTGGTAAAAAAAATTTGCCTCCCAGATCAAGTTCACCAAAATCAACCAAACGACAGGCGTTCCTAGGGTTTTGAGGTGCTACGAACACGATGGCGACATCCGTTTGAGCCCATAGTGTGCCAAAAAATCGGCTACCCCCAGATCTTGTAGAAAATATGCCTATGGAAACCCTTGCATTTGAAACTCACTGAGAAGCCATATCTTCAAATCACGAACAGGCAACGGCAGGTCTGGAGCTCTGATACCATGTTAGAATCCAAGATCACCTGCATGCAAATGGATACCTGTCACATGCAAAAGACATTCAGAACAAACAAGATCTATAAACCTCAAAGTGTAAAATGCATTATGAGAATCTCAAATATTACAAAGAGATCAATCCTTATGAAGGAGATCAAGAAACCCTAGTGTGCACACTTAATAATTAATAAATAATTATTAATGCACCTAAGTTTAGCTTAAGCAACTAGAGGAATAAGTGACTTAATTAATTAACTAGTATGATATAATTAATTAAGCTTAATAACTTATTACTCTAACACAAAGAAGTTATTTGGCTCAGTCGTTTGTGTTCTGATATTGGTTTTGATGCAAGGAAGATTACAATTTGTTGTGATAGTTAGAGTGCCATTTATTTGGTAAAGAATCCTACTTTCCATGCCAGGACGAAACATATCGATGTGCAGTATCACTTTAAATGAGATATGGTGGAGGATGGAAAGGTCTGTTTAGAAAAGGTGGATACCTTGAAGAATGTCATAGATGCATTGACAAAGCCAGTGAGCACAGACAAGTTTACATGGTGTGCAAGTTTGATGGGCCTTGGGGCCTATGATCATTAGTAAATTTGAAGTCTGGAGGAAGCCAGTAAGTCTTCGTCAAGTGGGAGCTTGTTGGAAAATGTGCCTCAACTTGTTGGCTTGAGCCTCTGTTAAGGACTTGATGAATTTACTCTTCCTACCGCGAAGTCATTCCTTCTCTTTGGCGGCAACGTGTTGTACCTTGGCTTCATCGGCAGAACGATTGCATATCGATGAGTGATAATGTGTTGTCTCATTGATATGTCGATATGGGATAAACGTTGTGTCGGTGAGACTTGGGGTCATCGGTGGAACCTGATCAGTAGTCTTAATGATAGAACGATATGCTATGTCAGTGTGACTTGGGGTCATCGGTGGAACATTTCACCGAGCTACGTCAATGGAACGATGGTAGATGTAAGCGACTTGGTGGGGACCACAACATAGTATACTAGTGAATGGGGATCTTGATCTACGGTTGAGATTTGACTAATCCAACGGTGCTCGTTTTATTCCGTGCTCAACTGAGGTGAGTACCGACGAACTCTTGTGAACCGAGTGGAATTGTCTAAGTGTTTGACACTTGGCGACATGCGAGGTGTGCAGGCTTCAAACACATCTCGTTGTTTCGGAGAAGCTTATTGGGAATTTGGTAGATGCTTTTTTGATTCCCCAAAATTGCACAAGATGTGTACGTGTGTCTTGGTGGTTAGACGGTTATCACAATACCGTGGTGGCCATTTGGCCATGCCACAGTAGTACGGTAGGAGAAGCTCAAGGCACAGTTGACTGCTTTGATAGTCAAAGCGATGGACGAATGGTGTGATGACATGTGGCATAATCTCATTCGTTGATTCTACGTCACTGTTGTAAATCAACTGTTATTGGTCGAATGTCTAAATCTATGAAAGCGATATGTGCATTAACTATAAGATTTGATTCAGTGGTTGACATAATCCAAATCTAGGTAATTCTCTGTAACATAATTAAATGCTTGGGTGGACCAATGCGTGATTGCAGGGCGATATGATCAGAGATCTAGTTGCTTGTCGGTGAAGTATGGAATTAAATTGGCTCCCCGTTTGGTTGTTGAAAATATAAGGGCATAGAGACTAAGGTGACGGGGAGAGCTAAGATTCATTGTATGCGGTAATAGGATTGGAACAGTGAGGGGGTTCAAACTAAAGTCTGCTTCCTGTGAGCTAACTATCAGAGAGTGATGTCTGTAGCTTTGTACGTAATCTATTTAATGTAATACAAAGATACTTTGCTTAGTGTGGTGGGTTTTTCTCTCGTAAGGGTTTTCCCACGTATATTTGGTGTTATCTCTGTGTATGTTTTATTTATGTTGCTCTTGACTTACTGTGTATGTGCATGTCAAACATAAGAATTTTTTAAATATTGATCTTTTGCACTTCTCTTCTGTGGTTTTAGCATTAGGAAAGCATTTTCGCACTATTGCTTTTTCCTATCAAAATATTTCAAATTTTTTGGAAGAAAATGTTATATCAAAAGGGATGAAAAAAATTTAGGAAAGTTTGATGCAATATCTGATGAAGGAATCTTCCTTGGATACTCTACAAGAAGCAAGGCCTACTAGTGTTACAATACAAAATTGAAGAAGATTGTTGAGAGTGCAAGTGTTAAAGTGGATGAAGAATCACATCAAAGTTCAATGTTGATAAAAGGATATGAATCTAATGAATCCTCTTGCAGTGAAGAAGAAAAGGATAAAGACAAAGGAAAAGAGTTGACACTTGAAGAGGAAGAAGCTATAAAAAGAATCCTAGGACTCCCAAGTATGTGCAAAAGAATCATTTAGAAGATTAGATCATTGGAGATAAGAGAAAATGTGTGCTAACAAGAAGAAAAGCTGATATAACAAGGGAACAAGTAATTTTTTGTTCACTTTCTGAGGTCAAACCAAAAATAGTGACTGAGGTATGCAAAGATAAAAATTGGGTCAAAGCAATGAAGGAAGAGTTAGAACAGATAGAGAAGAATCTGGCTTGGGAATTGGTCCCAAGACCGACCAATAAGAATGTGATTGGCACTAAGTGGGTATTCTAAAACAAATTGAATGAAGATGGAAAAGTTGTCAAGAACAAGTCTAGACTTGTGTGTAAAGGTTACTCACAGGTTGAAGGTATATAATTTGAGTAAACCTTTGCTTTGATTGAAAGAATGGAACCTATCAAGATGTTTTTAGATTTTTCAACACATAAAGATTTCAAATTATATCAAATGGATGTGAAGTCTACATTCTTGAATGGTGAACTTGAAGAAGAGGAATACATGGAACAACTAGAAGGTTTTTAGTTGTCAAAAGATGTGAATATGGTCTACAAATTGAATAAATCATTGTATGGAATGAAGCAAGCTCCTAGAGCTTGGTATGCAAGGTTAGACAAGTCTTTGTTGCAACAAGGATTCATAAAAGGTACCACAAATGACAATCTATATTTTAAAGTTGAAGAAGAGAATATCTTGATTGTGGTGGTGTATATTGATGACATAATATTTAGAGGAAATGAAGATATGTGGAAGAATTTTGCAAAGGAAATGCAAAAATAATTTGAAATGTCAATGTGTGGAGAGATGAATTTCTTCCTTGGTTTACATATCAGTCCATCAGAGAAAGGTATATTCATATCACAGTCTAAGTATGTTAAGGAATTGTTGAAGAAGTTGGAATGAATGACTCTAAATCGATATGTACTCCTATGGTTATTGGTTGTAAGTTAAGGAAGAATGATGAATCTCCTAAGACAGATTAGAGCAAGTATAAATCAATGATTGACCTAGACTATTATATCTTACTGTTACTAGATCGGATATCATGCATTTAATTTGTTTTATGGATAGATTTCAAGAAGATTCCAAAGAATCTCATGTTGTAGTATTGAAGAGAATATTTAGATATTTGAAGGGCACTCCGGATTGTGGTTTGTGGTATCCAAAGGATACTTTTGAGTATCTTCAGGAGAAGTTAGGGGTTATTTCTCTTTCTTCTTTCAACTAGATGCATGAGTGAGTGCATCTATCCGGGAAGCATTTCAAGAAATATCTCTTGGTCCTGGACTAATGTTGAAGGCCACCTCTCAAGAGGAGTAAGTAGTAAGTGATTTCTGGTTGATTTAGTTTGATGGAGCATATTGTGTATTCCTAAAGGGGAGTATGCAAGAAGATAGTATAGATGAATGAGTGGTGTATGTAGGTGTTTCCCTTTATATATTGTCAAAGGGGGAGAAAATTTTGAATTGGTGTAGAAATGGATATGGTTTGAAGATTGCAAGGGGAGAGAATATGAAAATGTGTTTTCTGAGTAAACGAAAAGAAGTTATGCATTGCACTTTTCCATTGATGTCAAAGGGGGAGAAATTTAGTTGAAAAACCATATGAAGAGAAGGAGAGAATAAATTCTTGTGTAAGGGGGAGCAGTGTGTACTATTGTGCAGTATGTGTTGTTGATAAGAGTTGCTTGTTGTTATTGATGGTGTTTCATATCAGGTGTTGGAATCAATGACAAAAGGGGAGATTGTTGGAAGTTTGGGGATTGTTGGAAACTTGTGTTGTCATTAATGTCAACAAAGCATTGTTGCATTGACGTCAACCCCTAAGGAAGTAAGTGTGTTGGTTGCATTATGTTGTCACTGGTGTCAACCTCTAATGTAGCAATGATGATTAGGTATTTTGTGGATATCAACCTCTTGTGTGGTTGAGATTCTTAAAAGGTGTTGTAGATGTTGAGTTGGTGTTTGTGGTGCTTGGTTTCCAAGTACTTTTGAGAAATTTTGAATAAAAGAAAGTTTAGTGTGATAGAGTGGTGTTTAATGTTTTTCTTTGGATGTCTTGTTGTTTGAAAATGTGCTCATGTGGTTTGGACATGATGATTAGAGGTGTTATGAGGTTTTATATCCAAAGTTTCAAGTTCTAGATCATATGGTAGAAGAAGTTGTGTTCACCAGTGTGTGAACTATGAAGCAATGTTGTCTAGGAGAAATCAGATTGCTCCACATTTCTCTGCAGTGAAGTTTTTGGTATTGTAGATCTGGGAATGTGCTTATAATATTTGTATCTACCTTCCCTTAAAGTTTCAGGTGTTGAGTTGTTTCACAAGGTTGTCTGATGTGTTGGATGTTTATACCAGTATGTCTTGTTGCAAAAAATGAAGGTGTTCTTAAGTTTCAAGTGGTTGCATTAGTTGATTATTCTAGTGGTGCTCTATTGGTGCTAGAGTATTATGAGATGTTTTATGGACACTTTGGAATATCTCTATGTGGTGCGAGGTGTTTTCAGACCTTGAGAGGTGTGTTTGGTGTCGCTTGTTAGTGTTAGTATAGATTTGGCTGACCCAACATGCTAGTGCTAATTGTGGAGGATAATTGTTGATTAAGGAAGTGTTTACAAGTGTGTTTGTGTAGATCTGGGTCCTAGTTAAGTAATGGAATGGTTTGGCTTCACTTCTTTATATTGTGGAAGTGTTTGGTGCCTACCTATTTGGTGTTACACAGTAGAAGTGTATATGTTTCATTTATGCTGACCTAATTGAGATTGTTTTAGGTCATGGAGGGTATAAATGCAAGGTAAATATTCTGTAGATCAAGTGTGAAGTGTGTGATGTGAAAGTGATCAAGTTTGTTGATCTAAGTGCGAGCCTTAATGCCTATGACTTCCTAATGTAGTGAGAAAAATGTGTTTACATTTTAGTCTATTTGGTGTGTTGTTTGTGTGTCAGTGGAACTCTACCTTCGACATATGAGAGATGCATTATTAGTAGTTCAAATTGGTAATGAGCCTTCCCTTCTTTCTTCTTTCTTCTTTCTTCTAGACAATAGTCCTTTGGTAGTGAGCCACTGATAGTGAGTCTTTCTTTATCTTTCTAGGCAGTGAGCCTTATTGTATTCAGTGTTGCAATTCATATATTAGTGAGCTAATTCTCACCATGGTTTTTACCTTCTTGGGTTTTCCATATAAATCTGGTGTTCTTATGTGTATACATTACTATTTTACATGTTTACATTTTGTTAATGCATGTTAAGGGTTTAATGGTGAATATGGGTTTAAAGATTAAGTGCAGATCTAAGAGTTAATGAGGGTTTTTGATGTTTTAAATAGTATACAACTAATTCACCCCCCTCTCATTGTCTTGTGCATTTAATAGACCGTTTTCCCTTCTAACCATCAAAGAGTGATGGCCAAGTAATTTCTTATGTTTGTTATTGTTGACACAGTATTTTGCATGTAGCAGCAGTCTTATGGAAAACTTAGCTAATGGGGGATGTTATGCGCTAGCTAAGTGACCTCCGAGATTTTATCGAAGCCGGCTCTTCGCTTAATGGGTGAAGTAAAAGGTAAGGGAGATTGCAAGAATGTAAAATATACACTACAAGCGATGCGCCAAATTATTTAGACAACTTTACCAGAGCACAATGCATAATGCAAAGGCCTGAACCACTAAATTGCTATTAATTAAGATAATTTTCTCAAAAGCACTTATCATGCAACAATACCCTCTAATTTGTATAATGTAATCAAGCATAACTTTGCTTTAACACAGAAGAGTCAAAGAAACATGGTCTGTATTTATTTTAGCTATGAAAGGTTACAAAAACTGAAGAACAGGAATTCATACAAAAATAAAGACAATAGCATAGATCAATAGTTCCAGCAAATGCTTGAAAATAGAAAGGCCAAATTTATTTGGCACAGCCCGAAGTCTTTGAATTAAAAGTGAATATTACACAAGGCTTACTTCCTAGTGCTTGGGAGTTTTTTTTTTTTAAACTTAATCAACAACCTAATTAAAGAAAACAAGGCCCTATTTATTGGCCAGTCCACTGCCTGGAGATGCATCAAGAGAAGAACAACCCACGCGCAGTGATCAACGGCCCAGATCATCTCGAGCTGCCACAACAAACATCGGTCGGCTAACAAAACGCCAGCGAGGCCATGACACATAATGGAAAACCATGCAGCAGCAGGAGAGGACACGTGGCATCATAGCAAGAAATGTAACAGCATGGAAGTACAAAAGATCCAGCAGTATTTCCAAGGTAACTAGCATAGAAACAAAATTGCCACGTGTCACCCAGACGGAGCCCGATAGAAAGCAGCAAAAGTGCCCAGCAGAAAGCTACGAGAGAGATCCATGTGGAGAGCTCTGAGCAAAAGTAAAGAACGAGGCGGGCCTGACTTGAAAAGCAGTCAGTGTGAGCCACGCGGCACGCAGACGGAGATTTCCGAAAAGCGAAGTGAAGTAAAAGTGAAAAGCTTCGCGAGGAAGCCATGTGGCAAGCTTCGAGGATAGTGAGCATACAAAATTAAGGCGTAGCCGCAAAGGAAAAGAAAACTGCCAAGGCTTCGACAGTTTTTGTTAAATAGTTTAGCGACTTATAGGGGTTTTTCGCTCGTAGAAAGGAGAACCCCAGAAACCTTTGGCTCAACAACAAAATGCTCACAACCTCAAAAGGGTGGCTTGTAGATTGGTCCATACTTCATTCATCGATGCAGAGAGAGTTCGCAGATGCTCATGAGCCAGTCTGAGATCGATAATTGCTTTAAAGGGCAATCCGCTTGATGCTTTCATTTCCAATTCCAATTGGAAGAAAATCTGCGCCAGTTGATGCACGATTCCCTCAATCTCCTCAGCAGTTGGAGATTGATCAAAGGTCTGGAAGACAGAAAGGTCCTGCTTCTTCTCTTCGATCATTGCCACAATATTCTCCACACCCGCTACCGTTTGGTTGGCAATGAAAAGAGAAGGGAGGCCTCTCTGAGTTAAAAGGAAAAACTTCGCCCACATGTCGCTAGTGACCTGGTTTAACCGAGCCCTACAATTCGCCACTTGCTAGATGACCTCATGCATGGAGATGAGGCTACTTGCACCCAAAGCCGTCGTCGTTTGGTCATTGATGCCCATGCTACTCAATGCTTCATCTGAAGCGGTATACAACTCACCCAATAATATTCTAGCCTTTGGAACCTTGTCAGAAGTTAACTCCTGAACCTGCTGTATCAATTCACTCACTGTCTCGCAGAGGTTAGTCGCTTGCACCATAAACTTCAAGGTGGGCTGCAAAGTAAGGCACAAAGCCTTCACCTTATCCCAGTATGATGCGTGTAACTCTTTGGTAATTTCCAACGAGCTCATCTGTGGCTCAAGGGGTTGGGTCTTTAGGGCAGCCAATTTTGCCTCTTTGCTTTTTAAACTTGTATTTAATTCTGACAAGCTTCTCTCTAATATAGACATCCATTCTCTTAGGGTGAGAACCTCATTTTCCTTTAATACTAGGGCCAATTCGGCCTGCTTAGTCTTTTGAATTTCCAACTCCAGGTTGGCATTGACTTCAGTAATTTCGGTAGTAGTGTTCTACCGGAGCTCTCT
This sequence comes from Sequoiadendron giganteum, assembly GCA_007115665.2. Classification (NCBI taxonomy): domain Eukaryota; kingdom Viridiplantae; phylum Streptophyta; class Pinopsida; order Cupressales; family Cupressaceae; genus Sequoiadendron; species Sequoiadendron giganteum. The sequence goes on along the minus strand of CM021102.1, from coordinate 485,615,327 downwards.
CATTCCCTCAGTTAGCTGGTCAGACTCAGCGAGGAGCTCTTTCTCCCTTGCTCAGATTTTTTCTTCACTTGCTCGAAGTAGCTCAACCTATTGCTTGAGAGTCGGGATAACCTCCTCGCCCAAATTCTGCAACTCTTTGATCCTAATTTCAAAGGTACCCCTCTCCTTCTCCAACTGACTTATTTCGTTCTCCTGTGCTTTAAACTTGTTTACCTAGATGTCGACTTTACTTTTGAGCTCCGCAATCTGGTCATCCTTCTTCTTCGCCTGCCGACTGAGCCTGAGAAAATCAGTGGTTACTATTTTTTGGGTCTCCTCCATCAACTCAACCTTATCTCGCGGGCGGGCCTACTGCAAGTCTAACCCGACGACATTTACAGAATAATCACTGGGCTGCATCTCGCCTACTGCCTTGATCACATTAGGAGTGATCTTCGCAAACATCAAGGAATTCTGGATTTCATTGAAAACGGTTTGCAAGTGGGGCTCCACCTGCCTGTTTGCATCCTTTTGTCTTCTTTTGTTGATCCGGTTGGCACGGGCGCTTTTATTTGCATCAACCTGCATGAAATATTCTTGGGCCGGAATACCCAGTCCACCAACAAATGAATACTCCTAAGGGACAGCCAGCAAGAAAGATAGTGTAGCTGATGCATTAGAGGTCTTGCTGGAACACATTATAATAGCTGGGGAGAATGGCGGGATGAATTGGTCACTCGGAGGGGATGAAAATGAGGTGATAGTGTAAGGAAAAACTGGAGATGCACCAACCACAGGGCTGGGCCTTGGGAATAAAAATTGTTGGCCTACGAGCTCGGTGTTGACACCAAATTATGTTCCGGGCAAGGTATGGAAAGCGAAGGACACAAGAGGGAAAATCAGAGGGGTGAGACTGGAATACCCGACAAATCCAGTGGCGGAGAGGACTGGTGTGGATGAAATAGCAGGGCCAGAATGTTGCGAGACCAAAGACATAAAGGAGAGAGAAGAGCGAGGAAAAATTACCTGACGCTCCTACGAAGCCGCAGATGCTTCGATCGCTCCCTTCGTCGACTATTCCTCTTCTGCACCGACCTCTTCGGTTCATTGTCACTTCTCCTTTGGGAAATCGTTGAGGTCAAGAATGACCCATCTTTTTCCACTAGTGGTCCTTGCCCGCCTCCGTGTTGATTTAGAGGAGGCGGTTGGCTTGGATGTTTGTGTGCACAGCTCTTCCGCCTGCACAGGCTGCTTACCAGTCTTCTTTTCATGCATTGGACTCTCGACAACGACAGGGGGATTCTGAGTTACCTCGTCCTCAGATTCCGTGACAGCCTCCTCTCTTCTATATTATTGCACGGATGTTGAGTGGTTTGGAGAATTTTCAATATCAAGATGTTCATTTTTCCAAATGTCATCGAATCTCTCATCGAGGGCTACCTCGTTATGCAACTTGTCAGCTGCCAGAATCTCCTGCCGGTATACCCAGAAAGCTTACATCTTCTCGGGTGACCACTCGAGCTTCTTCAATTGGGTGACTAGAGGGGTTGATCATCAACTTTGGGTTGACCCTTCCCACGACATGATAAAAATTCAGCCATGGTGGTCGATCATCTGGTGTAGGAAAATACTCAAGGCCTATATATCTACTCAAATTTCCCTCCTCGGGATTCCTCTGAAGGTCCCAGAATGGCCGAGACGAATGCGGGATCTTGATGCCGATTCCTAATAAATCATTATCGGGGTTGTAATCCCATGGATCATCAATTAGTACCAACCCGAAGTGACCCAACTTTGAAAGTAGAATCATTGAGGTGCTAATTTTCGGGGTCCTCTTCTTAACCAGCGACACGGAACCAAACATGATTGGTAGCAGCAAAAAGGAGGTTAAATGTTTTCCTCCCCAGTAATCATCATCAAGGGTACATAGCTGCCTCATTGCCTCCAAGGCCAACACTCTGTCGGAGAGAAAACAAAGAAGCCGGAAAGGCTCCCGGATGAAACCTGGCAAGTGGAGCATGGTGAAATCCACACCAAAAAACCAGTTGCAGGGCAGAGTTAACTTCCCCAACCAGGATCTCTTATGGGGCGATATGCGTTCAGACATATTTAAGCCAGCCTGATCCAATGCCCTTATAGCTGAGGTTATGAATGAATTCGAGAATGCATAGTAGTCATAGGTTTTTGACATGACATGGGTCCATGTCGAAACCGGCTTCCTCAAACCACCCTCGTCAAAAATAGACAGGGACATATACGCTGAAAAATAATTTGCATTCTAATGCAAAATCAGGTAGGCCAAGAAAGACGAATACCTGAATTTAGAGCCGACCCCAAATTCCTGCAGCTGTAGCCAAATGCCATCGCTAACAATTCTTGCAAAGTCAAAAAGTGGGTCCTCACGATTCTTTTTCAGCATAAAGCTGAGGCTCATTTGAAATTGAGAAACGCTCTTGTCTGAGTCCAAGCCACACACCAGTGCCAACATAGAAGTGACAGAGGAAGACCCACCCTTTAGAGCCTTCAAACTGAAAGGGAACTTGGGTGGCGTTGAACTATCTGTTGGCTGGTTGATCTAAGAGTGATAAAACTGTGGCCCCAACTGGAGCTCTCCCCACTTTTGTTGCATTCTTTCCACATCAAAATTTTCAACCTCCTTACCCAAAGGAAATGAGATGCACAACATATCCTGAATAGCCACGGGGCTGATGACTACCTTGAAATCCTTACCGTTGATTACCCCTGTGCTCGGGTCGAAACGTGTCGTGCATGTTGCCATAACTTTTGGGCAAGGGTGCACCAAAGGAACCATGTACTGTGCGAGTCCACAGAACCATAGCCGTTTGTGAAATGAGTCTGTCATATTCTTCATTCTTTCACATACAGCCTCTCTAATGCTCTTAGAATTGCAAGACAACTCAGGGTCAAAGACATTGTCCCAATCCTCCAAAACCATTGCCTGGTCTCTGTGAGGAACCGTGCTCAATAACCTCTGGTTCACCGGGTGAGTGAAAGACCAACTAGGCTTCACAGGTATGCTGGGAGTGGCATAAGACTCTCCATCGTAAAGCTGTACGCGGGGTGCATTCCTCATCTGCTCGCTTAGACTCACCGGGGCCAAAGTCTGTGTAGGGTTTTCTGCAATTTTGGCCATTTCGTATTCGTAAGAGTTCTCCTGCAAACCTTTGGCAAATGGCTTAACTTTTCTATAAAATTTTCTCTCTTCTTGTGAATGCCTTAATTGCTTAATTCTTGGTAACTTTTGCAATAAATATGTTTCCCTGCATGCCATAACTTTCCTTTTTTGCTTTTTCGAGAAAGGCGGCCGAAAAAGGTACTTGCCAGCCCTTTACACCAAGTTGCTATTATGAGTTACCAGTTTTACTCGTGTGAAAAGATCGCCAACTAGCCAAACTGCTCAAACATTTAATTGACAATCTTTCGCATGTGATAGAAACGGATTCCTGTCTCAAAAGATGAACCAGGGCAACCCTGCGAGCACCCCTTCGGGCCATTTTGCACTAATTGATTTCAATGTTCGTACGGGGCACATCGCCCAACAACTGCTTTTGAGATTTCACCTGACTCGGATGAGACGGCGATGCTTATATTGACACCTGACTGATTTGCGAACGGATGTGGCAGCATAATAGAGCAAGTTGCAAGTTGCTCTTGCACCTTCCCGTCACCTCGCACGCTGCGATGCTGAAAACCGAGGCGAAGCGACACACTTGGTATAGTTGTTAATCATGATTTCTTCGGCAAACGAATCTTAGCCAGTTTATAAATTAGACCCTTGTGCAGTACTGCAAATCACAACATCGACTAGCCTTTTAGCTTAGCAAACTCTTGCTGCCTTAGTAGTTTTCATCTTTTAGCTAGAAAAGCAGAAATCATGGAAACACCAATGAGGCTAACCTGCAGAAAGACCCAAGTTGCCTTTCTTGGAAAAATCAGATGCAGACACCTGAAGCGCATGACAGGTGTGAAAATCATGTTGTATGTGAAGGCCATCAAATGGGTCCTTAGGAAGGACTGTGTGCATTATGAAGAGCAGTATTGGGTGAACACCAGCATTTTCTCCCACTTCATCGCGTCTCTGCTAGATATTAGCATTTCAAAATGCAAGATCTTAAAGCTGACAAAGCGGGTCTTCCCGCGGTGCTACCTCGGAGGGCTGGAGTAGATTGTGTGTGCGGCCCAATTCGATTGCGAGATCCCCTCGGTTCGAAACATTCGCCTGCAGTAGTTGCATGGAGGCATTATTCCAACTAGGCCTTTCCTATTCGGCTTCAAGCCGAAGACACATGAGGAGCATCGTGCAAAGGTTCGGCGGGTTGCTACTTCCTCATGCATAAACACTGCATTGAACCATTCCAAAATATTCAGTGGTATGAAGATTTTGAAAGAATGGTGTTTCCTGAGCCTGAGCCACCTGCCGCCATGATTGTCGGTCCTTCTCATTGATATCTTGAAGACAAAGATGATTAAAATTTTTACTTCTTATGCTTACAAGCCCCGCGCTACAGCGAGCATATGTAAATGTTAACACAAGGCCTCTAGCCCTAATATATTGTAAAATTTTTGACTCTGATGAATATAATATATGCCCCTTTTTAGAACACCTAGTCCATTTACAACTTTCTTTCAATTGTTTGCATCATTGTTGTGTTTCATTTCAATTCTTATGCTGAGAAGATCCAAAACTTGAAGCACGAAAGAGTAATTACATATATACAAATGTACAAAACTAACACATATGCAGAATTAATAGAATCTTTTAAGATGTATTCCATTAACTAGAATACTCAGGGTGTTACCTTCCATATCTTCCAACTCAAAAGAGTTGAATTGTTTACACTGGTAGATCTTGAATGGCCCTTCCCAGAGGCTATCAAATTTGTTGTGATGTCTGGGTTTTGCTCCGTGCTCATTGAATTTGAGGACCAAATCTCCGCATTGTAAACCCTGATCAGAAGCCCTTTTGTCAAACCATTTCTTCACTACCTGCTGGCGACTATTCATTGCTTCCAAGGCATGTTCTCTTTTCTCTTGCACCTCGAGCAACTCGGAAAACCTCACCTCCATCGCCCCATTTTGTTCAATTTCTAGGGATTTGAGCAGTTGTAGGGCGGGAATTTCCGTGGCAATAGGCAGCAATACCTCTTTCCCGTACACCATCTCATAAGGAGATGCTTTCAGTATCTACTTGGGCATAATTCGATCTACCCAGAGCGTTGTTCGGAGGTTCCTATGACATTCTTTTTGATGTTTCAAGCCTATCTTTTTGATCAACTTGATGAGGTTTTTGTTAGTAGACTCGGCAAGACCATTTCCCTGGGGATAATAGTTAGAGGAAGTCTTTAGGAACACTCCATATTTTAGTGCAAACTGGCTCATCTTTGAGCCTAAAAAAACCTTAGCATTATCAAAGATGATTGTTTTAGGCGGACCGAATCTGGCCACCAATTCTTCAAGGAAATGAACAATCTTTGATTCAGTTGCATTTTTTAACGGCATTGCTTCCACCCACCTGGTAAAATAGTCAGTTGCTGTTAGTATCCATCTATGTCCAGCTGAAGAAAAGAGGGTTAATCATCCCAATGAAGTCTAAACCCCATTGAGCAAAAGGTTCTTCTACCACTATGGGCCTTAAAGGCATAGCAGCATTCTGTCTCTTTCCGACATAGAACTGACATTCCTTGCAAGACCTAATTAATGAAAATGCGTCATTAAAAAGTGTTGGCCAAAAATAACCAGCACATATAATTTTAATTGTCGTGGTTCTTGCAAAAAAATGTCCTCTGGCAGGGCTATTATGGTATTGATCTAATATCTTCTGAGCTTGTTCCTCATTTACGCATCTTAGCAGGATGCCATTGAAATTTCTTTTAAACAGGACACCCTCCAAAAGGACATAATTGCTATTCTGTAGGCGATAGAAACGTCTTTTAAAAGATGAGAGATCAATCAGATACCTTCCTATCTGCATAAAATTGATCCTATCATCAAGCTAGTTGCTCTAAGAATTCTCTTTGTTTATTAACATAGTTTCCAGAGCTCCAAACTCTATCGCTGTTTCACTATTTTCAGTGATATATTCACACAGTCCTTTTCCCTTGACGGTCTTGACAAGTCTGACATCGATGTCATATTCTACGATCTTGGTGATCCAATTAGCTCTTTTCTCAGTGATTTCTCCCTCCATGATATATTCTCGCACACTAGGATGCAGAATGCAAATAATCACCTTATTATATGATATCAAATGTCGGAACTTCTTAAGCCCTTTAACAATGGCGAAGGCCTGCTTCTCTACAAAGTTATACTTTACTTCGTACTCTTTCAAAGTTTGTGAGTAGAAAGCAACTGGGAACTCTCTTGTATCTTCATCATCCTTCTGCATAAGCATCGTGGCAATACTGTTTCCACCACCAAAAACATACATAATAAAATCTTTTGATAGGTCCAGGTTAACCAACACAGGGGCGGAAGAAATAGCTTCTTTCACAAGCTTGAAAGCTTTTCTAGCTTCCGTTGTCCATTTGAAAATTTGATCCTTTTTGAGCATTAAGGTAATAGGACAAACAATGCCTACAAAATTTGTAATAAATCGGCTAATAAAATTGACCTTACCTAGGAAAGACTGCACACCCTTTTTGTTGACAAGTAACGGAAGTTCCCGGATCGCATCAACTCTTTCTGAATCAATAGCAATGCCCTCCTTAGAGACGACATATCCCAATAGCTTTCCTTGGGGAACTCCGAACACGCATTTCTTCGGATTCAAAGAGATCCCGAATTCTTGGCATTTCTGGAAAACAAGCTCCAAATGATCAAAATGATCATCAACAGATTTTGAGAACACTGTCAAGTCATCCAGGTAAATGAGTATGATTTTGTGGATCAAATCTTTAAAAGCAATATCCATAGCCCACTGAAAAGAGGCTCTGAAATTTGAGAGCCCGAAAGGCATTTTAGCATATGCATACGTTCCCCACTTTGTGGTAAACGCTGTTTTGTATTGGTCCTCTTCCTTTACCCGGATTTGGTTATAGCCCAAAAAACCATCCAACATTGAAAACATTTCTAAGCTAGCAATAGTTTGTAGAATTACCTCCATTGAAGGTAGGGGATAATGATCCTTTAAGGATGCTCTATTTAGATCTTAGAAGTCTATGCATAGGCGTATATCCCCATTTTTCTTTCAGACTGGCACCAGGTTTGACACCCAAGTGTTGTGTTTGATCGGAAACACTATTCAGGATGCGATCAACTTGTTCAACTCCTATGACATGAGAAATTCTATTTTTGGGTTCACAGGTCTCTGTTTTTGACAAACTGGCTTCTGCCCCTCCGATAGCTCAATAGTATGCTCGATGATCCTGGGATCATATCCCTTAAGATCATCGTATGACCAGGCCACTACGCTCAGATATTCTTCGCAGAAGTGTCTTAGTCTATCTTTATTCTTTTGCGACACCTCTTTCCCAACTTTGAGCTTCCTTTCTTCCCTGATATGCAAATCGGTATAGTCACGTTTGTCAGCCACGAGCTTCCTTTTATCTCTCGTTGCATCATCAGAGTCGAATAGGCTTTCCAGAGTGATCAAGCCTCTCGGGAGTTTGTTGGATTTCAACTAGATGATTTGATCTTCGTAAGCTTCGACGATCTTTGGTTGCAGTTGATCTGCGAATTCTCCAGTTGACTGGAGGAATGATACAATATGAGCATCACTATAAAATACTTGCCAATCCTGATTGTTATCTGGGACAGCGGGTCTTACAATTACCTTCACTGAATGTTTATTTTTAAGTAATTCAAAGGCCGGTTCGAACTGAGCCCCAATAGTTGTCATCCTGTCGGCTTCGAAATTCATTTCTCTTGGAATAGCCTAAATATTGAATGCCTCAAAGTTGTTAATCAGATCCCAGATTCTATGTCAGTAAGACCGCATATGGATATTATTTGCGATCGAAGTTCTACGGATTTGGTTGACTACCAGCTCCGAATCTCCGAAGACACTTATCTGCCTTGCACCCATTTGCTCTGCAAAGCTTAAACCATGAACAAGACCTTCATATTCAGCTTCATTGTTTGAACATGCAAACTGGAAGTGGTAGGACCTCAAAATCTTTTCGTCAGTCGGGGATATCAAACAAATCCTTGCTCTAGCTCCTGCTCTACATCTGGCGCCATCAAAGTATAACGTCCACATTCCTGAAGATTCTTCATTTTTGGGTCCTATAGTAACTTTTGGCATGATCTGCCCTTCTTCATGTATCACATAGGTTCTGAGGCCAGTTGCATGGTAATTCTCGAAAGGGTCTGTATCAATAAATTCTTTCAACAAATTTTCTTCGTCTTTTGTTCAGGAGCTAGTAGCCTTCTCTTCTTCAAGAAGTTCCACATTGTACCTTTCTTCCTAAGAGATTGAAGTATGGGTTGTTTCAAAATTTAGCAGAGCCTCATCAACAACATGCTCGAAATGCAGAGTTTCCGACAATAGTTTCATCTTAGCCCCATGCTTGGTCCTCAGAATCAAGTGCGACCAATCTAGCGCCAGATATCCTCCTACATTTGTAGTGAACTCTCGTGACAAACAGATCCCGAAAAGAGGAGGGATATCGATGAGTATGGTATCCTGATTTATAGTGATACTGGGGCAAGCAAACAAAGTCATGGGTAATCCCTTGATTATCCCAACAGTATCAACCTTGTTTCCATCAAGCTGCATGACTCTTTTATTCAGAGGCTCATATTTTAGACCCAAAGCGTCAGCTACTTGCTTTGGCATGATAGTGGTGTTGGCACCAGAGTCGATCATACAATTATGCAGTAACTTGTCAACAATTATCAGCATTAGAAAGAAAGGTTTAGGTTTAGGCTTACTTTCCCTTCTAGACTCGAGCTTCTCCTCTGGTTGAATTGTTAGCACTTTATCCAAGTCTGGCTTGGATACATCCTCCTCATTAGAATGAGCAGGAATCTTCGCATTCTCTTCATTCGACAACGCCTTTTGTAGTAGCACCTTTTGCTCCGGAATAGCCAGGACATCCCACAGAGAAGCATTGGCAGATGACTTCTTCAGTTGTTCCACCATGTTGAATTGCGCTTTTGGCTGGTGAGTTGTGATTGCCTGCTCTTTAGGTCTTGCGGCCGACATTAGTTTCGCGGTTGGTACATCTAACAGTTTGGTAACAACAGAAGTGACCGGTGGAGCCTTTGTCTTCGGAGGAAGTGGATTTGGAGGGCTAAGAATAGCTGTCTCTGACTGTGGTGGGGTTGGCAATAGGCCTGCTACCTGGCTGGGCATCGGTGGTGATATAGCATTGGTAGGCGAGGTCGTAAATTCTCGGGTAAATCTACGCTTAGACCGCATATTATAGTCAGATTGCACTCGAGGTACTTTATCAATAGGGATGTCATTCAAAAATGCTGACTCTTCTCCTTCCATCCAAGAAAAGAGATCCTGGTTCAGGACAATATCCGACTCTTGCTGGATGGACATCCCCTGCATTTGAGCGGCCAGGACTGCATTGTCCATTTGCTGGGAGGCATATGGTGTGTTGTTCGAAACAAACGTGTTGCCTTGGCTACGTTGATTTGCGATTTCCTATTGCAGATTCTCCCACGGACAGTTTCATGGCATGTGTGCATCGTTGCAAGGGAAGCACCACGAATTGCCATCTTCAGCTAAATTATTTTGTCCCGCCACTAGCTCCTTAGTTGAACTAGGATGAACAGTCTGCATCGACAGGGTTATCAGAACCATCTGGTTACTTGATTGGGCCAAGGTATTCCCATGCGACCTATCTTTCCACTGATTGGATTGGTATGGAGGTTTTCCACCTTGGTAATTTTGGTATGCAAGCTTTTGATAGTTGTATTGCTGCCACTTCAAAGTAGTCAGTTCGTTAGTCATAGCCCACATCTGTTCTCTCATCTCGTTCATCTCGGCAGCCATGGGGTTCGGCACAGGAGCTACCACTGGGGTCATGCTTGGAACGCTTCCGAGATAGACGTACATAGATTGCGGAGGGGCTGCAGGAGTGCTGGTAGAAGGGACTTCGACTTCTGGAGCATTGCACTTGGGGAACAATGGCATGATGGGTCTCGGTGCCAACTTTCCTGCAACGATCAAATTATTTTCTGCAGTGACAACTAAGGCATAAGCATCAGGAAGAGTGTCTCCACCCAAAGCTTGTAACATCATGGAGATATCAGCGTTGATTGACTTTAGGTAGAACATGAACGCTAAATCCAGAGGTGGTCGGCTGCCTACAGGCACTCTTTGCCAGGTCGAATGGAACCTCGCATTGATATCAGGTAGAGCTTCATGAGGGGCTCGCTTTATATTTGTTAGTTGATGGTACAACGAAGATTTGTTGCCAACGTTTGAAAAGCGCTCATAAAATGGGGTCCCGAGCTGGTACCAAGTAGCAATAGTACCCGCTTGTAGAGTTATGTACCAGTTTAGCGCTTTTCCTCAGAAGGAGGCGACCAGCAATCTAAGGGCTACATTTTCATTGGATACGCCATGTACCAGACATACTCTGCTACATCTTGCAGATACTCCGTCAACATCTTTGATTTTTCCCCATAATATTTAGGGATAGCCTTTAGAGCAGAAATCGGGATGGGGGCCCAAGCTACAGCAATCTAAGGGCTACATTTTCATTGGATACGCCATGTACCAGACATACTCTGCTACATCTTGCAGATACTCCGTCAACATCTTTGATTTTTCCCCATAATATTTAGGGATAGCCTTTAGAGCAGAAATCGGGATGGGGGCCCAAGCTACAGGAGGCACAGGTGCTACTAATGGACTGTCAGAGTCCCAGACTACGTAGTTTCTAGCAGCCATAGGTGCAGGTGGATTAGGTGATGTCGGAGTAGGTGGAGACGGAGGAGGTGAAGGGCTACCTCGACGACCTCTCGGGTGCACAAAAACTAAAGGCCGTACAAGCTGGCTAGGGACTCTTGTAGTCTGCGACTTAGTTACAGGCCGATGGCTCATACACACTTATGAAAATCAGGTGAACGTGCTAGTTCACGGTCCCACCGGGCGTGCTAGAAAAAAAACTGTTGACGCAGTATTTTGCATGTAGCAGCAATCTTATGGGAAACTTAGCTAATGGGGGATGTTATGCGCTAGCTAAGTGACCTCCGGGATTTTACCGAAACCGACTCTTCACTTAATGGGTGAAGTAAAAGGTAAGGGAGATTGCAAGAATGTAAAATTTACACTACAGGCAATGTGCCAAATTCTTTAGACAACTTTACCAGAGCACAGTGCATAATGCAAAGGCCCGAACCACTAAATTGCTGTTAATTAAGATAATTTTCTCAAAAACACTTATCATGCAACAATACCCTCTAATTTGTATAATGTAATCAAGCATAACTTTGCTTTAACACAGAAGAGTCGAAGAAACATGGTCTATATTTATTTTAGCTATGAAAGGTTATAGAAACTAAAGAACATGCATTCATACAAAAATAAAGACAACAACACAGGTCAATAGTTCCAGCAAATGCTTGAAAACAGAAAGGCCGAATTTATTTGGCACAGTCCGAAGTCTTTGAATTAAAAGTAACTATTACACAAGGCTTACTTCCCAATGCTTGGGAGTTTTTTTTTTTTAAACTTAATCAACAACCTAATTAAAGAAAACAAGGTCCTATTTATTGGCCAGTCCATCGCCTGGAGATGCATCAAAAGAAGAACAACCCACGCGCAGTGATCAACGACCCATATCATCTTGAGTCGCCACAACAAACATCGGTTGGCTAACAAAACGCCAATGAGGCCACGACACATAATGGAAAATCATGCAACAGTAGGAGAGGACACGCGACATCATAGCAAGAAATGCGACGACAGGGAAGTACAAAAGATCCGACGGTATTTCCAAGGTAACTAGCACAGAAACAAAATCATCACGTGTCGCCCAGATGGAGCCCGATAGAAAGCAGCAAAAGTGCCCAACAAAAAGCCGTGAGAGAGATCCACGTGGAGAGCTCTGAGAAAAAGTAAAGAACGAGGCGGACCCGATTCAGAAAAGCAGCCAGTGTGAGCCACGCGGCACACAGATGAAGAGTGTCGAAAAGAGAAGCGAAGTAAAAGTGAAAAGCTTCGCGAGGAAGCCACGTGGCGAGCTCCGAGGACAATGAGCATACAAAATTAAGGTGCAACCGCAAAGGAAAAGAAAACTACCAAGGCTTCGACAGTTTTTGTTGAACAGTTATGTTGCAAGTTATTTTAGTGAAGGAACCATGTCCATGGTTTAGTCAGCTCAACATTTGACTCTATACATGGAACATACTGCATAGAAGCATAAATCTTCAAAAAATTGCAAAAATCTTGATTTAAAAAAATTCTCCAACCAAAACTATTTTTCTTCAAAAAAATCCCCGATTTAATTAGCTGTGTTTTTCATCAATTTTCAAGGCTTTAAATTGTGCAAAAATTGTGAAAAAATCACTCAACCAACTCATCACGAAACTCTAACCACATGAAATTGCTATTTAATTGGATTTTTCATTGATTTTTAGCACAATTGAGTGTTGCCATCGAAACTTGGTTCACCATCAAAGATTCACTAGATTTCATTAGACTACTGAGGCAAATCATAGGTAGGTGACCTTGAATGTACATATATTTTTAATAGATGTTAAGGACATTAAAATAGAGACATGTTCTTTGGTATGCTTCTACGTTTGATGTTAAAGACATTAACATGGAATGGTTAAGAGACATGTTGTTTTTTTCTCTATATCCCACACTACTATCATTTGCCTTAGGCTCGTAGTAATGATTTTCCATGTATACAAATCCAAAGACACGACTTAGTGGGAAATAGTAGACGATATCATAAATACTAAGTAAGGCTTCTTACTTTTTTAACATATACCTTATAAGATTACTTGCCAATCGTAAATATAGAAAGCCAGGCTAAACTGAAACAAAATTCTATTGGCTTGATATCAACCTAAAGAAGTTTTTTTTCTTGGAATTCTTCTGATCTTGACTATTCAAAATAATTTTAACATTTCAATTGTCAGCAATAATACCAAAGTGGTTGTTTATATTATCAAGGTTAGGTTGGGAAACTTTACCTTTTCAAGTGCTAACAAAGTGTGATAATTTGGAGCTTCAATTTGACACTGGCCATCAAGTTTTAATGACACACGGGTAGGTTAGTGACAAGTGTATAATCAAGTGGGACGCATAAGTATATAAACAACAGTATATAGACATTTTGCAACTAGAAGCATAATGGTTCCATTCAAAAAGATAAAAATCAGCTTATAGTGCTAAAAAAATGAACTATAATAGTATTTTATATCAAAATAAAAGATTATTTTGGTTAATTTATATTTCCTATATATTTTGTAGGCTTAATGCTTTGCTAATTGGTGAAACTGGCTGCTTAAATGCATGCCCTGCACTTGTTAGGGAACTATATTACATTTTGGATCATCCTATACATGGACATTCAAAAGGCTTGCAAGGAGTACAATAGCAGTACATGAATGCTTTAGACATATATAGTGTAGGATTCCATTCATGTTAAATAGGTATCAGGCAAACAAATACATGCCTTGAGAAAAGACATGCCCTAGTCTTCTGGGTTTACCTTAATCCCTCCCAAAGTAGGCCTCGTATATTTTCACTTTAACGATCCAAATAGATTTCAACAACAATTGTCCCATTGAAAGGGAATGCTCCTTATGCTTTTATTTTCCATTGAAACTTTTATCTATAATCTCTCAAATTCTCAACTCAAAGTCCAATTTTTTAACTCCATCATCCACTTATATGCAAAATCAAGAAAAATTTACTTGAATAATAATAGCTAAAATTGTGGCTCAAATAGTTGCTCTCTTTTTTGTACTAGCAAGTCTTTATTATCTAATTTAAAAATAGTTAACACTCACTTTTCTCTTTTACAAATCTGCTAAAATAGTTATCAATGAGAACATTTCAATATCATTTATGGTCTTTTGAGATTTAAGATTTTGTTTCAAAAACATTTTCTATTACTCTATCTTGAGCTATTTGATTCAAAACCTATTAAATTGAACTTTGCAATTGCTTCCTTTGTCATATAATTCCCCCTTCACACTCTTCATATAGTTCTCTTTGAGACTATTCTAAAAATTGCAAGTATTGTTAAATCACAAATATGAACCAGTTGATTCTTGTCTTGTAATTTATGATGTATGCTCAACAAAAGAAAAATGTCTTTTTAATGACTTTCTTGAGCCTAAGGATTTTGAGATCCTAGAGGTCAACTTGGATAGTCATGAGGTTGAATGACTTAGAGGCTTTGACTGGGAGCTTCATCATCAAGACCTACAACTCTCTAGCATAGCTCTATTTATAGTAACAAGAATCATTGGCTACATTTGATTTTTTGGAACTTTGCACTTAGTTTATAGGTTGATTTTGTACAAACTATATTGTAATTGAATTTTTGTCAACTATGACCATCTAGTTATTATTTATGCACTATAAAATATGCTTTGTGCAATGAAATGTAATCAACGATATGAATATAAAAAACAAAATCCTATTTTCTACAATTCATGGGTTAAACTCTCCATTTTATTTGCTCTCTATATTTCTATACTATGAAAATGCCCTTAAAATATTTTTAAAAATATTTTTTCTCTCTTTTTATAATTTTCTTTTTTAAATCAATTTTTTTTTTCTTTTTCCAAAAAAAAATATTATACTTTTTGATTTTGTTGATTTTTTCCTAAACAATTTTTGCTGCTAGGTATATAACATAGTATCAATTTCTGAGTAACTAAATAATCAAGAGAAAGTACGACCTAGGCCTTTTTTCTGCATCTCCAAAAAGGAGTTATTTTTTTAGATCCCCAATTTGAAGCCCCAACGTCTGGCTTTGGAGACCACTTTTCGTACATAAACAAATCAAGAGTAAATCCGACCCAGCTCTCTGTCATGTAATAAAATAAGAGTGGTATACCGGAAACCCCAACGTATTCTCAAATTTGAAGGATGAAGGGATTGATCCCACCCTTGGTTTCCCAGGTGATTAGTTTGGTCCGAAAAAGGGTAGGTGAGCAGTCGGTATCTGCCCTTGGGATGGCTCTTCATGAACAAGTCCGCGACAAGACAAGTCCACTTCAGTCTTACTAGAATGCACGGTACGTTTCAGGTTTTGAATGGCTCCGATAGATAGAGTAATAATGATGGTTTAGCTGGCTACTTCAGTTTATTTTTTGACGGTGGTTTTAGGACTTTCCTAAGAACATAGATTGATGCTTCTACCTCCTGCTGTAATTTAACCCTGCTATATTAAGACACTTCTTGTTCATCTTTTATAAACAAATAGACCATAATTTTCTCCCTTCTAGAAACTATTGATAGAAGCATTACGCCCAAAATTTTTGCTTGATTAGCTTACAAGCATGGTTGATAACTATGAAATTTAGTGTACAATAATTCTGCATGTATATAAATTCATGTGCAAGAAGGAATCTGCACCTCTGAATTGTTAAACAATGCCACTGATCATTCTTTACAACTGTAATATTATATACACAATTATGGCATGGCATACACAATACAGTTCATTGTAAGATGTTCATTGTTTCGCAGCGCGAGGCTCCAACGTCTGTTCTCCATGCACTCAAGTAGTCTGATGCTTGCTTGGCCTACATTCAAATGTATAGTATAATTCAATACAAATATTACTCATCAAATACAGTGGCCATTATGTCTTACCAACCTGCTCATTCCAATTTGTATTCCATGCAGAGTAGAAGAGGATTAGACACTGCAGTGAAGTCCCAGCTATCATTCCAGACCAAATGCCCTGTGGAAATGCAATCCCGTATCAGACTAAAGCTCAATTTCCTCTACATTTTATATTACAAAGATCAATTACAAAAATGAAACGAGATATTGAGTACGCGCTTGAAAAAGCACATGATATACAAACTCAAGGTAAAAGTTAGAACAGTCATGGTTATATTATAACATAATTAGAAGAAGATTTTCCAATTAGGATGCTCTTTGAAAAATAGTACCATGTGTAGACAGAAAACGTCAATCAAGTACAATTTAAATCATCAGTAACCACAAGTCATGTGCTAGTGCTTGTGATAACTTAGTTCATCAATAGCAAGGGACCCTGAACACTTACAGTTATTCCCAAGTTAAACTTGTAACATATAAGTATTCCTAGCGGTAGTCCCACCAAATAACAGGATATGATGTTTACATAAGCAACGTAGACTTGGGATCCAGATCCTGTTGCCACACCTGATCAAGTACTGATTTACAATGTCAGTCTACATATCATAAAATGCATCAATTTCCCTCTAATGTGCATATGTTAATAAATTACCCATCTTCATCAAATAGTCACAACCTGCATATGTGCTTACCTGAAAGTACAGCCTGTATGCCATTAAGAAGGATGGATGCAGTGAGAAATGGAACCAGCTCAGATACACTTTCTGCAACGGCTGAACTGCCTGTGAAGAGATACCCCAGCACATCTTTGCAAAGAAGAAAAATTATTGCAAAGAAAATGCTTATGATTGAGGATGTGGCCACTGCAACAAAAACCGAAAAGCATGCAGCCTCAGCATTCCCAGCTCCAAGTTCATTTGCAACACGAATGCTGCCAATAAAAGAAAAATTCTAAACGGAATGGGTCATGCATTCCAAATAGATGAGATTTCTATATAATTGAATGTGACATGCGCAATATAGTCAGAATACAGTCAAAGTGCTTAAAAGATGGGATGTCGTGACCCTTGTTCCACCATTTCTGACAAGAACTATCACTAGATTTAATTATCTAATGCATACGGCTTGACCATTCAGTTTTTGTTATTTGATCATAGCATTTCTTTAACTTACATAAAAGAATGCAAGTAAAGCATGGAAAAATCAAGCAGATCAAACTGTAGCCATTTGCATAGCTCTTTTTCCACTTTCAGAGAATGCTTGCTGTTTAGGTTGGTTGCCATTCTATATTTTATTATTTATTTAAGTAAAGCATCATAGTTAGGATAGCAGAATAACAAAGAAGAGTAAGAAACCTAACTGTCTCTAACTGGTTTTGACTTTTCATTTGACTGCAGACCACTTCCCACTGTAGATGATTGGAACTGCTTTTCTCTCCAATGAAATGTTTGTGCACTTAATTTAGAAAAGATTGATAACAATGGACTATTGTGCACCAAAATTTGTACTTGCTGTTGCCTTCATATATTTTTCTAATCCCTGTGTGATAGGAGGACGTCAAAATACGTCATAGACCCATAAATTATCTGTCCCATAGAATTGAAGAAACTTTAGAATAATTGTATACAAATAACATAGGTACGGAGATACTCAAGCCCAAACTCAGATTATTGTCAGGACAATATCTTGCAATCACTGCAAGTAGCATGTTATTGATTGCATATCTATATAAAGCAAAGATAGCGACCCTTAGTTACCAAGGCAGGTAGAAGAGAAACTATATTAACATTGTTATCTCATTTTAGAAGGCAAACGTAATATGGAAAGACACTTGAATTTGAGTGCAACAATAGTAATCTCAACTGTTTACAACCACTCTTCTGTGTTTTGTATCACCATTCAAAATTTCAAAGTACCATAAGCATGTAGATAGAAAGGATTTTCAGGTTTAACACACCTTATGGCTACACCAAAGCCAAGTGGTATCATCAACTCCATAAGTATCATATTAATGCTGCAATTTAGACAAAAATAACACACTCAAACTCATTTCACTTAAGTTTTCTTCTTCCTCAATGCATTTTCCACCAAAACCAAATTTGTCGCAACCAAAATTTAATCACAGAAGTCTGAAACAAATTGAACCAACTCAAAATTCTAATACTAATTAATAAATTATCAACTGGTCTGTATAGCTGAAATTATCAACAAAATTTTAATTGGACAACAGTCATAAATATATACATATTTAATCACCTTTCTTAAGCAATGGCCTGAAGCATCAGGATTAACTACCTTATTGAAAGGGCATCTATATCAACTTCTGGATCATCCAATGTGCCAGCAAGAAAAACAAGGATCTGATAGTACCAAATCTGCAGGCTAATGTATATAACCCACCGTGAACCGAAGAACAAAGCAGTCAGAACATTAAAAGCATTCAAAGAATTGTATCAACAATTGCAAGGAAGTGCCATTAAAGAGAACTAAAGTTGAATACTTACAATATCATTATGGCTGAAAATATAGAAAGTCTTAAGAATGATAGAAGTTGACGGAATGCACTAAGGGTGAAGCCAGTCCACGAAGCTTTGCATGAATCAGAGAAAATAACATACAGGAACTGAAAGATGGCAACTAACCAGCATGACACATTGTGTGTCATAACAATACCAATGAGGCCTAATTTGAATTTGAAAGCAGTTATCCAACACACTACAAAATGGAAGATTAGCACTCCTGCAGAGATCCAGACTATAGGTAAAATTAAACTCTGTGCATGTAAAAACTTCTCCACAGATAGATTTACTGCAAATGCAAACAGTTGGGGAAGCATCCATTTCAAGAGAACTCCAGACTTAGCAGCAATGGCGGTGGATTGTCCCAACAGTTTGAATATAGGTTCTGCAAAAATGCTTGGTATAGACAAAAGAACTGCAGCTGCTGAAAGTATGACAATAGATCGTTGCATGTAAACGCCAAGCATATGGAATTGCCTCGCTCCAAAAGCTTGTCCACAAAATGTTTCTACAGCAGTTCCCATGCCTAGCTGCACAAAAGGATTCACAAATGCTTGTTATTTATCTGACAATACCTCAAATATTCACCAAACTTACAAATTAGATAATACCCAAAACCAATAAATTGAAAAACTTGGGAGGAAAACCATGGCAAAATATAACCAAACAGTAACATGAAAAAAATAGAACAAATTAATGACTTTTCTTTAATTTTTGTTTGTTTACATGCAAGAGATATACTAAGATATAATGGAAAGAGATCATACAAATAAATAGAAAGTAGTGGTGGACTAAAATGCACGAAAACATGTTCTAGCTCAGGAAAACCAAAAAATAGGAAATAGCATATGATTGAGAAGGATAAATTAGCTCCTTCGATGTGCAGAAACAGGGATAACTCCCTACAGTCAAGGGGGCAGACATAAGTCCTGGATCCAATTCTGCTCTCTATTGGTTTGCAATACAATACTTTAAGAGTTCAATTGTTCTTTGCTTTAGAGCATAACACACAAAATTCAAACTAAAGTGTGGGTTATACAAACCAATGAAATTAAGCCTGTACATTGTTCCCGATTTTAGATTAGCTTAACAACTGTCAATTCGAGCTAATCTATATGGTCTTGCTAAGTTTTTTTGTGGGTGTGCATTTTTTTTAATTAGAAAAAACAGATTTTATCATACAAATCTCGCACAAGGCATTGTTCTTTGCTTATGTATGTGTTGGGAGAAATGGTCAAACTGTTTTTAGTTGATAAAACATGGTAAATTATTATAAATGTCAGCCTTTCAAAAGTATGTCAATCTGACTTTTATTGATATAATATTGGATTATTCATTAAGAGACTTATATGAAAGAAAATAGAAATCAATAAATTGTGATAAGTAAACAAATAACATCAGATATAAATGGAAAAACTCTTGCAGAAAAAAACCAACGAGAGGTGCAAATATGTATTAATCTTCAATACAAGAATACATATGCAACACACTTTCTCCTTGCAAAATTCTAGCAGCTCCTGTATACATGTGAAATCTCTATAAAAATCACTACACCATGCATGTGCGTCTATGAACAGGCACATATAAAATGTGGTTTTATGATACCATGGGTGCCAAAACTGTGGGTGAAGTAAACCACACAAAAAAGTGTCCAAAAAAGACAATATTAGCCACAAAATATTTTCTGGGAGGGCAGGGAGCTTCGAGGCACATCCTTTATCTATACTTATCAGAGCCTCCGGCTGCAATTAGGATGTCAAGGAATTGGGAGTTCCTAGTAATCACATTCATAGAATTGCAATTAAATATCACAAATCTTAACACCTTTTATATTTTAAATCCTAGAATGCAAGAATTCTGTCAATAAATGCTAGGCAGCTGAGCTGTATGTCTAGATGATAGCCACAAATAGAACCTCTCAGCCAACATGTTTGGTCTCTTTAGTTTTGTACAGTTGAACATCTACTAGGAAAAAAGGGCACAACAAGCATGTTTTGGACTAGCTTGGTATATGGCAGAACTCTTGATTTTTGTTCACTATTAGAACGTGTCAATTTATCTATTAAAAACTATTCTATAATAATGGCCATGTATTCATTTGTTTGATCGTTTCTGGCTTTCTAGTGTTTTTTGATGTATGATAAATCTCTTCATTTAGGAAAATAAAATTTTGTTTATTTAGGGTTTGATTTTTCATTGTAAGAACATTCTGCACTTGGTTGCTTTGCCCAAATTGGCTCTGGTTATAATATATGGTGTTTGTCTTGTATATATTCTTTGTTTTGCCACACAAACATTAGAGGACTTGTATTTTCTTGTATTATGGTGCATACTTGAGGCTAGGGAAAAATGCAGAAGCCACTATGGCTTACAATTCCGTTCGTATAAATCCATATTTTCAAATATCACTCAAGCACACATAAGTGTTTTGTCTACTTATAAACACTGAACCATGGGTACACGTCCCCCCTTGAAATCTAGACGTTTTGGGGACAGGGACGTCCTCGGGACGTGGGGATGCCAAGAAGACATCCCCTCCCCTCACCCCACCATCGCCACCAAAACGCCGAGGACATCGTCGGGACAGTAGGGACGCTAGGACATCCCAAGGGTGGCAGGGACATTGGGACATCCTCAATACATCTCGGGGACAACCAAACATCCCAGGGATGGCTTGGCGTCCCTCGACCATCTTGAGGACACCCAAAAGACTCATGTGGCTTTCAGCGAAAAAGGTAAGGAAAAATTAAAAAATCTTTAAATTTTTTTTGAATCCAAAGCCCAGGGCTGAACCCTAATGGCCAATGGGCCCCACCAATGCCTCCTAAACTCTATAAAACACTCCAAATTCTTCATTTTTACTCACAATCTCGTTTCAACAGCTAGGTTGAAGAGGAGCAAAAGAGTGAGTGAAGGAGTGTGATTGAAGTGTTACAAGTGCAAGAGGGGTGAGAAGGAGTAAGAAGAAGAGAGATTCTACACCAAGTTGGAAGGATTTTTCAAGCATAAGGTAGGATTCTATGACTGTTTTTTGAATTTTTTTTTTTTAATAAGTTTCATTCTCAAATTTTAATTTTATTCATAATCTCATAGACATGGCTGCAAGTGCATACAATATTCATTGCAATGTTCATTGTTCATATTTTCATCAAGATTCAATGCTGAAATTTAAATGTTATTTTCAAGTTTGTCAAACTAGGCTGAAACTTTTGTGTATCCTCTGCTTTTACACTTTGTGCGACTGCAATAAGAAAAACAAACTGAAATCCTTGGTTGACAAAGATTAAGAACAACGATTTTTATTTGTGTATCCTCTGCTTCTATGCTTCATGTGATCTAAAGTAAGAAAAGAAAAGAAAATCTGTGTCTTAATCCTTTCCATTATGTTGCATGCATAGTTTGAATTTTAATTTTAGAATTATAAACATAAATGTTATATTGTTTATTGTAGTGTCGCAATGAGTTCTCATGACATGAGTGAGGATGAGTTTGAGGTTCATAGTGAAAGTACTAAATCCAATTATGCACCTAACCCTGAGACTGAGAGGAGTTGCCATTACAATGAAATCCAAACCACTAGTTCCATGGCGAGTGCAGCTGAAAGTATTAATTGCCTCTCCACATTACCGGCAGAGTATGCTAAGGGTCATTTTTGATTGTTAGTCTCCTTGAAACAATTTGCAACAAAATCACTGAGCAAACTTGGGACATCTGGGGACACAAGGTTGTGAAAGTGCCACTTTTGTGCCCTTGAATTTTTTGGCAGCATTACCAGAGTTAATGCCCACCTCCTTCATATCCGAGGAAAAGCTGTGGAAGCATGTAAGTTTTTGGGACAAAGCTGAGATATATAAGCTATGGGAGTGTTAGTGAAGACAATGCAGCTGCCCTATATCTACTACTTTGTCTCATAGGCCACAAGGTCATTAGGGCCAGGCACACGATTCTACTTCTACTTTGTAGAGGCAAGTTGCATGTATGCCAAGTTCTTCTTCAAGGGACCATGTAGTAGAGGCTAGGGGGAAACACAAGTTGACAAGTGATGCTGGTAATTCAATGGCTGAATTATTCAATGTGCAATTGAAGGATGATATAGATGATGCCATTGGAAAATTCTTCTTTTCCAATGGCATTCCATTCCATGTGGCTTGATCTCCTTATTATAAGGAGATGATGTTGATGGTAGCAAGGGGGAGACCATCATATGTGCCACTAGGGGAGACAAAATTGAGGACCACAATCTTGGATAAGAACTATTCCAAGATAAATGTTAATAGAGAAAATGAAGGAATGTTGGCTGTAGAGTGGATGCAGTATAATCATAGATGGGTGGATGGATATTAGGCATCGTCCACTCATCAATATCATGGTTACATGTACAGAGGGCCCATATTTTCTTAAGGCAATTGACTATTTAGGACATCACAAAGATGCCAAATTTCAATTTTAGATCCTCGAGGATGCTATTGAGGAAGTCGGGCCACAAAATGTGGTCCAAGTAGTGACAGATGCAGCCCATGTGTGCAAAGCTCTAGGGAAATAGATTGAGACAACTTATAGACATATTTGGTAGATTCGTTGTTGTGTGCATGTGATGAATAATGCACTCAAGGACATGGGAAAGATTGATTGGATCAAAGTAGTGGTCAATGATGCTAGAGATGTGCAGATGTTTATCTACAATCACCACACTTCACATGCACTCTTCATAAGCTTCTCTAAGGAGTTCTTGAAACTTGTCGAGACTAGATATGCATCCTATTTCATTCTCTTGGAGAGAATGCTTTAGTTGCAAGAGGCATTGCAACTAATGGTTATGACGACAAAATGGAATCGGTGGCTCGATTCCAAAATAGTGTAGGGGAAGAGAGCGAAGGATATAGTGAAGAGATTTTTTTTGGGTGATGCAAAATATATAGTCTCCATAATTAGTCTAGTTTTTGAGGTCATTAGATATGGGGATGCCAATGCACCTAACCTGAAGGAGAGGTGTATGAGTGGATTGATAGTATGCTTGACCAAATGAGGGTTGTTGCACGAGAGAAGGGCATTAGCATTCTACAATGAGCACATTCAGCCAACCATTCATCAGAGATGGGAGAAGCTCAACACTCCCTTGCACATGGCTGCCTATACACTAAACCCCAAGTGGTACAAGCAAAGGCCCAGTAGAGTTACATCCATATAGGATGCTGAGGTGAAGGCAGGGTTCTTAAGGGCCATTGAAAAGATGTCTGATCCTATAGAGGCCAACATCAATCGTACTGAGTGGACCAAATTGCCACCCTTAGGGGTTATTCTGAGGCGATTGAGATGGATATGGCAACTATGGCACAAGAGGACCAAATTTTGTGATGGAATTGCCATGGACCGATTTCTTTTACTATCACTGTAGCCATTCAATTGCTATCTTAGTTTTCTAGTTCTTCAATTGCTGAGAGGAATTGGTCTACTTATAGCTTCATCCACTCTCTTAAGAGACACAAACTTACCTCTAAGAGAGTGGAACAAACTTACCTCTAGGAGAGTAAAGAAGCTTGTGGTTGTACTTAGTGTTTTGCGTCTCATTGACCGCAAGACACTTGTGTACAAAGAGAGTCTAGCAGCAAAATGGGATGTAGAGCCAGAGGAGCCAACACAGATTGATGAGGATGCTACAGTTACACAGGTAGGGCTGGTTGGTATTAGTTTGGTGGAGCTTGAACATGTGTCCACTTCCAGCAGTTCTAGTGATGAGGAGTTTAGGGATGATTAGAGGCCTTACTTCACTCCATTTTGTTATTTTGACATTATTGTACTCATTGTAATCATCATTATGAAATCTTGGATATAAATTTTGAATTCGACATTTTCATTGTTCAAACTTCAATGTTAATTGTTAAGAACTTAAGTAGTATTAATAGTATTTTTGTTTTTACTAAATTGCCAAAATTTCATTCATAAATTCAACATTGCAATTCTTATACATCTTTTTATAACTATTTTTTCAAGTACTATATGTATATCAGTGCCGCATTGTTCCCCCACCATCCCCAAACTTAGGCCCTTGGTCCCCCTGTCCCCAAAACCCATCCCCACATCCCCATGTCCCCTTGTGAGGAAACTCCATGGAACATTGTTTATAAACCATTCTCTAAATTTAAGATCTTTGGCTGGAGTGGTGTTGGAATGGGTGACCTCTTAGAAGGTTTTGGTACTTTACTCTTGTGAGCATCACTTAGATGCAATGAATGTAAAGTGGACCACTCACATTCACAAGAGATGGGTTCTTGTGAATAAATACTTATGAAACATGGATCCATAAAAATTAAAATCACACAACTGAATCCAGATAAAAATCTCACATTACCTTTAACTTCTGCTTTAAGATTAATTATGGATCAAAGATTCAATTGCAAAACAAAATTCTTAAATAGATATCATGCCCTTTGATATCCAAATCTCCCACAAGGCATTGTTTGCTTCTGTATGTGAGTAGGAAGAAATGACCAAACTGTTTTTTGTTGATAAAATAAGGTGAATTATTATAAAGTTAGCCTTTCAAAAGTATGCAAATCTGATTTTTAGTAATATAATATTGGATTGCTTATTAAGAGATTTATGTGAAAGCAAATAGAAATCAACAAATCATGATAAGTAAATGCATAATATCAGATGTATGTGGAAAAACTCTTGCAAGAAAAAATTCCACCATCAAAAAGAGGAGCAAAATTAATCTTCGATACAAGAATACATATGCAACACACTTTCTCCTTTCAACATTCTAGCAGCCCCTATTCACCTGTGAAATCTCTATAAAACTAACTATACCATGCATGTGCATCTATTAACTGGCACATATAAAAGATGGTTTTATAATGCTGTGGGTACCAAAACCGTGGGCCAAGAAAACAAATACAAAAAGTGCCCAAAAAGACAAAAATGACCAAAAAAAATATTTTTCAGCTACACTTACCAGAACCTCCAGCTGCAATTAAGATGTCAAGAAATCAAGGGTCCTTACCAGTAATCACATTCACAGAATTGCAATTAAATATCACAAATCCTAATACCTTTTCTATTTGAAACCCTAGAATGCAAGAACTCTGTCAATAGGAAGCAGGTGACTTGTATGTCAAGACGATGGCCACAACTAGAGCCTCCCAGCCGGGTTTGGTCTCTTTAGTTTTGTACAGTTGAACATCTACTAGGAGAAAAGGGCACAAGTATGTTTTGGACTATCTCGGTATATGGCAGAACTCTTGATTTTTGTTCACTATTAAAACCTGTTAATTCATCTATTAAAAATTATCCTGTAATAATGGCCACGTATTCATCTGTTTGATCTTTTCCGGCTTTCTAGGGTTTTTTGACGTATGATAAATCTCTTCACTTGGGAAAATGCAATATTGTTTATTCAGGATCTGTTTTTCTGTTGTAAGAACGTTCTGCACTTGGTTGCTTTGCCCAAACTGGCTCTGGTTAAAATATATGGTGTTTCTCTTGTATGTATTTTTCGTTTTGTCATCTAGACATTAGAGGACCTGTATTTGCTTGTATTATGGTGCATGCTAAGGCTACGTTAAAATGCAGAAACTTCCATGGTCTGCAGTTCCATTTGTGTAAATCCATTTGTCTATTTATAAACCATTTTCTAGATTAAAGATCTTTGGAGTGGAATTGACATGGGTGAACTTTTAGAAGGTTTTGATAGTTTATTTTTGTCAGCATTGGCATGGGTGATCTCTTAGAAGGTTTTGATAGTTTATTTTTGTGAGCATCACTTAGAAGTAATGAATGTCTTTAACTTTTGTTTTGAGATCAGTAATGGATCAAAGAATAAATTGGAAAACAAAATTCTCATAGTGGATATGCCTTCTGATTTCTGAAGCAAATTCATCAGGTTTGGGGTCACTGTGAGACGTGAGAAGTTGAAAGATTTAACAACTAATGTAGAAACCGGTCGTTGAGAAACCATTCAAGCACTGAGGCATTCTCAACCTAATTCACATTAATTTAGTTGTTTGACAGGCACACTACTGAGACAAATTTATTTTTTAGCAGTGTTTTAGATGGTTTACTGACAAATTATTAGTCCAAAAAAAAGAAATTCCACTTGTTGTTTATCATTTGAAGCTTGGGATACGTCAAATTATTAAAAATAGAAAAGTGCCGTCTGTTTAAACTTTACCCAACAATTGTACTGATCATTAATCAAGGTTTGAATGTTGGATGCGTAAAGAAAAAAGTGTATAGAAATGAAAGAGGATTACCATGAGACCATAACCAATTCCCCTAACAAGAGTAAAGGCAATGGCCAAAGCAGCCAAATCAAACTTGCTGAGATGGCCAGCCATGAGCTCGGCAACAACGAAGAACATGTACTGAAGGAGAGATGCAGCGATGGTGGGCGCTGCAAGCTTCCATTGCGCTTTGCACTCACACCATGTTGATTTGCCGAAACCTAGGCGCCTGTGTTCGCTATCGTAGTTGGGCAGCAAACTGTTGAGCTGCACATATTCATACCGAGACATATTGCTCTTGAATAACACTCACAACACCTTCCCCCTCTCAACATTTTCATGTTGCGATAGCTGAAAGAATGGTAGTTGAGACTGCATTAGTTGTACACGGGCTACGTTTTATCTTCCAGTCAATTTTATGCTCCAACGAAAGAAACTATGGCCTTGTGCACGATGCGCGATATTTTTGAACACCTCAAAAGCCAAAACAAGATTATTATTATTTTAATTAAAGATGGAATACTCATATATATTGTAATGGTGAAAATTGTTGTATATTCATGTCTTTTTTTCTTGAGTTTACAATGATTCATTATTATGTAAGATCATATTTTTATATGAAATTTAGTAAGCGTTATCATCTTAGACAGATTTTATTATCATTTATTTTCAAGTTTTGATTTTCATATATAATTGTATTATTGTTGCTCTCGTTTAGATTGATGAGTACAAATTTGATCTACACCTACAAATATGGACCCCAAACTTTTAAACATTTTTGCTAGTTGTTGTGAATCAACCAAAAGTGCATTATTTCCAAATTGCATGTTAGCATAGTATATTTAAGGACTGGCCCTAATTCAAAATTTAACATCTAAGACTTAAAGAAGAATCTATTGGACAAATTTATAATTCACTTGCAAAAGATAAGAAATTGTTACATCAATATTGCATCATTATCCTAGAAGCATATTACACGCTTGCTTGTTGTTCTTGACCTTGGTTCTATGATGCTCCAAATCTAATCACCACTACTCTATATGAGTTAGACCTAAGACAAACACACACATTGCACTTGTGCAACCTACATGTGGACAAATTACTCATTCTCATGTGGCCGAAGCCAATGAATGGAGTGTTCAAAGGACTGCCATTTTCACAAGTGAAGAGATTCTTACAAGTGTTAATGATGTTTGTGTGTAGGATAGTTGTTATGCCAACTTGATCTCACTTCATGAGGAAGGAGTGCTTGATGAAAGATGATTGCACATTCATGCACAATGTTGTGGTTAAAATCTTTGGGCGATCTGAAGCAAACCTCTAAATAGTTATGAAAATTCTTGTCAAAGTTAGGTGCATTCTTAGCATGGATTAAGTTTAGATCCTACTAAGCATTAGCATGAAAGGTGTTTAGCCAATAGTTTTCTAATTCTATCAATTCTTAAGAGGTGAGTTATACTCTCTCTCTCTCTCTCTCTCTCTCTACTTGGTGTTTTCTCATGTATTTGTTGTAGGATGAGAGTTTTCTCTTGAACTTGTACATGGACTCCATTTTATTGTCCAGTCAATTTTACACTCTAATGAAACCATGGTCTTTTTGTGTAATACACCATATTTTTAAACACCTCAATAACCAAAACATGATTATTATTACTAATAAATTGGAAACTCTTCTAATAAATCATATTGCAATGGTGAAAATTGTAATACCCATATCTTTTTTCTTTGTGCTTTGAGTTTGCAATGATCCTATAGGATGTAAGATAGCATTTTTATATGAAATTTGATGCGTCAAATTCTATCATTATTTACTCTAAAAAAATGACCCAATATGGATAATTTTATTATTTTTTTCCCTCGTTTAGGTTGATGAGTGTAGATTTGATCTAGATCAAATCTACACTCATAGATATGAATCCCAAAGTTTTAAATTCAAATTTTCAAAATGGGTCACCTTCCCTCTATTTTTGCTAGTTGTTGTGAGTCAACTAAAGTGTGTTTTTTTTAAATTGTGTGTTAGGGTAGTGTATTTAAGGACTAGACTTAATTCAAAATATAAAATCTAAGACTTGAAGAAGAATGTATTGTACGTGCATTCATAATTTACTTGTAAAATATAAGGAATTATTACATCAATATTGCATCATTATCCTGGAAGCATATTACATGTTTGCTTGTTGTTATTCGCCTTGGTTTTATTGCTCCAAATCTACTCACCACTACTCTATATGAATTAGACCTAGGACAACACACGCATTGCACTTGTGTGACCTACATATGGAAAAAAATACTCATTCTCACATGGTAGAAGCCAATGGAATGGAGAGATTGAAGTACTACCCTCTTCACAAGAGAAGAGAGTCTTACAAGTGTCAACGATGTTTGCATGGAGGGTAGTTGTTATGCTAACTTAATCACTCACTTCATGAGGAAGGATTTATTGATGGAAGAAAGTTATTTTCATGCATAATGTTGTGGTTGTAATGTGTGGGTGATCTCAAGCAAGCCTCTAAATATTTGTTATGATAATTCTCATCTAGTTAGGTGTGTTGTTAGAATGAAGTAAGTTTAGGTCCTACTAAGCATTAGCGAGAAAGGTGTTTAGTCAACAATTTTCTAATTCTATTAATTCTTGGAGGTTAGCTAATTATCTCTCTCCCTCTACCTAGTGTTTTATCCATGTATTTGTTGTAGGATGAGAATTTTCTCTTGAAATTGCTCTTGATTAATTACCTTTGAGCTTGAAAGAGTTGATCTAAGTTCATTAAAAGGATGGATTCTACCCAATCCTCTCTAACACGAATATAATTATGGAAGAGAAAAAATAAATATTTCCAATCTTGGTGTGTTTGACTTACCCAATTTTTAGTCACTTGATTGTTGATTTTATTGTCTTGTTAGATTGTTTTGTCTTATATACAAGGGTTTTGATTATTTTGTGTTTTTCATTTGTTTAATTGTCTTGGACCTATTAGCAAGGAATTTGATTACTTCATGTTTTTTGAGTGAAATAGAACTAAATGAATGTTTGATCTAAATGCAAGAAATAAACAATGATGATATTTTTGTGTTTTCCAAATTGAAATGTAAATCAACTAACATATGTAATATAATGATTCTAAGTGCAATTTAAGAAATTATTGTTTTTTTATTTCCTTGGACTTGTTAGCAAAGGATTTATCTCGTGTTGCCTTGTCATATTAGCAAGGTATTTTTGAGGTGGTTTGGAATGACTATATTGAATTAAAACTAAATTTATGATATAATCTAAACTAATCTAATGCATTATAGCAAGTGAATTTTGTCTAACTACTCCTAATCCATGATATAATTACAAAATGTTAAGGATTTGGGCTAGGTGAAGATAGATAAATATAATATTCTTGCTACTTGAATTTAAAATTTTGAAAAATAAACTACTTAATCAACTTGAAAGTAAATAAATTTGAACCTCACACCTAGATATAAGCAACTGAGATGTTTACCATAGATGCTTGCGGTATGTAAGTCCTTGTTGGCTTAACTTTTGTATCCTCTTCTCTCCTCTCCAACATGGGTAGCTTTAATTTATGGAAGAATGATAGGAAGAAAATAAACTAAGCAAAGGGAAATTGTAAAGTACCGTGTTTCAACAATGGAAGCTTTGAAGCCTCAAACTAATAAAAATCCTTGAGGATTGTATAGAGAATGGACACTACAAATAAAACTTAGGAATTTGACTTGGATATATCAAAATAAACTTTCTAGCCTACTCAAACAACTATGAAAGGAGGGGTAAAAAAATCACAATTCTCATAGGAAGCTTCAAATAAAGAACAAAAAGACCATTAGAATTCAAATGGGGGTGCTAAAATAGGCATGAAAACTCAATTGAAATCACAATTAGGGGAAACTTGAGAGTTAGTAAAATAGGTGGAATTACAACTCAATCGGACTTGAGATCATGTATGTAAATTGTGGAAAATTACTAAAATTGATAATTTTCACATGTCAATCTGGAACATCAAGGTGAACCATTTTACTAGGTAGGGGCACCCCTTTTGCTAGGGTAGGTTGTTCAAGTGACCCTAAGAATGCTTGAGCACCTCAATAATGCTTGTTAGCAAGAAAACAAGAGCACAAATTGAAGTTCTATGTACAAAGGATTTCTTAAGGAGTTGTATTAAACCCTAATATTAGCAACAACAAAAGGATAAGAGATTGAGATATAACGCAGTCTTTATAAGTTAAGCCATTGACATGAATTATAGATAAAGGCCCATCTAACGATACACACAATATTATATAAATTACTCATAACAACACTGAACGACATCAAACAACCACTGAACAACATCAAACAACATCAAACACCTATCACACAACCTCAAACAACATCAAATAGCACTAAACGACATCAAAAAACATTGAACAACATCAAACAATGTCAAATGATATGGAACATCATCTTTGATCGTCTCGAAATGACTCAGAATCATATCGTAACACTTCAAAATGACTCAGAATCATCCCATAACACTTCAAAATGACTCAGAATCATCTCGTAACACTTCAAAATGACTCGAAATCATCCCATAACACTTCAAAATGACTCAGAATCATCTCGTAACACTTCAAAATGACTCGAAATCATCCCATAATTCCTTAGATCATCTCGAAATCACCCCGAAATATTTTAGAATCATCTTGTAATGTCTCAGATTGTCTCACATCATCTCAGAATCATCCCGGAACATCTTGGAATTATCCCGTAATGTCTCAGATCATCTCAAAATCATACCGCAATGTTCTCGCATCACACCACATCACACCACATCAAAACGACATCAAAAACCCTAATTCCTCTATTAATTGAATAATACAACATTATTTAATTAATTCACTTTTTCATCATTTCAGTCAAATCTAATAAATTTTATTTATTTAATAAAGTCCCAAAGACCCTAATTCCTCTATTAATTAAATAAAACAACATTATTTGATTAATTCACGTTTCATCATTTCGACCAATTAAATAAATCTCATTTATTTAATAAAGTCCCACTCCCACTTTATTTCGACCTGATTAAATAACACCAATTATTTAATTACGTCGCTAAATCACCTTATTCCCTTTAGTGGATTAAATTATTAAATAATAATTTAATTATGACACTTTCCCTCTAAAATTTGAATAATTAAATCAAACTATTCAAATCAATTATCAAAAATCAAATCAAAACTAATGCAACTTTGTTTGCAAAAGTCAAACTTGATTTGCATATTCAAACTCCAAAAAAGAATTAATTAATTAAATCAATTAATTCAAATTCCTCACCCACTTTTTGATTGAGCAAATTATGATTGCTAACTAAGCAATCTAATTTGTTAACTAATCATTCTATTTTGTTAACTAAAACATCACATTCCTAACTAAACCATCACAATCATGATTGATCAATCTATTATGTTAATCGATCAATCATATTCCTGACTAACCAATCTATTTCCCAATCACACAAATTGTGCAATCCGCTTTGCACAATTCTCTCATGTCTAAATCCTCTTAACACACTCCGATCGTTGATTTGGATATTCTTCAAAACGATCTTGATCGTCCATTTCAAATCTCATTTTCTATATAACAAACCTCTCTCCTCACAAAAAAGGATTGGAGAATCAACATACATTGAGCAATGAAGTGTTGTCAAGATCATCCTTGAGAGAGCTTCATCCATTATCTTCGATCAACCAAACACAACAAGCATCCATCCACACTTTGCACACAAACTTTGGAGGCTTCGTTGTGATAAGAACAATCCAACATCAAGTGAATACACTCCGCTATGGGATGGTAAAAACTATCTTTTGTTCTCATTTGGTAGGTTCATTATCATGCTTGCAATAAAATAGTTTCAATTTCATATGTGTAGGAGTTTCTAGATCTTAGATTTAAGCTTTTTGGCTGTAGATTAGATTTATTCGTCAGATTGCTCTAATGTCCCTCTTGGATCATTAATCTAACGTCCTTCCCCCTCACACATTTTGGCACACCCGGTGGGACCCTTGTCCCCTCCTCTAACATTCGTTTGAGTCATTTTTGAACCTATAGGTCTCGGAAACGCTTCTGTCAAAGTTTTCATGCGATCGTCCAAAAGACCTAAGCATTTGTTCGGAAAGTCTGAGCATTTTTCTATCAATAAAACTATGCATTTGTCAAAAGAATGGCGCATTTGTCAGAAGAACTGCACATTTGTCATGGGAATGGTGCATTTGTAAATTCTTAAGTTAGCATTTGTTTGACATGATTTTTTAGCACTTGTTTCTAAAACTGCACAGTTGTCTAAAACCCGTGCATTTGTATTTTCTTTTCTAAGTAGTTGTTCTGAAGGACAAATGCACAAATCCCGCACTCTTGTAATAGTTTTTTTCACTAACAGGTGTTTGTTTTTTGATGTGTAAACAAGAATTGATAGATTTGACGCAAGATTACAACTCTAACATGTTTATTGTAGGGAAGACGATTGGTCCCAATTGTTGAAATTACTTTTAATTAACTTAGGAATTTTCATTTTAGTGCTCTAAAAATGAACAACAACAAACTCACACTTTGATTTTGGTGTTGTTAAAAAGAACAAATTTAAAGTTTTTTAAACTTAGGAATTTTCATTTTAGTGCTCTAAAAATGAACAACAACAAACTCACACTTTGATTTTGGTATTGTTAAAAAGAACAAATTTAAAGCTTTTTTAACTTAGGAATTTTCATTTTAGTGCTCTAAAAATGAACAACAACAAACTCACACTTGATTTTGGTGTTGATAAAATGAACAAATTTTAAGCTTGTTAACTTAGGAACTTTCATTTGGTGCTCGTTAAAATAACAAAAACACTTCAATTTTGGGCTCTAAAAATAAACACGTTTAATGTTTCATAAATAGGAACCTTTAATTTTGGTGCATAAAAAGAGTGAAATCGTTTTTCATTTTGTTGATGCACGCACGTTTTTACATTTGTTGACCAAGATAGGACAAAGATTGCTATTCTTAGAAACACCTCTATTGGAGCTCATAAAAATGAACAAATGTTTCTTTGTGATATTTCACCATTGCTATCTTAATTGCTTGATGTCTTGAACATTTCGTATTGGTGTAAATTAAAAGAACTTTGTTTTGTTTACTCACAAATTTTTGGGGATAACATCGCCCGAGGTGTTTAAAATGAATCAAATTGCTATGGATTGTTCACTGTGCATTCATTGATTGGCAAAGCTAATGTGTTTTATCTTCTCCCCTCGCACCTTTTGGCGATCTTGGCTGAGCGAAAAAACATTTTTGAGCATTGCACTTTACTTTTAAAGTTTACCTTATAGAGGGGGCTTGCTTTGAGATACATCCCACGTTGGAGAATTCATTGCAAGGTCTCGAAGCACGTTTACTAGCAGGCTATACTAAAGGTTGTCAACT
This sequence comes from Sequoiadendron giganteum, assembly GCA_007115665.2. Lineage (NCBI taxonomy): Eukaryota > Viridiplantae > Streptophyta > Pinopsida > Cupressales > Cupressaceae > Sequoiadendron > Sequoiadendron giganteum. Next base: position 485,581,424 of record CM021102.1, on the reverse strand, counting down.
TGTAAGAAAGTAGCTTCAAGTCGTCTTGACAACAAACTGCACCTAATCCCATACCTTAAGTGGAACGAGAATGGTTAAAGAGCCTTAAGTGGCCAGCGGGTGAGTGTTAGATTTTCACGTTCATAGTTATCACTAAGAACCAAATTGTTTTAGAAGCCACCTTGTTATCCAAAAACATTCTCTGAAAGTGGTGCATTGGAATTTACTTCCGATAATTTACCTGCCATGTCCGACTACAAGCCTGCGCCATAAGTTACATGTAAAATCATCTCTTCAAAGCATGAGGTAGGCCTACCTAAGAGAATGGTGTCCATCCCCTAGGGTTGTAATTGCTAGTTTATGTTAAACTTGGCCCATTACATTCAAAACAATTTGACATCAAATTTTGTTTTTGATTTAAAGAAAAAGAATGCATTCAAAACAAACACTAAACAAGATGGTTAACCACAAACCCTTTGATTTAGTGCACACTTGTGAGAGAAGCCTTATGTTTGCACCCCTTTGAAAGGATCTTTCCTTAAAGGTTTTCGAACATTTTGGCTTCGATTTCAGGGTACATTAATCGAAGTAAACATTTGGAAACTATGGCTTAGGTGTTGTGATTTCACAACCTAAGTTATAGACATGAAAGTCACATAAGTCCATGCTTGTTGAGTCAGTCCAAGTGTTGTCTTATCACTTGCCATACTTCAAAACACAGAGAAAAAGTTGAAAAAGAGTTGTTCACAAGATCATTGTTCGAACCAAAACAATTGGAAAGACAAAAGGTCAGATAGTCCCACATCCATTATTGCCATCCTACCTATTTGAAATCAAAATCATACAAACCATTAAGGTAATTCCTCCACTCAGACGTCCATGATATTAACAGTTACTTGGGACTCACAAATAGTACAAGTAGACTTTCCTGCAACATATCCTCTGGATAAGGAAGTGGAATATAGACTTTAGTTCTTCAACATTTTGATTCCCAAAGTAGTGTTGTCCAAAACAACACTCAAACCCTAGGGTCTTGAGCTTCACAACAACCATCCCATAAAACCACCAAACTTTATGACCATTTGGCGACCAACGAGACCCCAGTTCAACAACCAGATCTTATAGCACCGATCCTTCAACCTAGTCTCACATATATCGAAGGTGAACAAACAAACATCATAAGTAGCTTAAGAACCTTCATTTTTCAAAAGAACGAAACACCCCACCAGTTTCTCACCACATCAATTGTCCTAGACGAAGAGGAAGAAAAAGATGAGATAGCAGCAAAGAGACCCGTATTACCACCACCCACGTGGCAATAAATATCCCCTTCATGATCTCACGCAAGGTCAAGATCCCTAAGGTAAAGTCCACAGATCGTCATTTCAGACTTAGGCATCTTAGTCCAAAAGCTCTCAAGAAACACCTTTGGGCACTTCACGAAACTAGAGCTAGGTTGGTATATAATTTCTACAAATGAGCTTCTAGGAACAATCCAAACTTGTATTCCTTCTACTATTGTCAGAACCTGGGTCTATTCCAACAGTTCCAATATCTGACATAATTCGTAGGACAACATCAGGTCTTTAGAATTTGAGTCAACTAGAGAGTACACCACTCTCCCACAAGGGATCCAAGTTGTTTATGACAACCACAAGATCACAACACAAAGAAAATGGAATCTGACAGGAATACCACCAACATCCCACCAACAAACACAAATGATGGAAGTGACCCGTGAGGATATAAACCAAGTGACCTTCTTGATAGGCTATTGAATATCAAAACATCCCCAAAAACATGTCTATCTATTACCCAAATCATTCTTATCAAGGGTCACAATATCAAATAGGGCAACAACATCAAGGGTTTCAAAATACCCATCAAGGAATAAGTCCAGAACATCAAATTGCCCTAAATAAAATTGAGAGAGATCTTGAGGAAGTTAAACAAAGACGAAATCCAACGTATCGTCAATGCCATGTGCAAATTCATATCATTACATATCAACATCCCGATAATCCTCCAACACCTCAATATCTACATCAACAACACTTCCAATATCTATAGTATCCAGAAGTTTTGCAACACCAAGGTGTACCTCATGTGCAATATCAAGAAGTTTTGCAACACCAAGGTGTACCTCAAGTGCAATATCAAAATATACCTCAAACACATAATCAAGGAGTTCCGCAAAATCAAGAGCAAAACAATCAAGAAAAGCCACAAAAGAAAGATTACCAACTAGGAAGGAAATTCACCGCTTTGGGAGAAACTTTAGAGGTAATCATGCACAAACTGGTACAACAAGAACTTATCAAAATCAATGACATTCCAACTTATGGTGAACCAATCTTTAAAGTCCCTTGGTATAACTAGTGCGAATGATGTGAGTTCCACAAAATCAAGGGTACCTAATGAACAAATGTGCTACACTCAAAAACCTCATCCAAGACCTCATTGATCAGGGAGGAATAGCTATTAAAAATGATGTTCAAGGGTCATATACCAATGACAACAATGACAATATCTCAACCTCAAAATTTGAAAGTAATGATCAAGAGCTATCTATCACCGATCACATTGACAATGTTTCTACATCATCATCTAGTGAGCAAGAGGACATACATCAAGAAGTCATTCCCAAGCCTGATCAAAGTCAATCACCCAAGTCTAGCAATGATTCAGTCCACAATATATTGACATCATCCAACCTCATGGAAGTACATATTGACGATCAAGAAAATTTTGATCCAACACTTAAACCAAATGTAGAAGATCTAAGCCAAGAGTCGTTACCCATATGCCAACATTTTGAGGAAAGCAAAGTATCCTTTACAAGCAAACCCTTCTTTGAAATTGATCCATGTCAAGAATGTGATCCAAAGCATGTCAAAGATGATACTACACAATGTCAAGATCAAGAATCCCTATCATCAAAGTATTACAAAGACTTGGTAGATATCTTCCAAGACATCCCATGTTTTCCAAAAGAAGAACAAATCCATATACCGAGCACACATACATCTACCCATGAAATTATTTCTCCTAATGGATATGTAGATGATCTCCATCCAAGACAAGAGTCTCATACTCTTGAAATCAATACCAAAGAACAAGAGCTTCCTACTCTTAACATCTCTACAAAGGGTCAAGACACAACATAATCCAAAAACATATCGGAAAGGGATCAGGAAGAAGACTTATACATAAGTTGTGAATCAGAAACATCCTATATAGACATCAAAAGAGGATCGAGAAGAGGACTTATACACAAGTTGTGAATCAGAAAAATCCTATGAAGACATATCAAAAATGAATCATGAGGAAGACTTTTGCATGGATAGTAAATCAAAAACGCCTCTTGAAGAAGCATTAAAATCTAATATTTTACAAGATCAGGTCGAAGATATCAATCAAGAAGGTATCCCACATTTGAAGGAGCCTATCAGTGAGGAAGCTACCATATTTGAAGATCCACAACAAAGCAAAGAAGGACTAACACCTTGTTTCCAAGGTGAGACATATCCCATTGCAAATAAACTCTCTCAACAGATTCAGTATCAAGGCAAAAGATTAAGTCTACATGAACAGTGTATCTTAGAACCAGTGCAGATTATGGGAAATCCTAAACATCGAGGTCTTGATTATTCAACAACTAAGGGAGCTAAACACATCAAGGATACCTCCATAATACTAGGGGCAACTTTATCTAATGCCGACATCAACATAGAGAGCACAAAGAGTCCTTATGATGAAATTGATACCAACGCTACAACTAGCCATGTCATTAATCATCATCCGCATATATTTCCATCCTTTGATTGAGACCGACAACAAAAGAAAAAGCTATATCAAAGAAAGGAACAATTCATTGAATCAAAAGAATCATTAAGACAAAATGGACAAGAAAAAATCAAATGGATACAAAAGAAAAAGAAAGAAAATCATCTCGATCAAACTCCATTAGTCAAAGAAACTATGTGGCAAAATCGAAAAGGGAAGTTCATCCATCAAAACATTCCATAAATACAAAAGAAAGCTTCAAGAGCGACCTACAAGGTATATCAAGACGTTGGTCCCAATTGAATCTCCATATCCACCCATCATTGCTCATCATCCCAAGTTTGGAAAATAAAAGGTTCCAAACTGTCAACCAATCCATCTAAATATCATATCCCTCAACACATTTTTCTATCCATGATATCCAAATCTCACATTGACCATGTGTTGGCAGTAACTCTTTATCATAAGGACTCTAAGGGCACTCTATCACGATGTACACATCAAGGTAAGGTTAACTCCGGTATTGACAAGGCAGACAAGAATTACCAGGGGTTACATTCAAGCACCTATATCCTAGCAAAACAACTCCTCCAAGTAGGATATCGTTGGCACATCATGCCAACAACAATAACCATATCGACACCAACAACATCTACATCAGCACCACTAGGTGGTCCAACATGAGCAAAAAAAATGTGTGACCATGATAAAAACCTGGTAAGCAGGCATCTTGTGAGACATCATAAATCAAGAAAATCAATTTTTTTAAAAGAAAAATAGTCAAGAAAAAATCATCCTCTAGTGAAAACCACTATAGTGGCGCTTTGGATAAGTACCATGATGAAAACCTAGCAAACAAGCATCATGTGTAGAATCAAACATCTACATGCACCATTTCAAGCAGAAGCATCTTAGCCTATCCATAATGAACCCAAGCCATTGTTTCCAAAATCCAACTTATCTCGATCTTGACAAAGGTTTGATATACATTTTACACTTGCTTATGGAAAACATCTTGACATGGGTCACTATCATTGATCCTATCTTATCCAACATTATCTGAGCTACGAGGTATTGTCCAAAGAGGCATACTCTATCCAAAATATGTTATCCTATCACAAGATAATCCATCACCTACATTGCTAAACACTGGGGACAAATGCTTGCATCTTGCTTTAGAACAAATTTTGATCTATCTTCTAACTCAGTGTGATCTAAGCATCGTCACATCAACAAGGTATCCTGCTAACACACTACCAAGGTAACCTTTAAAGATGACGACAACATGGAGCATTCCTCCACTTGAAATAGATATCAATAGTTGCTTGAACCCCATAGCTAGTTCAAGTAAGATTTTCCGCAACATATCCTCTAGAAAAAAAATGTGAGGTATCAATCCAAGTTTTTAACATATTACACCCCAGGAAAGAGTGTAAAAATACACCAACAACAAGGTATACCCGCCAATGCACTACCAGGGTAACCTTTGAAACAATTTGTCCCATCAACAAGGTATCCCGCCAACACACTATCAAGGTAACTTTCAAAACAATTCGTCGCAACAACAAGGTGTACCACCAACACACTACCAAGGTAACTTTCAAAGATGACGACAACATGGATTATTCCTTCACTCAAAACTTCTAAGATATCAACAGTTGCTTGAACCCTACAACTAGTTCAAGTAAGTTTTTCTGCAACATATCCTCTAGAAAAACAAAGTGAGGTACCAATCCAAGTTTTCAACATCTTACACCCTAGGAAAAAGGGTAAAAATCCAAAAAAAAAAGAGATGAAAAATACAAAAAGCAAGAAAACAGTAAAGAAAAATAAAATGTTCTTTGAGTGAAAACCACTTTGTGGCGCTCTAGAATAGGTACCATAGTGAAAACCTGGTAAACAGGCACTATGTATGAATAAAACATACATTATTATCTATCAACACTTTTTCATAGCATCCACCCATCCATTTCATGAATCATGTGTTCAATCATGCCTTTTCACTGATTAGGGTAAGTCATTTTATTGGGGGAAACTTCCCGAAGCTAGTTGCGATTTAGATTTGGTAAAATTCAATCAAGGTCATAAAACAACAAAAGCCAAAAACATTAAAAAACAACAAAGATCAAAAACATGTAGAAAATAACAAAACAAAACAACATCATTGGGTTATTCCTTCACTCAAACAATCTAAGATATCAACATTTTCTTGAACCTCACAGCTAGTTCAAGTGAATTTCCCACAACATATCCTCTAGACACAGAAACAAGATATCAATCCATGCTATCAATGTTGTTTACCCAAAAACAATTCATACTTTGAGTCAAACGGTCGAACTACGTGGTCTCTACGCGTACAACGTAGGCAAGGATTTTTAGCCCCCGAGACCCTAGGCCAGTCCCCTTAGGTTTCCAACATGCTTTATATTTTAGTCAAAAAATATAAAATCCAAACAAATTCAAAAATCGCAAAATCCATAAACATTCACAAAATAGAAAAGGTGAAACCAAGCGAACTACGAGCCTCTGCGTGGACAATGTAGGCAAGGCTTATCTTTGATGAACCCTCGAGACCCTAGGTTAGTCCCCTAAAACCAAAAACAACATCATAAAACTTAGAAAATCAGAAAGGCCCATCCTGTCATCAACATCCACAATAAATGTTTCAACCATAATAAATAAATCATCCCAAATAACCCTTTGACAAAACAAACAAAGAAACAAAGAAAACATCAACATTTAGAACTTTCTCAATATTTAGAACTTTCAAGCAAAAAAAATCACATAAGAGTTGACTATAAACAGACGAAAACAGTGCCAAAGTATCAACTACCTATCTCTTTAAACATGTCCCAACAACATCCTAAGATATGCCTTAACGGATCCATTCCTACAATAGACATGATCAACAATGGATTATAGCCCCACCCTAAACAGATATGGAAAGTGATGTTGCAACTTTGTTTTTATCTTTTTGTGGTCTTACTTTTTGTGATTGACTCATTCCTAGGATCTCTCAAAGATGTCCAAAAGGATTTAGAGAAGAAGGAATGGGGGCAATTGAGTGTCATTTCGATTTGTTGTTTGTAAGATATGTTTTTAATATTACCATGGCGAATACTTGCTTTATTGAGTATGGAAGTTGTATTAAAACAGTTCGTGAATCAGTTACATGTTAGGTATTCTATACCTCTTTGTGTGATTGGTCTGAAATGTTTTTCACACAATCCCCCTATACTTTAAACAAAGTTTTTGTATGTCTAGTATGAACAAACATACTCTTTGTTTGTAAAGTCAAAGTCCATGCAATAGATACAACGTCACCTTGGTAATTCATACCCTGGTGCATCGTATCTATTTGCTACATAAAAAATGATTGTTCAAACAACGAAGTATCTAAAGAAAACCAAAGTCACATCATCAAATCTATCCATCATCATATTTCTACTAACTAACAAACATCATCATATTTCTTCTAATTAAATCATTTTTCTATCTATCATCACATTTCTTCTAATTAACATCATTTTTCTATCTATCATCTGAATTCTTCTAAATTAACAATCATCCTACATAACACATCATTAGTACCATATCCATTCAACATCCACAAATGTTATCAATACATATCATGATGATAATAAACCAATTAAAAACATCATGTATCATGTATGGGGCATTCATCTATCAACATCCATCACATCATAAAATGAGACAAAGTATGATTCCTACATCTACATCATATCCATACATCAGAAAAGAACAAAAACAAAAATAAACATATATCATCATATATCACCATCACATAAACATACAATGAGGCTGAAACGAGGAAGGTATATCTCATATATATATCATCATCAAAAAAGGAATATGTCATAAGTACATCCGCAATGACACAAGTGTGATAGGAAAGTACAAAAAAATCATAACATATATAAGAGGTCTCAATTGGACCAATGAATATGTATAACAAACATGTCTACAAAATGCCTCTGCTCCATGAAACAACATGAAGATTGGGTATCAAGAATGGTAGAACCCCAGCAGGACAAACATAACACTATTGAAAACCAAAATGATCGAGTTGTCTCACAGAATGATCACCTACACCGGTACCAACACTGCAACTGCCGTCACTCGTAGCACTAGGCTCCCCAAATCATGGACATCGAGAGGCCCTAGGAATGGTAGCATCATATAAAGTTTGATAATAGGTATATTCATGTAGATACCTATCTCGCTTTGCTCACATACCATCACACTTTGTCCAAAGAGTATCTCTCTTTTCTTTCAGTAATAGTACTTGAGTCTCAACAACATGTCGTCTACCAATATCACTCTCCTAATCTGCCCGAAGAGAATCTCTTAGTGCTGTTAGTAATACTACCTGAGCCTTTGTTGCATGCAATCTACCAATCACACTATCTCGCTCAACCCGAGTCATAGTATCTTTCAACCCTCAGAGTATCTACCAAAGCCTCTGCGGCCTGTCACTGTGCAACCTCTGCATCTCTATCCAAAGTCATTCGAGCTAGCAACAAATCAACATCCCTAGCTAGTGGAGGAGGATCTGGAACATGTCTTTGACCCTGTGCACAAGGCACCCACTCATCTTGAATATCCTCTGCCTCATCACGTCGAGCTCGACCCAAATTCTCTGCTAGAAGCTCAACACATTGTTGCTCACTGTGGCGACCTGTGATTCCAGCTCTACCCACAATAGGACCACCTCTAGGATCAGTAAGCCTCAAAGGCCTATGTCGTGTCCACCATTCCTCATAATCATGAGTAGTACCTAAATTTTCCACTCCAACTAACCAATCCCAATCAACCGGGGCAAGTGCTACAAACTCGCCAGTAACAGTATTTGCATCAACTTGGATACCCCATATATAGACCTCTTGATAGGTCCGACCAAACTGAGCCTCATAGGCATCAGGAATTTGCCCCTGTCTCTCACCAAACTGACGAAAAACTCAATTGGGTAGATAACGCTCTATCATAGATGATGAACGACCAAGCAACCAACAGGTCTGTCAACAATACACAAGCTGGTCTACATCCTCTGGCCAAACCTCGCAACTCATGTAAGGTCTCCATACAAAACCGGGCATATCATCAAACACATGACGCCAATAATGCAGATCCCTAGGAAAAGTGTAGTGCATAAAATCCCCATAACAATAACAATATGGATCACCTGGAGAATGATCCTGAATCTGGTCAAGATGAGTCACTACAATATGCTCCCACGTCGAAACATGCAAAAGGGATGCACCTGCAGATAATGACCTCTTTTCCCAATACACCACCTCATGCATATCTTGGTAAAGGTGGGAAAGAAAATAGGCACCCCAGGCATATCTTGTATCATGCTTGAGCATACTCTCAATACATACACCCCAACCCACTGCAAACTGTCAACCTCGTCTATCAAGAACAACTAATCTCGATACCAAGCTGCAAAGGACAAGAATGATAGGGTTTGCGCTATCTGCAAAATCAGATAAGTCAATCTCTACATCACGAACATCCACATATGTCGGACCTAAAAATCATTGCATAGCACGGGTACCTCGACAAATCTGGTACATAACAAGCTCGCCATGAATAGGAAGATGAAGAATCCTCCACACATCCTCCAGAGTAATGGTTGACTCCCTTGTAGGCAAATGAAAAGATGATGTCTCAGAGTGCCACCTCTCCACAAGAGCGGTCAACATTGTTGTATGGGTCTTGATAGGAGGCATATAACGGATATGATACAAAACCACTGCATCAAGAAAGTCTCACTCCAATACATTGAACTGGGCAATAGGATCAAATAAGTGACGAGGACGTCTCTCTTTCGTCATGAGTGGTCAAAGATTCGCCTGCAAGCAACATAAACCAGGACATTAGGGTTTCACTCTAAACAGGAGAAGAAACACAAAACGCCACATACTAGATGACAAACGACATGTATGATGCTAACATACACAAGCTAGGGTTTACAACATAGACATGGTAACAAAACGATGCTTAAACATAAAACAAACTAAACTAGGGTTTCACTCTAAACAAGCGAAGCAACATAAAATGACACTTACTAGGTAACAAATCACAATTGAGATGGTAAACAGACACAAGCCAAAGTTTTAGAATGCAAACATGATGAAAAACAATATTCATGATGGTAAACGAACACATACTAGGGTTTAGAACAAAGCTAAGAGAAAAACGATAGAGAGAGAGAGAGTCAATTACCAGATTTCAGGACAAATGCTCAACAAGAGACAAACAAAAGCGCTAGTTTTGAACAAATGTGCAGTTTTAGGACGATTGCACAAAAACTTGGGTGCAGTTTCCTAACAAGTGCGCAATTTCAAGACAACTACATAGGTTTTAGACAACTGTGTAATTTCTAAACAACTACACAATTTTCAGACAACTGCATAGTTTCTGAACAACCGTGTAGTTTTCAAACAACTGCTCAAAACAAATGCACCAGTTTTGAAAAAATGCATAGTTTTTGGAAAAAAACACCAAAAACACTTGACAAATGTGCCAAAACCAAGATAAATGCACCAAAACCTCAAAACCAGCGCATTTGTTTGATAGGACTTCGCACACACAAAACGAGAATGAAAAAATAACGAAAGTGAAAGGAAAAAAGGTACATATCGAGGCACCGATGTTTGAAGTTCGTCTATACTCTTGAATGAGCTTAGAATGATATGGGGCAACCTCAAATCTCGACATTCTCCCTCAACAACTGACAAAATGTGAAATCCAAAGACAAGAATTAGCGAAAGGAACCAAGCACAAATGATCCAATTTGAAGAAAAAATGCCTATATAACACCTCAAGGAAACCCTAATTACACTTCAAAAATCTTCCTACTTACAAATTAGAATCTCAGAAACGAGAAACGATGCACATTAACAAATAATATTTCAACTGAAAACATCGAAACGATAATACAATAGTGTTAAGAGCCTGACCTCAAAGCTTGAAATTTTTGGTCAACCTCTCGAGGGGGAAGTACAAAGTCCTACCATCATTCCACTGAACACTAGGGCATAAAAAAATTTCAAAAAAAAAAAACTTAATCTTAAAAACAAAATCTTTGAAACAAAGCAACTAGTACTTTGTATCAAAGAGGGGCAAAATGTAGACATGTAAAATTGACTTGACACGTATCACACAACCTCAAACAACATCAAACAACACTGAATGACATCAAACAACACTGAACAACATCAAACAACCTCAAACAACATCAAACGATATGGAACATCATCTCTGATCATCTCAGATGACTCAGAATCATCCCATAACACTTCAGAATGACTCAGAATAATCCTGTAACACATCAAAATCACTTGCAATCATCCCGTAACACTTTGGAATGACTCATAATCATCCTATAACACCTCAGAATGACTCAGAATCATCCCGTAACACTTAAGAATGACTCAAAATCATCCCGTAACTTCTCATAATAACTTGGAATCATCCCATAACTTCTCATATCATCTCAAAATCACCCCGAAACAGTTTGGAATCATCCCGTAATGTCTCAGATCATCTTGCATCATCTCAGAATCATCCTGAAACATCTTGGAATTATCTTGTAATATCTCAGATCATCTCAAAATCACACCGCAATGTTCCTGCATCACACCACATCACACCACATCAAAACTACATCAAAAACCCTAATTCCTCTATTAATTGAATAATACAACATTATTTAATTAATTCACTTTTTCATCATTTCAGATAAATTTAATAAATTTCATTTATTTAATAAAGTCCCCAAAACCCTAATTCATCTATTAATTAAATAAAACAACATTATTTGATTAATTCACGTTTCATCATTTCGACCAGTTAAATAAATCTCCTTTATTTAATAAAGTCCTACTCCCACCTTATTTCGTCCTGATTAAATAGCGTAAATTATTTAATTACATTGCTAAATCACCTTATTCCCCTAAGTGGATTAAATTATTAAATAATAATTTAATTACGACACTTTCCCTCTAAAATTTGAATAATTAAATCAAACTATTCAAATCAATTATCAAAATTTAAATCAAAACTAATGCAACTTTGTTTGCAGAATTCAAACTTGATTTGCACATTCAAACTCCAAAAATGAATGAATGAATTAAATCAATTAATTCATATTCCTCACCCACTTTCTGATTGAGCAAATTACGATTGCTGACTAAGCAATCTAATTTGTTAACTAATCAATTTATTATGTTAACTAAAACATCACATTCCTAACTAAGCCATCACAATCCTAACTAATCAATCTATTATGTTAACTGATCAATCACATTCTTGACTAGCCAATCTATTTCCCAATCACACAAATTGTGCAATCCACTTTGCACAATTCTCTCATGCCTAAATCCTATCAACACACTCCGACCGTTGATATGGATATTCTTCAAAACGATCTTGATTGTCCATTTCAAATCTCATTTTCTATATAACAAACCTCTCTCCTCACAAAAAAGGATCGAAGAATCAACATACATTGAGAAACGAAGTGCTATCAAGATCATCCTTGAGAGAGATTCATCCATTGTCTTTGATCAACCAAACACAACAAGCATTCATCCACACTTTGCACACGAACTTTGGAGGCTTCGCTGTGATAAGAACAATCCAACATCAAGCGAATACACTCTAGTATGGGATGGTAAAAGCTATCTTTTGTTCTCATTTGGTAATTAGTAGGTTCATTATCATGCTTGCAATAGAATAGTTTCAATTTCGTATGTGTAGGAGTTTCTAGATCTTAGATTTAAGTTTTTTGGTTGTAGATTAGGTTTCTTTGTCAGATTGCTCTAATGTCCCTCTTGGATCATTAATCTAACATCCTTCTTCCCCCTCACACAAATCCTTTGATATATATATATATATATATATATATTTTTATTCTTAATATCTTCTCATAATTTTTATCTCCTCTTACATTACATTCCTTATATCTTTCATACATCCCCCTTCCCTTCGCAATTTCTTTCTATTGTACATATACATAAGTTTTGGGATGTGTCCCTTACAAAATATATCTATTTCTATGAGGCCTAGTCAGCCTTGTGCTCCGCATGCTATTTGAAGTGGTTTGCAATAGATTTTCCCATTGTTTTGTAGCTCTATTCTATCATTCACTGCTTACCTTTCCAAAATCACCCCCCTTTCAAAACCATGCCTTGTCCTCAAGACATGCGAACTAAATTAATTGGATAGAAAAATATTCTTATATATCTCCTTCAATTACAAGAATGTGCTATCCCATTGAATTTAGGCTTACTCCAAGATATGAACTTGTGAATTGATTTGAGTTGAAATCCACTCTTCTTCTGGTATAGTGGTGAGGATTTGAATATGTTGTGCCACATTCTATGCCTCGTAGATGAGACCAATTATATGAGCTAACCACCGACTCACCACTTCCCACAATTTTTTGAGTTGGATCTTATTTTTTTCTCATTGATCTTGGATCTATTGCATTTGAGCATGTAGGGTTTCTAGTTATGCCCTTAATTTTCCATCCATGTCTTATAAAGAATCATAAGTGGTAGCCACTTGGAGGATCTATTATTCAATCTGCTATATTTGGCCTTTGATATTTTTAGTCAATCTTGGTCACTGCAAGTAGAATTGATACAGAGAATTAACATCACTCTCAATATTCTTGATTATGTTAATGTTCGATTCTAACAAAGTGTGATTTGGCACACGTCTTTCTTTCTTCATCCATTCTAATATTTGTAAGTTATGCAGTGATGCTTTTTTGGAGTGTGGTTGCTTGCTTATCCATGTCTATAATAAGGCCATCTACTATTAATTTGATATGTTGGCCCAAAGGTTGTGATGTATCCCCTTGAAAATGTGGAAACCTATTTTGTAGGCTACTTATGATTCCTTCTAGTTGTTCTATATTCTCCACATGTTATTTAAGGATGTCCTCTCGAGTTGTTTGATGAAAGATGTCCCTAAGTTGAAATTTTTGTAGTGGGGAGATGTTGGAGATATCTAATTGAGATCCAACTAGAGATAGTTGTAGTAGCTATGGTGATTTCATTGGTTAAATATGCTTATATCTTTGTAGGAAGTCCTTAATAGACTGCATAAGTGATGTTGCGGTAGATGAAAAGGATTTCTTTGGTGATGGAGGAGATGTGTAGGGTAGATCTTGACCTACTGACTATCTAGTTTCTTGTTGGGATCCCTTTGGTGGAGTGTTGAGCTTGTTTGGCCTTTATTTCCTCTTCTTGTATGAGCGCATATGCCTTTTTAGTGGCTTCTAGTGTTTTGTCTTTGATTTTCTGCAAGATATGTGGATTTTGCAACATCAAATTGTCTACCCTTTGTTTGATTAAATCTCCTTGGCTTGTAACTCTTCTACTTTATTTTTATGTTCAAGAGTACTAAGGGAGTGACCTCTGTTAATGCTTGTTGTCTTAACCGTCCATCTTTTGGCATTGATTTTTCCCTTTTTTTCTTAAGGGTTGATGTCAATTCTTGTGGGAATTGTTCCACCATTTTGTCTAGTGTTTTTGTGAAAATAACCATGTATTTGGTGATTGCTTCTTCTACAATGGATTTGTTTGTAGCACCCATTTTTCCATATATTTGTGTGGTATTTTGTAAGACCCCTTCTCTAAATAGGCCACTAAATGAGATGTTGAGATCGAGTAAATATTTCACTTGTGTTTTCTCTTATGCTTGTTCTCCTTGTTCTTCTTGTACAAAAGATTCTATTTCCTTTTTGTTGATTTGTTGTTTTTTTCTTTTTGATCTCCTTTTCACACTCATTTGTAGGAGTTATTCGATGATTTTTTCCGCTAATTCTTTTCTTTGTATTGTTGTTGTGGGAAATTTTCTCTTCACTTTTCCCATTTTTTCTTGTTTTCCTCTTGACTGTGTTGATGAAGCAGGAGATGACCCTACTTGTAGCCTCCTGAATCTTCATGGAGTTGAGGTGCTCTATTCCTCTAGTTTTGTCTTTGGGATTCCCCATTTCTCTGTGTGTTTATCCCTATTCTCCTTTGATATTTTATTTTTCAGGTTTTCCATGAAATCTCTATATGTGGTAAATTTCTCTATATTGGGGTCTTTTGACAATTTTAATAATGTGGTTGCATAGGAATCAATTTCTTCATTACTAACTTCATATGGAAGTTGCACAATCCAAGATGTTTGGATTTCTATGGCCTCCATTAGGGTGTAGTCCTTATCCACCAAGAAGATAATATCCTTCATATACCAATGCACCACATCATAGGATATATTTTTCCCTCTCTTGCATCTACTTTTTTATGGTTTTGAAGAAACCCCACTTTATTCCTCTACAAGTGAAGGATGAAAACTCGTTCACTAAAACATACTGGTAGTGCATTCAAGAAATAAAATGTTAGGAAAATGATAAGTGACCCATACTTGAATTGATTATGGGAATTCTTCGTCCATTGAATATTTTCTACTATTTGTTCCCATAGGAATTCACAGAGGTCTATATCCTTCCCCTTGACTATTATTTGATGTGTCACATGTATTGAAGTTGTCATGGTGAATTCTTTTTGACTTGTGTAATAGATCTTATGTGTTGGGATTAAGGTGTCTAAACCACTGAATCCTAGCATTAATTATTTGATTATTAGGTGCATATTAATTTATCCTAATGTATTAAAATTATCAAGTTATCATTCACTTTGTGGGTCCTATTGTTGAGATGGCATCTTGCATGGTATGTGATGAAATATGGAAAAATCCCTATTTTTAAGGAAGTTGGTGCCCACTCTAGTAGGTCCTGTTTTTTAGGAGGATGATGTAACATGTTTCCATATTGATGATAAAACTATTTTGGCAACTTCCTATGTTGATTTGAGAGTCTCGATTAACAGTTTCTATATTAGAACTGAAGAGGAATAACACAAATTTTAGCTTTATTTGCTTTAGGTGCCTAGGATATGGATAATATTTTTTTTTAACATGGATGCCCAAGATGAAGATAAGGTTGTTTTTGGATTAGCAGGTTGAGTTAAAACTCATTTTTTTTTAGCTTTTTATATATATTGGATTTGTAGAAGATCGATGCTTCTTTTTAGGGGTTTGTCTTGGTCCTCTATAAATGTGAGTTTTCTTGAAGAGTTTATATGGGAAATTTTCATTGTAGGGTTATGTTGTCATATTTCCTCCAAAGAAGAGAAAGATGTAAATATCCATGTTAAGGTTGTGAGCCTACAAGTGTATTGTAACTTATTTATTATAGATTAATACATGGTTTGATGCTTTTGAGTGTGGGATTTTTTATCCAGAAGTATTTTCCCCACGTTTACTAGTGTTTCTTCTCTTTTGTATTATAGAATTCTTCTTTAATGTTCTTAAAGTGTTAATTTACATGTTGTTATGCTGCTAAAAGTTACTTAGATTTGTAAACTAGATTATCTTTCCTCTAAGGGTTAATGTGATGGAAAATAAACTATGTCAATTTCCACTTTAATGACATACTAGTATGTTCTAGTATCAAGTAGTTGAAATTTGTTTTAAAAATAAAAATAAGATATTGAAGGTGCATATTGGTTCTTGGAGGTCTTTATGGGTTCATCTTTCCCTTTCAATATGCAATCCTCATAGTTGCATATCTCATAGCTAGGTTGGTGATATTTTTTCATGTCTAAGATTTGGTCATCATATGTTGTCTCGTTAAGATTCATGACCTTGCTAATTTGAATGTCCTTCTTCAGTGGAATCTCTCCATGTTCACCGAGCCCAATTATTGATTAGATTTCTTTATTTTTGATGTGGTAGGTTTTTTCTATGTATAATTATGCATCGTGGAACCAACTTAGGATTATCCTTATCTATCCTTCGTCCTTTGTAAATAGAAAATTTTCCCACACATCCAATTTTTTTCCCTATACTCAGATATATTATGGTAAATAATCTTCTTTTCCTAGTTGAAGTAATGTTGTCTAAAGATCCTCAAACTAGGTGTGATCAATTTTCGTTAAGGGTGCATGGATATATTTGCGTATGTCTTCAATAGAAATTACATTTGTGGGAAATTTTTAAAAGGGCCCATCTAGGTAAACCTCCATTGCCTTATATAATTTTTTCTACATTTTGGTTTGTGCCTCTAGGATATATTGAATAGCATTGGTGAATCCATTTTTGAAATGATTTGGTGACTGCTCAATAGTGCAATGCCAACTAGGGCTTTTGGTGTAGGGGCACCTTGGGGTCTACATGCCTCCATGAGGCTTTGGTGAATCCTGTTTTGTCTTTCAAGTTGTGTGTGGTGTAATAAGGTCCAAAGGACCATTCTCAGTGGTTTGGAATGAGTTTTCATTCTTTGTAATGGGTTTTCAATGGTTGAACTAGGTCTCCTCCTCACCATGTAAACTTGGTGCATCTAGGCCAAGTAAAGAATCAAGGTGCCATGATGAAACCAGGTAATAGAGGGGAGTCACCTTGATTTTAATATTTTTTGAGGTGTCTTTACATCTTTTGAGTTTTTAGTGAAGTCAGGTTCTTGGGTGTAGTGTTAAGTTGTCTTAACTAGGCAACTTGGGGGTTAAAATGGAGTTTGTTAGTTCCCAACAACCCTCTAATTCAAAATAAAGTTGAGAGACATTGGGAGGAGGTTGTAAATGATTAAATAGACCTCTCTTGGTTAAGGCAAGGTTGATTGTTAAGTTGGAAAGAAGATTGAATGCAAAGAACTCCGTTTTTCTCTAATTTCCTGTATAAACTTATTGATCTCGTACTTGGTATGACCTACAACGTTCCTATACATTTACAAGGCTGATATGGATTGAAAGAGGAATGATTTGGATTCATTTTTTCAGTGGTATGGTGCAAAACCATAAAGGATTGGAGGAGTTCTTATCGATTTTTTGAAACTTGTCAAAAACCCTCAAAACTAGGGTTTTGATCACAAAAATACATGCAACTCACCATTCCTTCTTGGTCAAAGCTTAATTATTGGTGGAATGGAAGAGTGCATCAAGCATTTTATGTTAGAAATGGTCTTGGAGAATGAAAAAGGGTTTGGAGTGACTTTGTGGAGATTCTAGGGTTGGCATCCTCATGTGACAAGCTTAATTGTGGTGCAAAAGTATGAGTTTGTGGATTTTTGAAAGTTGTGGTGTAGAATTCCTAAAAGGGGTTGAAATGTGTGTGTTGATTATGTGAGAACCATATTCTTGGCTTAGGGGAGTTGGGGTGTGTCTAGATAACCTCGTTCTTGTTTGGGATAGTCAAATAGGCTCCCTTGTAGCGTTACAAAATTGATCCTTTGTGCTTGTGAAGATAAATGTCATACCTTGAAGCTTTGGGGGTTTGTAGTGATTTGTTTGAGGAGTCTAAGTCAGGGAACACTTGTCTGGTTCTTGTCTTTATAGGGGTTTTATACTGACTGTCCTAATTGACAGGGTTGTAAGGGAAATAGGCCTAGTGTCATTTTGCTGAGTAGTTGGGTGT
The DNA here is from genome assembly GCA_007115665.2 of Sequoiadendron giganteum. Taxonomy (NCBI): domain Eukaryota; kingdom Viridiplantae; phylum Streptophyta; class Pinopsida; order Cupressales; family Cupressaceae; genus Sequoiadendron; species Sequoiadendron giganteum. The sequence continues at coordinate 485,563,163 of CM021102.1, read as the reverse complement.
TCCCAAGCATAGAAATGGGATTTGTGGGCTTAAATTGGTAAGTTCAAAGTGTCTCATGTCAATTTCCATCCTATGATCATGTTTGATCTAACAGATTCCATGTTAGTAGTTGGGTTGCTTGGTGGAGTCAAGTGAGGTTTGGTGTCTTAGTGGGCATATTTGAGAGAAGTTGTGTCAAAATCACATCTTGGTTGATCCACTTTGCATCAAAGTGGTATCGGAGATAAGTCTAATTGTGGGAAGTTGCAAAAGGATTGTGAGTAAGTAGAGAGTGAAGGAAAATGCCTCCAAAAGGTGGATTTGTGGTTGCAAAGGAGTTGAAACCCTGAAAGAGAAGGTAGAAGCATTATAAGCCAAAGAGAGGAGAAGAGTGGCTACTGATGAAGAAGGTACCTCAAAGGAATAGACAAAAGGTGATGAGCAAGAGACTCCACCTGTTGAAGAGATGGCTCCTATGGAAAGGATATTTTTGGGTGCTTTGCAAACCATAAAAGCAGAGTCTTCTGAACCTAAGATGGACATACCAATGTATGGGGATAAGATGAATGTTGAGGCACTACTAGAGTGGGTAGATGTCTTAAAAAATTACTTTGAGTACAAGGAAATGGCAGATAACAAGAAGGTTAAGTTTTCCAAGACCAAGTTGTGTGGATCAACCTTGATTTGGTAGAATTACGACCAAGGAGAAAGAGTGAAGGCAGGTAAAAACATGATTACTTCATGGGAGAGAATGGTGAGCAGATTGAAAGCACAATTTCTCCTTGCAGATCATGAAGTACAAGTGTTTAAGAAGTTACAAAACTTAAAGGAAAAGGACATGGATGTGGTTGTAGACACATAAAAATGACCAAGGCCTGCAAGCAATATTTCATCTTTCGTCCTAGCATAATTATGAAATTTTAATTATGTTTCTAACCCACCTTCAACTATTAATTAAATAATTCATAATTATTTAATTAATTCATGATCTTTCATTCTGCATGATTATTAAATAAATAAATCGTATTTATTTATTTAATATGTCACTAATTATCAAAGTCTTCTTATAATTAAATAAAGTCTCATTTATTTAGTTAATCCTTATCATTAATGTCCTCCTGATTATTAAATAAATATATTTTAATATATTTATTTAATATGTCACTAATTCATTAATTTATTTAATTAATTAACTGCCTCTTCTAAATTAAATAATTATTATTAATTATTTAATTGCCTTATGTGACATTTCCCTCTTTTTAAATAAAGTAATTTATTTAAAAATGACTTCACATAGTTAACTGATTCTTCTTTTAGTAATTAATTTCAAAAATCAATTACTCATTATCTCACAAAATCCATATTTTGAATTAATTTAATTCAAAATGGAAATATTCTTCTACAAATCAAGTAATTGCTAAAATTACTGATTTTCTAAAATCTCATCTCCTTATCTCTTGATTTTTACTAATTTCATCTCAATGTCATGTTTATTCTCCACTATTGATTTAATTTCTTAAATTAAATCTTGTCCACACATTTGGGATTTTTGCCCTAACCCTAATTGAGAGTTGTCATTTTGAATCTTAACCATTGATTCTAGGGCATTTCTCAATCTCTCATCTCATCCGTTTGTTCAAGATTGCATTTTCTATAAAATGACTATCTTGATCTCATTTTCGACACCTCTTAATATTGCAATCTCTTAATATTGCATTTTCCCTCATTGTCTTCTTACATACTCATTTGTCATCTTATATACTTGCATTTTAGAATTAATTTTCTTGTGCAACAATAACTTAAAGAAATCCTTCAAAGTCTTGTTTAAGTTTAGGAATTTTAGAGTTTTGCTCACACAAAATCTAAGGGCACTCTTCATCATAGCAAGCCAAGGAGGTGCAATGGAAATCAGCCATGGAGGAGAGAAATGGGTGAGCCTGTTCTAGTTTCATTCCTTTTCTCATTATTTCTCCTTTGCATTCGATTGTTTGAGGATTTTATTAATATGCATGTGTTACTAACCTAGTTATACCTTGCAGGAAAATATCCATCATTACATTGGTGAACCTGACCCATTTTGACACGTTTTTTATAGGTTTCGTACATTTTTTTAAACCATTTGCAGGAACAGGTACAAAACGACGCATTCGCCTTCTCGTGCGATGCAATTGCGATGTTGTGACGCATTCGCCTTTGTGTGCGACACAACTGCTCTACTGCACCGCATTCGCCAACTGCAGTGACACAACTGCTCTGCGGCACCGCATACACAAACCATAGAGACGCATCTGACATACCTAGCTGTAATCACTCTGCTGCGACGCATCCACCTTGATGTGACTGGTAAACATTTTTTCTTGGCACCTCTTTTCGGTTTTTGATTTCTTTTTCTTTTGTTGTCTTTTCTTTTTCCTAGATTAAAGTTTCTTGTGTTACTGATTTGTTTGTTGCAGCATGTGTCCAGCTGGATTAAATTAGTTTGCTTTGTTGTTTCAAACAAATTTGCATTTTCACGCATTGGTTAGAAAGAACATACATGCAAATGCATATTGGTTAAAAAGAATAGCTCACTTTGTTTCTCATTGGCTTTAAAATTAACTTCTAGATTAGAAAATACTACAAATGATTAAAATGAACCCTTTTGTTTGACAAACACTACAAACGAATAAAATAAACACCATGTATATTCTGTTTGTACACATTTGATTTTGGGTTTTAAAAAGAACACCATGCGAGTGTGATTCGAAATATTCATGTGCTCTCTCTTTGTTTTTAAACAAAGATCGATCGAACTATGAATATTTTTGGTCGCTTTTGTTGAACTTTAGAAAATTGGGCCTGCTTTGGTGGGAAAAAGTTCTCACCCCAAAGCAACTCAAACCAACAACGAAGCTCTTTAGCCGAGCTACTTCCGACTGGTATATAAATGTGAATCCTAAGGGAAAACCTAGGATTACGAGTGCAGATATGTCACACAGACCAAGTAGTACTCCCCAAAACCCTGTTGAGCTTAACTTCTTCAGGTTGGAGTGCCTCCATAACGGAGCTTAATCTTGGCCCCATGTATGACCACTCAAACGAGTGTTTGAATTAAATCCTTTGTTCTAGAAAGCCAAAAACCTTCTATTCTTTGGTGCAACAATGGTCGTTGCCAAGGCACCTGCACCTGCACAGTTCATAGTAGAAATGATTAATCTGCCATGGGAGTTTCATGGAGATTGGAAGCTTGGTTGCCCTGAGAAGTGAGTACACTGTAAGGGAGAGCCCGTGGGGCCAAGCTTCTGAATTCATTCACTACGGATATGCGGTTAGTGGGATCCAAAAGAATACTGTCTTTGCATCCTTAGGATTTTTTTTTCGATGTCTTCAAAGTGATTGTTTTTATCTTTTCAACGCCAAGTGTTTGCCAAACTATTTTTAGAAAACTTCACCAAACTTCAACAAAATTGAACATAAAAAATCTGAGTCAAAATTGGTCAAAACTGCAACAACTTGTTTTTCCAAAAATTGCTTCCCGCGACGCAAACGCTTTGTCAAACTGCAATCGCTGTAATTTGAGCGACAATCGCTCTGCTAAGTCACATTTGAAACATTGTGAGCCACATTCGTTTTGATGAGCTGCATCTGAATCATCCTGCACCGCATTAGCTATATTGAGCTACATTTGCCAATATCAAATCGCATTTGCCATACTGTGTCGCAATTGAGAATTTCTGAACCGCATTCACTACTATGAGCCGCATTCGCTCTATCGTACCGCATTCGCTGCGATGCATTTGACAAAATTTCATAAACCATCTTCTCACTGTCAAAACCGAAAGTCCACAACTTGTCTTTTCCAGAATTCAATCAAGTCTTCCTTCACTGTTACTGTTCAAACCAAACACTGAATTTCTCAACTTCCCTTAAACATTGCATTATAGGTACCATTTTTAGGATCACAATAGGATTCCATTTCCATTCCACTAGTTGCATTGGTAAGTTCACCATCTCCTTAGACACTTACTATTGCAGATTTTAGGAGTAGACTCTTACCATTCATTGTCAAAACTTTGCATTCAATAGTAGGTTATCATTGGATCCAATTACCTTTTTTCATCTAGTCAAAAATTTTGTGAATTATTTCCCACTCAATAGTCTAGTGTGAAAACTTCACTTTGTCCTCTTTTAGTCCTTTTATGGTCCATTGGATTTCCAAACTTGAATCATTGCAAAACTTTGTTTGCTCAAGTTGTCCTCCTTAGATCCCTCAATAGTGATTACATCTTAGGCTCCTTTAGTTGCATACCATTTAGCATCTCCATTTTTAGTATCACACCATTTGCATTTCATAGCATTCCTAAAATTCCAAAAAAAAAACCCAAAAACATAGTGTCATATTTAGATCATTTTTCCCAAATCATCCCCAAGTTGAGCAAAAATTTTTATGGTTGAAACTAGACTATAGAAAAAGAAAAGACTCATGGATTCCTTTGGACAAGACACCAACTTTCTTGGTTTCACAACTGGCATGGATTCTTTCCCTAATGACACGAACAATCATTCTTATAATATGGGAAATTCCAACATCAATCCTTTTAGTGAGATGAACATCACACCTGCTCCACAAGACCTTTTTGAACAATTTATCCACAGACTCAAATGGGGAAGTCTTTGAAGAAGACATATTAGCTGCTGCCCAACACCCAAAAGTTGCTGCTTTTGTGGAAGAAGTAGTCTTAAATGACTCTTCTAGATTCCTAGATATGCTCCTTGACCAAGGGGCTAAGTTACCAAAGGGATTTGATCTTAACACTCTAAGAGAAACTTCTCCCAATCCACCATCACACAATCCTTCTATGTGAGCTTCCTCACAAAACATCATCAACACCATCAATGTTACCTCCCTTGGTCATACTACCACCACAACCAACACAAAATCTATTGGGGGATCATCTACCCAAACCAATACCACATCACAATCCATCCCCCAACAAACATCCACCATCCGTTCACAAACAATGGGTGCAACCACCTCAAACCTCTTTGGAACTTCATCTTGTTTTATGAGTACATCAACAAACCTGTTATTAGGTTCTTCAAGTGCTACGACAACCAACTCATGCAACCCTTTTGGGAGAAATAAACGAAGAGTTGTCATTCGAGGCACCCAACCTAATTCCTAACAGGTTAATACCAACATTCCTGTGACCCAAACCACCAACATTCCTCATGGCCACAATCTTTTATTTGGTCAAGGCAATCAAGGTGCCCAATCCTTCACTCCATTTGGGCATGAACAAGCTCAAAATCAACAAGGCCCTCAATCCTTCACTCCATTTGGACATCAAGAAAATCAAAACCAACAAGGTCCTCAAATTCAATCCAACATGGTAGGATCTCACATCCCCACTTATGCCTCTCAAATCCATACTCAACAACACATTCCTCATCAAAACACTCATTTCAAGCAACCGCATAATCAGAACACTCATTTTGCTCACTGAAAACCAATTCCAAATCAACACATCTCATCACAATAGGTGGGCACTCAAGCCATCCCTATCACCAACATGTGTGATGCTACCAACAACTCAATTGTGGAAGCACTCACACTCCGACTCGTTGCTCTTCAAACACAAGTGGAGACCTTGCAACAATCCAACAAAAAGTCTTACATGTCACATGACTTGTCTCCATATCCATTCGACACAACCTTGTATATGCCACCCTTTCCTCATGGATATGTGGTACCTCATTCTCCCAAATACAAAGGCAAAATGAACCCTATCGAACACATAAGAGAATTCACCACTAGTTGCATGGACATTGCATATGAGAAAACTTATCTCATAAGACTTTTTTCTAGAAGTCTCGTAGGTCATGCACTAGAACGGTTCTCACTATTGCCTAAGGGAATCAAAACATGGGATGAATTGGCAAATTTTTTTTTTGAAAACTATGCCTATAACATTGACACAGATATCGACATTGCCTCCTTATGCAGACTTACCCAAGAGGATGCAAGAGAGACTTTTATCCCATTCTTTCAAAGATGGAGAACCTTAGCAAGCAGATGTCCGGTAGAAATACCTAAAAAGGAGAAAGTCACCATGTTTGTACAAAATCTCCTAGGACCACTCAAATATGGCTTACAAGTCCATTGTTGCACCACCTTTGTTGACCTTGTTGAAAAGGGTGTTCAACTTGAGAAATCCTTGATCACCAAAAGCAAATTAAAATATGGTGGCAAAACCATCAATACCACCACAAATAACAACCCAAGTAGCTCAAATGACAAACCCAAATACTGGGTTAAGAACAAACACATCACCAATGATGGTGTGGTCGATGCCAAAACCGTAAATGCAACAGGTCATGTACTCACAATCAAAGGAGTACAAAATCAAAATGCACCTGTAACTGCACCGACACCAACTACCAATGCTATCCAAAGCGATCATGCGTAAACTAATCAAAGGTAGCTATGTCAACACCGACAATTCCAAAAACGCACATACACCCCTTTGGGTGAACCTATTGAAATTGTCTTGAAGAAACTTCTTTAAAACGATGTCATAATGCTGGAAGAGCGAAAACTGTATGACCCTGGTCAGTTCAAGCCGTCATGGTGGGATGACAATGCATTTTGTGATTACCACCATGCCAAAGGGCGCAAAACCTCCTCTTGTCATCAATTGTGAAATTTGGTACAAGACTTCATTAAGAACCACACCATTGAGTTAGGTGGTCAATCGTTTACGTCTGATGCGGATCATACTATCCACAAAAACCCATTGCAGGTTCATGGTAAAGCTTCCTCATCTGGCACAAAGAATACCAATAATCAATCCAATCACATCCATCGGGCCTACAATACTGTCCGTCCTGCATACAATTATCCTAGTGGTACCATCATTAACAATCTTCATGTTGCTAATGAAGATAAATGTGTTAATACCATTACCATTAAAAAGGCCTCGGAATGCAATGTCACCACGAGTAAAGGCAGGGTCACTATCCCAGGTCCTTTTGCACGTCAACCTAAGATCACCATACTTGGTCCGTCCGCCAGACAATCAACCCCTAAACTGTAGTTCAACCTTATTGAGCAATTGAATAAAACACCCGCTCAAATATCCATTCTCGAACTGCTTCGTATCTCACCTGCACATAAGGCCATGTTGGATAAAGTCCTGCAAGAGTCGTCTGTCCCAACCAACATTGATGTCAACCACTTTGAGACTATGGTCGAATATCTGAATTTTCCTCATCACATTACCTTTTCAGACAGTGACTATTCCTCGCCCAAACCATCTCATAATGATGCCCTTCACATCTATGTTTTTGTCCACAAGCCTAAGGTTAGACGAGTCTTAGTAGATGGTGGAGCAGGATTGAACATTTGCTCTTTAAAATTGGTTAAAGCTCTTGGTTTCTTTGATGTATGTGTAGATGCTAGCAAGAGCATTGTCATCAAGGCATATGATGATGAAGAACATGCTTCTAAAGGTGTCATTACAATTCCACTCTGGGTGGGACCAGTTATCATAGATACAACATGCCAGGTCCTAGATTATGACATACATTATAATATCTTAGTTGGTCACCCATGGATTCATGCTCTAAAGGCCATTCCATCCACATACCACCAATGCCTAAAATTCCCTTTTGATGGTACTGAAATCACTATCCCAGGAGATCCTGATCCATTTCAATACTGTACAAATCTGTGAGCCACTGTTGAGCATCAGGTACCCATCAATCGAGAGGCCTCCACTTCCACCTCTTCCAAATATATTGATCCATCCATACAAAATCATCCATTCCATCAACTCCTACCACACCATCTTCCTCAACCTCCATCCCAAGTAAAGACCTTCAGATCCAAGACCTTGGCTATGGAGAGTTCAAATTGAATATGGCTTAGTGTATCACCACAATACCTAAGTCGTCTAAAGTCTATGGTAGACCATGTTTCGCAGTCAAGCCCAAAACAACTTTCAAGGTTCCACCAAAAAATGTTTTCACATTGTGGGGCAATATGGGTAATGAAGTCATCAACGACATAGCTAACTGGATCTACAAAGACCTAGAGGAGTTACCTTCGCTACCAGTGCATCTCTATGGAAAAGGCTATGAGATTTGCAAAGCACTAGGTTTTGACAGCACAAGTGGTCTTGGAAAGGCCAACAATGGAAGGAGGGAACCTGTTATCATAAATGCAAGACCGAGGTACATAGGGCTAGGGTTTGACCAACTTGGAACTGATGATCGACGTACCTATGAACTTTCAAGTGAGGGCGTAATGACTACAGAAAGTGTCGAAGCAAGTGAAGAATCCCTTACCAAAACTGACTCCAATGAATGGGAATGGGGATTTGAGAAAACCCTAAGTGACTATGACATTGACGAACTCTTCCCGGACCCCAGTCAACTTCCCTTCAAAGAAAAATTCTGACAAGAATACAACATTGACCCTATTGGCCGACATTCCAAAAATAAGGAATGGGTAAGCATTCCTTGGAATCTGGAAGAACATAAGGTGTCGTCGGCAACACTTGAATCATCCCACCCCGTTCCCGAATCCACCCAAGAGCCTAACGTGTCTAAACCTACTATGCATACTTCTGAAATGCCAACCACTAGTCATGATGCTGATAGTTTTATCCCCTATTATGACTTTGAATTCGACTCATCTGACTTTGAGTATGGTCCATCCGTTGCATCTGACACGGAAGTTGAAATTGACAACTTTTCCTTCACACTTGAGGCTTCAATTTGCAAACTTTCCGCATCTTCCTCATCCTTTACCAACACTGACGATGGGATTCCCCTTGTTTACCCACAACTGATTGACTGGGACCAGCAAGAACCACCAGTGATGGACATATTTCAGAATGATGAGGCAATTGCAGAATTCATGGGGCTTCGGGAAGGCATACCATGGGGTGATCACAAAATAGGGTTCTCCATTGATCTAGATTGTGTAGCTTACTTCGGGGAGATTGTGCAATCCTCTAGTCGCAAAAATACAAAGAATAAAAAAAAAATGTCTTTAGGTGAAAACCGCAAGGCACCTTCTGACAGCAAAATAGTAAAAACAAAGGATGTATCCGAAGGTGAAAACCTCTCTAAGGTGCCTAAGGATGGAGGATTGGAATTTATTCCCGTGACATAGGAAAAATCAGCTATGCTCATTGAGGATGCAATAGAAGTTAACATAGCCACACTAAAGAATCCAAAAATGATTCTCTTGGACGCATCATTGTCAGAGGAAGAAAAACCCAAATTTCAACAATTCTTCACAGATAGGAAAGTTAACTTCGCATGGTCATATGCTGACATGCCAGGCCTTGATCCATAATTGGTTTTACATCATCTTCCTCTAATCCCAGGAATCAAGCCAGTCAAACAAAAGTTGCGCAAAATGCATCCACAGATTGCACTCCTGGTAAAAGCTGAACTAAAGAAGTTACTGGATGCTGGGTTCATTAGGTTAATAGATTATGCTGACTGGATATCCAACATTGTCCCTGTCACAAAGCCAAATGGACAAATTTGTATCTGCACAGATTTCAGAGATTTGAATAATGCTTTCCCAAAGGATGATTTCCCCTTACCAAATATAGACATTATTGTTGATCTCACAGTAGGGTAAAAGATGCTATCCCTCATGGATGGTTTCTCGAAATACAACCAAATCCTAATTGCAATAGAGGATCAACACAAAACAAAATTCACTTGCCCTTGGGGAACATACTGTTTGAATGTCATGCCTTTCGGTTTAAAGAATGCAGGCCCCACATATCAAAGAGCTATGACAACCATCTTTCATGACATGATGCATATCCCAATGGAAGATTATGCGGATGACCTATTGGAAAAATATTTGACATGGAAAGAACATCTCAAGGTCTTGGACAAAATTTTTAGACGGCTCAAAGATTACAAGGTTCACTTGAACCCAAAAAAATGTGTCTTTGGAGTCACTTCAAGCAAGTTGTTGGGATACATAGTTTCACGACAAGGCATTGAGGTTGATCCCGCAAAAGTGAAAGCAATTTTGGACATGCCTCCACCAAAATGGATCAACAAGCTAAGAACACTTCAGGGCAGACTGCAGTGCATCCGCTATTTCATCATGCAGTTCACAGACAAGTGTCAACCATTTCAATATCTATTACACAAAAGTGTACCCTTTGTATGGATGAAAAAATGCCACATAGCCTTTGAACAAATTAAAGAATATCTATTGACACCACCAGTCCTGATGCCACCGATTGAGGGCAAGCCATTGATCCTGTATGTCTCCGCAACTACAAATGCACTAGGGGCATTATTGGCACAAAATGACCATGAAGAGAAAGAAAGAGCCATATATTACATAGATCGTACACTGATAGGATATGAGTTGAACTATACAACCATTGAATGTGCATGCCTTGCAAATGTCTTTGTGGTGCAAAAACTACGACATTACATGTTGAGCCACCAAACACACCTAGTAGCCAAGATTGACCCACTAAAGTATCTTCTAAGCCGAGCGGCATTGACAGGCCGTTTGGCGAAGTGGGTCATGATATTGAGCAAGTATGACATACAATATGTTGAGCGCAAGGCAATAAAAGGTCAAGTAATAGCAGATCAACTTGGAGATGCACCGATCAAAGCCACTCATTCGTTGATAACTTATTTTTTGGATGAGTCTATCTTTCATGCAGAACCAACCTTACCATGGAAACTATATTTTGATGGGTCCCACACCAGTCACGGCTCCGGAGCTGGTATGTTGTTCATCACACCATAAGGGGATTCAATTCCTAAATCATTTTGGATTGCCTTCCCTTGTACAAACAACATTGCAGAATACGAAGCCTTGGTCACAGGTCTCAAGATAGCAATTAAATGGAAAATTTAGACATTACTTGTATTCGGGGATTCTGAATTAATCATCAACCAAGTGAATGATGATTATGACACAAAAGATGAGAAGTTGCTGCCTTACAAGTGAATGGTGGATAGTTTTATGAGATATTTCAAAATGATTTCTTTTGAACAAATCTCCAGGACACAGAATAAGGCAACCGATGCAATGGCTACTATTGGATCTCTCTTGGACATCCCTAAAAATGTGTCACAATTTGAGTTCTTAGTGGAACAGTTATTGATGCCTGCATATGACATCCCAAAGTTAGAAATGGTTTGTGAGATTTTTGGTCCCAGTTCACCTTGGTACCAAGACATATATGATTACCTTAAATCCCAAACCCTACCACCCAACCTTTCCAACAACCAACGAAAGTCCTTTATCCGAAAACCTGCTAGACACACCATCGTCAGTGACACCCTATACCGCTGTGGCTTTGACAACACCCTTCTTCACTATCTCGACACTGATGAAGCCCAAACAATTTTATGAGAAGTACATGAGGGTATATGCGGATCTCATTCGAGTGGTCCAACGTTAGCTAGGAAAGTCACCAGACTTGGGTACTACTGGCTGACATTGGAAAAAGATGCTCTTCAGTTTGTCAGAACATGTCAGAAATGCCAGGTGCATAGTGACCTAATTCATGCACCTGCACAGGAATTGAGACCGATTAATTCTCCATGGCCTTTCACACAATGGGGATTTGACCTCATGGGAAATATCCATCCATCTTCCTCTAATGACCATAAATTCATAATCACCGCCATTGAGTACTTTACTAAGTGGATTGAAGCCATCCCTCTCACTTACATCAAAAGTAAGCAAATATCCAAGTTTATTCTAAATTACATCATCTTCCGGTATGGTGTCCCATAATCCATCATCACAGATAACGGTAGTCCATTCAAAAATTAGGACGTTCGTGAACTCTATGAGCGATTCCACATCCTACACCATTTCTCCACCCCATATTACGCACAAGGTAACAGCCAAGCTGAGGCATCAAATAAAACAATTCTTCGCATTCTGAAGAAGACCATCAATGACGCTAGCCGAGATTGGCACCTACAACTTAATCTTGCTCTATGGGCCTATCATACCAGCATTCGTACCCCCATTGGAGCCACTCATGAGCTAGAAATGCTACAAGAAAGACGACAAAATGCCTTAAATCGTCTGTAGGCATATCAAAATCGTCTCTACCGAAGCTATAACAAAAGATAATGGTGAGAAAATTTGAAATCGACGACTTGGTTCTCATGCAGAACCCAAGAAATCAAGTGGACTATGAAAAGCCTGGAAAGTTTGAGGCTAATTGGCTTGGTCCTTATATCATTACTGCCGCATTCAGTTCTGGAGCTTATCAGTTGGCCACCCCTGATGGAGAACAACTGATAAAACCCATCAACAACTTACATATGAGAAAGTTCTACACATAGCATTAGAGAGCTGGGTTACAAACCTAAAAATACAAAAAAATTGGAAAATAGAGAAAAATCATCCCTTGATGAAAACCTGGAAAATAGGCGTCATGGTGACACCAAAAAAATTCAAAAAATAGAAAAAATAGTAAAAAGAAATAAATTCATCTAATAGTGAAAACCTGGCAAATAGGCACTTTGGATAGGTACCATGGTGAAAACCTAGCAAACAAGCCCCATGTGTAGTCGATCATTGCTTCGCCATCTACTGTTACTCAAATCAACCTTTATCCACTTTCCATAATCAGAAAGGCCTGACACATTAACGACAATCATCCTAAATCCTGTCAATTCCGACCATGGTTAGCATTTGGTTGACATCACCCTTTGCATATCCTTGCCTTTTGCCTTGCATCTGCCTATCTCCATATCATTTGACTCGGGTAATCCCCACTTTGTTTGGGGGAAAGACCTTTATCATGTATCTGCAGTGGGTGTCGCACATAACCCTGCATTCGTAAAAAGTCCCGAGAAAAGTCCTAAAAATTTGAAAAAATCCTAAAAATCATAAAATGTTTTGAGAAAATCCAAAAATAGAGTCAAGGTCAATCTTTGTTTGGTTAGTCTAGTTAGTCATGTCAGTCAATAATTTGTCCATGTCCAAACTACGTTGTCTCTGCGCATTTTCTACGTAGGAAAGATTCATCTTTGAATCCCCAAGACATTAAGTTAGTCTTTCTAGGTTTGTCAAAATAAAATCATGATTCAAACTTTTGTCCTTCGGGACAACATCATTGGTCGTGTCAAACTACGAGGTCTTTGAGTGCCCGACGTAGGCAAGGCCATCGATCGATGAGCCCCTGAGGCCGCACTAGGTGAGTCCATTAGGGTTTAGGGCACAATGTTTTCACACATGTCCAACTATCTTCAAATCAAGCAAGTCTTTTGTCAATCTCGAGCTATCAATCTATCGGCAATCTATTTCATTAACACTTTCAGTCAAAATCCTATCAAGACAATTTACCATGACACAATTTTGGGTTCTTCTTTAGATGCGTCCTTCTGAAAAGCAACTCTCGTCATTTCTTTATGCTTGTGGATGTGTCCTTCCTAAGCATCGTCATCATTATCTGGAATTTTGATGGATTCTCCTAACTCCAAGAATCGATCTCGTAGATATCAACATCATTCAGGATGTGTCCTTCCTGAACTTGATATCACTCGACATTTGGCAACACTTGACATTAAAACACTTGGAAAACACTTAGCAAACTTTATCTATCTTTTTGATGATTATCATGACATTAGTTCCTTATGTATTAGGAACCACGACATATCATGATGATTATCCTTGTATTTTTGAATCACTCTGCTATTAGTTTCTCCAAGATGTCCTGACTTTAGGATTTAGAGAAGCAACGATGTAGTACGATGATTTTACTGTCTTTTTTTTACTATCATGTGGCTAGTTTCTCAAGGATGTCCTAACGTTAGGATTTAGAGAAGCAGTGACGTCTCATGATTGGTTTGGTTTTTCTGGTAGTTGGTCCTGACAAGGTGACTAGGGGAAATTGTGTTCCTTGTATGAGTCATGATCATCCTTGTCTGTGACTGTTGATCTACGTGATGGTTTGAACTTGTACACTATTGATCTACGTCATATCATAGTGTTTGTCAGCTATCATGACATTTTTTCCCAATGATGATTAAAGATCAATAACTAGGATAATACTATAGCAAAGCTTTGAAGGATTTTTATTTCCGCACTAACATGCATATCTTTCTATGCACTAACATCAATCTTCATCTTTTCTTCACTCGTACTTTGATGATATCCTGTGACATACAAAAAACAAAGTTGCATACATCATTACATGAGCATTTCATAATCACATCTCACCATCTACATAAATGAAATACCATAATTCACATTACATAACGCTATCATTTACATTCATCCATCTCACATCATCATCACATTACACAATGCATACATACATAACCACATCCATAATTTCATTCATAAGCATATGCATAACATCCATGAATCTCATAGCATAATCATAAAAGCATCACATAAACATCTAGTAAAGAAATATTACAATAACACATAACACCATCTAGGCCGCATCAAAACAACATCACATATATATAATCTCAAAAATGTAATGTCACAGGATAGAGTCATATGATATCCCAAAAATAGAGCTTGCAGGCTCAAATATCAAAATATAAAAGTATCTAAAAACAAGTCCTATGATGTCCCCCCTCCGTCCCATGGAGGTGAACTGCAAGGTAGCTATGGCTGACCAACCATGTGAAAAGTGACCTAAATAGGAGTGGTGTCTTGAGTCTAACTCTGAGAGCCTGAGGCCTCGATAACATGAGGCTGGATCTGCTCTGTCTAGTGTCCTGATGACACTGACCTATGGCTATGGCCTAATGAGTTCCTGTGAGAGTTGTGTGACCTGTGGCCTGATGACTGACCTGATGCAGTGGACCCCCTAGCACTAGTATGACTACTACTATGTGACTTGTTGCTACTGTGTGTCTAGGTGCCACTGCCTATCCTGCTGTAGGATCAAGACAATACTAGGTCCCATCTCTCTGGGGGAACTGCCTGCTCATATAGCAACCTGTACCACCCCCTACTCTCTGCCATCCTGCACAACTCTCTAGACATGTAACCTATTGACCCCGCACACAACTCGACAAACTCTGTCACCCACCGATCTGACTCCTATCGTCAGATGACGGCCTAATCTCTCTCCACTCTGTTAACCTCTAACTCCATTGACAAGGCCTTGTTCTGAGACAAGACCGCATCAAGTCTGCTCTAAAGATCTGCGATCCTCTGATCAATGGTGGCATCGACAGGAAAAATCAATGATCTGTCACCCTCCTCATCCCCAAAAATCATCCGCTCTCGCAGTCTCTAATCTACCTCCTCCTCCTCCTCCTCCTCCTCCTCCTCCTCCTCATCTCTCTCCTCATCCCTCTCCTCCTCTGCCAAGATCTCCTCCACATCTATATCAAGAGATTTTCCTTTGATTAATGGATCCTCCTTTGTGGGCATCTCTACCTCTTCTCCACCCCTGACCACCTCCTCAACCCTCACCTCCATCTCCTCCTCATCCCCTCTGAGCTCCTCCCCTGCCTCCTGCTCGACTGGCATCTCTCTCTCCTTGCCCTCCTCTCAGATGGGTGACAATGGTGGACCACCCACCCTCTGCCTAACTCTCCTAGGCTGCCTCCGCCCTCCACCGTCCCTCCTCATCCTCACACCTCTCCCACCTCCTCCATCCCCTCCTCCCCCGCCACCCCCATCATCTCCCCCATCGCGGCCTCCGTCTCCTCGAACCCCATCTCCCCTACCTCCTTCTCTCCCCCTAGCCCCTCTTCCATCTCTGCCTCCATCCATGCCACCCCTACCTCTCCTCGGTACATGTGGGATAACTGACCTTTAATCTATAGGCGGCAGACAATCTGGATCTGTCAAGGGGATAGGCTAGTGAATCTTCCACCAAGCATCGAACTCGATAGATGTACTTGCATCTGCTGGTCCTCACTTCCACATCAATGGAACTGCAACTAGGCCATCTATCTGCTACTCGACCACTGTCACTGATATGGGCGGCCCCATATGGTCTCTTTGGAAGACCATGCATACTCTGTCATGCCTACTAGCACATCTTGCTGATCTCTGAACTACCATAGTACCCATTGGGGCAAGTACATCTCTATGATATGCTGACTCTGCATTGCACGACCGATCATGTATCTAAACTGTTTGCACAATGATAAATGACCATCCTCATCTGGCCACTGACCGCAATCTCTGTAAGGCCTCCAGACAAAACTAATCATGGTGTCAATCCTGTGATGCCAGTATTCGATATCCCCAATGTGAGTCTGACTGACCGAACCCAAATACAGGTAGACATATGACATCCCATTTCCTAGCTACTACATCTGTACTTGTGGACGAAAGAGGGGAATACGCTCCCATGCCCAGATCATGAGAAGGGTAGTCCCACAACTGATACTATGACCCTCGTGATAAACGACCTCATGCAGCTGATGATATAGCATGGCTAACAAACAAGGCCCCCAAGCAAAAATGGTCCTCTATCCTCACATACAAACTAGTACATCCCCCCATCTAATGGGAAATCCATGACCACGATGATCTGGAATCACTAATCCAGCAATTAGTATCATCAACATAGCATCCCACCTGGGAAATCGGTTGGCTACAACATCCCAACCAATCTCATAACCATCCATACCCAACTGGGCACCACCGACATCCTCATACATATCTAATAGGGCCTGTTGCCCTCAGTGCGAGTCATATACAACCCTCTCTCCACGGATCGATATGCGAAGAATGTGGTACACATCCTCTAAGGTGACCATCACCTCTCTTGTAGGCAGATGAAAGGAGCAGGTCTCTGAGTGCCACCTCTCACAAAGAGCTATCAACAAACCCCTGTTTGCTTGAATAATGGGCATGTAGGTGATGTATTATAAACCCAATGACATTAGGAGCTATCTCTCCCTGTCGCTCAAACGGTCTCTAAAGGCATATATCGCCGGTCTGAACTCTTGGGTATAGATCGACACTAGTCGACTCTGCACAAGCAAAGACAAGAGTTAGCACACATAGGTCAACATTATTGAAATCAAAATACATCTAAAACTAAGGTCAACACAAGTCAACTTTGGTCAACTTCAATTGCGTCGCGTTGACCACAAATGCATCACAATTCATCAATTGCGGCTCTGCATATGGCAATTGTGTCACAATATGTCAAATGCATCGCTTTATCTAGAAATTGTGTAACCTACCAACGATTGCATCGTTCCACATGCAATGGCGTCGCGGTTTTTCAATTGTGTCATTTGACCTGGCAATTGTGTCGCAACAGTCCAGATGCGTCGTGGATTGCCTCACTTGCGTTGCAATCTGGCGATTGCATCGTTTCCTCTCACGAATGTGCGCTCAAAGAAAGTAACCTAGCTACCCAGAGCACTTGTGTCATGACGCAAATAAATGCGTCGAACACGATGGAATTTGCGGCCTACGTGACATCATTTGCATCGCAACGCATTTGTTTATCCCCCCTTAAACCGTCATAAATGCATCAAATTTAAAAATTGACAAGCTGGATAGGGTACTTACCAGTGCCTCTGCGCCCTCGGGTCGTCAAAAGGTCCACACACGGTATCCACTGTGGATTGTCACTGGAATCACCATTGTCTCTCTGAGCTCTGATCTCTAAAATTTCTATATAGAAAATGAGCAAATGACACTTGGTTTTGATTTTTCAACCTATTTATAGGCTGAAAATTATGGTTTTGACCTAGTAGGTTTGTTCTGGAGGCTCATTTGACTACCTTTGACTGGCATTTTCGCTAACTTGACGTCCTCCGTTCTCGAAACCAATCGTGCCGTTATTTGTTTCATCATTAATTTGATTAATTGAAACACTTTCCAAATTTTTTTGACCACGGGTCGAAATTTGAAAATTTTCCCGAGGGGGCATAGGCACTCCGTACCTTCGCTAGGGCATATTCTGGACTTGTTTTCTTTGTCATAATGCGACAAGCGGCATTATGACAAAGAGGGGAAAATGTAGACACATAAAAATGACCAAGGCCTGCAAGCAATATTTCATCATCTTTTGTCCTAGCATAATTATGACATTTTAATTATATTTTTAACCCACCTTCAACTATTAATTAAATAATTCATAATTATTTAATTAATTCATGATCTTTCATTCTGCATGATTATTAAATAAATAAATCGTATTTATTTATTTAACATGTCACTAATTATCAAAGTCTTCTTATAATTAAATAAAGTCTCATTTATTTAATTAATCCTTATCATTAATGTCCTCTTGATTAATAAATAAATATATTTTAATATATTTATTTAATATGTCACTAATTCCTAAATCCTCTCTTAATTAAATAGATTCATTAATTTATTTAATTAATTAACTGCCTCTTCTAAATTAAATAATAATTATTAATTATTTAATTGCCTTATGTGACATTTCCCTCTTTTTAAATAAAGTAATTTATTTAAAAATGACTTCACATAGTTAACTGATTCTTCTTTTAGTAATTAATTTCAAAAATCAATTACTCATTATCTCACAAAATCCATATTTTGAATTAATTTAATTCAAAATGGAAATATTCTTCTAAAAATCAAGTAATTGCTAAAATTACTGATTTTCTAAAATCTCATCTCCTTATCTTTTGATTTTTACTAATTTCATCTCAATGTCACGTTTATTCTCCACCATTGATTTAATTTCTTAAATTAAATCTTGTCCACACATTTGGGATTTTTTCCCCAACCCTAATTGAGAGTTGTCATTTTGAATCTTAACCATCGATTCTAGGGCATTTCTCAATCTCTCATCTCATCTGTCCGTTCAAGATTGCATTTTCTATAAAATGACAATCTTGATCTCATTTTCGACACCTCTTAATATTGCATTTTCCCTCGTTTTCTTCTTGCATACTCATTTTTCATCTTAGATACTTGCATTTTAGAATTAATTTTCTTATGCAACAATAACTCAAAGAAATCCTTCAAAGTCTTGTTTAAGTCTAGGCATTTTAGAGTTTTGCTCACACAAAATCTGAGGGCACTCTTCATCACAACAAGCCAAGGAGGTGCAATGGAAATCAGCCATGGAGGAGAGAAATGGGTGAGACTGTTCTAGTTTCATTCCTTTTCTCATTATTTCTCCTTTGCATTCGATTGTTTGAGGATTTTATTAATATGCATGTGTTACTAACCTAGTTATACCTTGCAGGAAAATATCCATCATTACAGTGGCAACCTACACTGAAGAGTTTCATAAGCTCTGTATGAGGTGTGACCACGTGGGCAATGAGAAAGAGAAAGTGTCTAGGTATTTGAATGGCCTAAGGTTTTTGATTCAAGATGAGATCAGCCTAATGACCCCTAAGATAGTGGAAGAGTGTTTTCAAGTGGCATGTAGGGCTGAAGAGAAGTTGAAAAGAAAGCAAGAGTAGCAAGGAAGGGGTAGAGGCAAAAATTTCAAAGGAAGAGGCAGTTTTGGTGTTAGAAATCAGTCACAAAGACAACAAGGGGAGTCAAGTGGAAAAGAGGAACAAGGTCAAGAGTCAAGAGGAGGATTCAAAGGTAGGAGATCTAATGGAAGGGGCAAATCTAATGGGAGAGGATCTAGCTAATTCTCTGGAAGATGCTACACTTGTAACCAATTTTGACACCCATCCTTCAAGTGTCTTGATAAACAAGCTTCAAACTATTATGGTGGGGATAGGAGAAATCAGTTGGTGCAAGAAGAGGATGCTCAAAGTGTGACTTCACGTTCGAGACCTATTGATCTTGAGATTGGAGAGAACTTGATGATGAGGACACTTTTGAAGGTACCAAGTACCAAGGAGCCACCACAAAGGAAGTCCCTGCTCAAGACCACATGCAAATGCCATAGAAAGGTATGCAAGGTAATCATAGACTCAGGATCTATTGATAATCTAGTGTCCTTAGAGATCGTAGAAAAATTGAAATTGAAAAAAATTCCTTATCGTAATCCTTACAAGGTGTCATAGCTAAATAAGAATCAATGAGTGCTTGTCAATGAGCCAGTTTGGGTGGAATTTAAAATGAGGGACTATAAAGAAAAAATCCTTTGTGATGTTACCCCCATGGATGCTTGTCACCTACTCTTAGGACATCCTTGGAAGTATGATATGAAAGCCCAACATGATGGGCAAAAAAACACCTATAGGATCAGCAAAGATGGGGAATATTTCACCTTGAATCCTTTACCAGATGAAGGCATGGATAAACAACATAAGTCTAACATCATGATGGTAGGAGACAAGGATTTTTTTCAGACCTTAAAGGATGAGGGAGGTCTTGGGTTTGCCTTGATTGTTAAGCCAAAGTGCAAGTCTGTTTTGTCTACAAACAAAGGAGGATTCATCCCTAGTGAAGTCCAAACCTTGTTGGGTAGATATAAGGAGATTGTGGTGGATGAATTTCCTAGTTCCCTACCTCCAATTAGAGATATCAGTCACCATATTGATCTGATACCAGGTGACACATTGCCTAATAAGGTTGGCTATAAAATGACCCCTGCTCAAAATGAAGAGATAGAAAAACAAGTGCAAGAACTATTGGACAAAGGCCTAGTGAGGGAGAGTTTGAGCCCTTGTGTTGTTCCAACCATGTTGGCTCCTAAGAAAGATGGTAAATGGAGGTTATGCACTAATTCAAGAGCCATAAATAGGATAACCATCAGATATAGGTTTCCTATGCCAAGAATGGAGGATATTATGGATTGTCTTGGAGGGGCTTGCTATTTTTCAAAGATTGACTTGAAAAGTGGGTACCATCAAATTAGGATCGAAGAGGGGGATGAATGGAAAACAAAATTCAAGACCAATGAGGGTCTCTATGAGTGGATGGTGATTCCTTTTGGATTTTCCAATGCCCCTAGTACCTTCATGAGAATTGGTTTATCTTGGGTTTGTCATAGAAAAAGGCAATTTAAAAATGGATCCATCAAAGGTTGAGGCCATTCTCAATTGGCCAACACCTAGGTTAGTGGGTGATGTGAGGAGCTTTCATGGCCTTGCAAGCTTCTACAAAAAAAACATAAAACATTTCAGTCACATTTGTGCACCAATCATAGACACAATCAAGGGAGATAAGAAGAGCAAGTTCCAATGGACCAATGAAGCAGATGAAAGGTTTGAATATTTGAAAAGAAAGGTATCACATCAGCCTATCCTTACTCTTCCTTATTTTAATAAAGTTTTACTATTGAATGTGATGCAAGTGGTCAAGCAATAGGTGTTGTCCTAAGTCAAGAGGGCAGACCGGTTGCATTCTTTAGTGAAAAACTAAATGAGGCTAAGAGAAAATATTCTTCATATGATCTTGAATTTTATGCTATGGTCCAAGCCTTAAATAAATGGAGGCACTTCTTGTTACCAAAGGAGTTTTTTGTATTCACTAACAACCATGTACTTAGTTTCTTGAATGGATAGGAAACGTTGAACCAAAGGCACATGAAGTGGGTTGAATACCTACAAGCATACACCTTCTCCATAAAGCACAAGAAGGGACAATCAAACAAAGTTGCAGATGCCCTTAGTAGAAGGGTCATGTTGGTTCAAGAGGTTTAGTTGCAAAGTGTGGGCATAGAATCTCTTAAAGGTATGTATAAGGAGGATGAATATTTCGAGGCTCCTTTTGATGTTTGTTCTCAGTTTTTAGATGATTTTCATAGTGATTATGCTGATTTTGTTTTGAAAAATGGCCTTTTTTAAAGGGGCTCAGTTGTGCATACCTAAGTGATCTATGAGGGAAAATTTGATAAGAGAAAAGCATAGTGGAAGTCTTGGAGGGCACTTTGCACTTGAAAAAAAATTGGAGCAGGTTAAGATGTTTTACTTTTGGCCTAAAATGCAGGTTGATGTAAGAAAGTTTGTGGAGAATTGCACTATATGCCAAAGAGAAAAGGGAAGTACTTCAGATGCTAGCGTATACCAACCTCTACCAATCCCAAATAGACCTTGGGAGAGCATAAGTATGGATTTTGTCTTAGGATTGCCTAAGACTCAAAGGGGAGTTGATAGTGTTTTTGTAGTGGTGGATAGGT
The DNA here is from genome assembly GCA_007115665.2 of Sequoiadendron giganteum. Classification (NCBI taxonomy): domain Eukaryota; kingdom Viridiplantae; phylum Streptophyta; class Pinopsida; order Cupressales; family Cupressaceae; genus Sequoiadendron; species Sequoiadendron giganteum. Next base: position 485,541,165 of record CM021102.1, on the reverse strand, counting down.
TCAGTAAAATGGCACACTTTATTCCTTGTATAAGTAATAATGATACCACTAATATTGCATGACTATTCTTCAAAGAAATTGTGAGGATCCATGGGGTTCCTTTGAGCATTATGTCAGATAGGGATTCCAAATTCATTGGTCACTTTTGGAGGACCCTATGGAAGACGTTATCAACAAATTTGCAATATAGTTCTACCTACCATCCTCAAACGGATGGAAAAATAGAGGTGGTCAATAGATCACTTGGTAATTTGTTAAGGTGCTTGAAAAAAGAGCATGGTCTTGAATGGGATTTGGTGTTGCCCCAAGCATAATATGATTATAATGATTCCCTAAACAAAAGCATAGGAAAAATTCCCTTTGAGGTGGTGTATGGAATGAATCCAAGGGGATTATTTGAGTTGAGAGATTTGAAGGATATGGAGAAGAGAAGTGCAAAAGGAGAGGATTTTTCCATTGCAATGAAATCCATTCATAATCAAGTGAAGGAGAATCTCAAGAAGAGTGTAGATAAATACAAAGAGAGAGAAGATTTGAAAAGAAGGAATGTTCAATAGAAGGTGGGAGATTTGGTTTTTGCATACTTGAAGAAGGAGAGGTTTCCTAAGGGAAAATAAACAAAGTTACAAATGAAGAAAATAGGCCCTTGCAAGATCATTCACAAGTTTGGGAAAAATGCCTATGAGATAGCACTCCCTCTTGGAGTGGCTATCTCCCCCATTTTTAATGTTGCTGACTTGTACCCCTTTAAGGTATCTTTGGATGTAGGTGCAAGTGTTGAAGATGATGAGGATTGGGTGCAGGACCTTCCACCATCTGAACCTTTGAAACTTGAGGCTATCCTAGACACTAAGGAGGTAAAAAGGACAAGAAAGAAGGTATATAATGAATTTTTGGTTAAGTGGTAGGGTCTTCCACCTAAAGATGCAACTTGGATGAGTGAAGAAGATATCAAACAACATGGAATTACTCTGCAACAACTAATCTCAGGTGGTACTTGAGATCTCTTCCACCCTAGGTGTATGGTGCAGGGGCACCTTGGGGTCTACATGCCTCCATGAGGCTTTGGTGAATCTTGTGTTGTCTTTCAAGTTGTGTGTGGTGTAATAAGGTCCAAAGGACCATTATCAATGGTTTGGAATGAGTTTTCATTCTTTGTAATGGGTTTTCAATGGTTAAACTAGGTCTCCTCCTCACCATGTAAACTTGGTGCATCTAATCAAGGTGCCATGATACAACCAGGTAATAGAGGGGAGTCACCTTGATGATTTTAATATTTTTTGAGGTGTCTTTACATCGTTTGAGTTTGTAGTGAAGTCGGGTTCTTGGGTGTAGTGTTAAGTTGTCTTAACTAGGCAACTTGGGAGTTAAAATGGAGTTTGTTAGTTCCCAACAACCCTCTAATTCAAAATATAGCTGAGGGATGTTGGGAGGAGGTTGGAAATGATTAAATAGCCCTCTCTTGGTCGAGGCAAGGTTGATTGTTAAGTTGGAAGGAATATTGAATACAAAGAACTCTGTTTTTCTCTAATTTCCTATGTAAACTTGTTGATCTCATACTTGGTACAGCCTGTAGCATTCCTGTACGTTGCCAAGGCTGATATGGATTAAAAGAGGACTGAGTTGGATTCATTTTGGCGGTGGTCTGGTGCAAAAACATAAAGGATTTGAGGAGTTCTTACCAATTTTTTAAAATTGGTCAAAAACCCTCAAAACCAGTGTTTTGATCATAAAAATGCATGCAACTCGCCATTCATTCTTGGTCAAAGCTTAATTATTGGTGGAATTGTAGAGTGCATCATGTATTTTTTTTAGAAATGGTCTTGGAGAACGACAGAGGTTTTGGAGTGACTTTGTGGAGATTCTAGGCTTGGCATCCTCATGTGACAAGCCTAATTGTGGTGCAAAAGTACGAGTTTGTGGATTTGTGAGTGAAATTTGTGGTGTAGAATGCCTAAAAGGGGTTGAAATGTGTGTGTTGATGCTATGAGAACCATATTATTGGCTTAGGGGATTTGGGGTGTTCCTAGATAACCTAGTTCTTGTTTGGGATAGTCAAATAGGCTCCCTTATAACATTACAAAACTGATCCTTTGTGCTTGTGTAGATAAATTTCATACCTTGAAGCTTTGGGGGTTTATAGTGGTCTATTTGAGGAGTCTAATTTAGTGGTCACTTGTTTGGTTCTTATCTTTATAGGGGTTTTATACTGACTGTCCTAATTGATAGGGCTGCAAGGGAAATAGGCCTAGTGTTGTTTTGTTGAGTAGTTGGGTTTTCTCAAGCATATAAATGGGATGTATGGGCTTAACTTGGTAATTTCAAAGTGTCTCATGTCAATTTCCATCCTCTAATCATGTTTGATCTAACAGATTCCATGTTAGTAGTTGGGTTGCTCTGTGGAGTCAAGTGAGGTTTGGTGTCTTAGTGGGCATATTTAAGAGAAGTTATGTCAAAATCACATCTTGGTTGATCCACTATGCATCAGCTTTACAAAATCAACTTTGAGCTATGTAGGAGGAAATAATATAAGCAATATTGGAAGCATAAGTGAGGAATAGTATGTGTGATTGTGTTGATTTATAGGAACCTAATGGTGGGAAGTATATTTTTTTTTGTATTCATTTTTCACCTTCCCACTCTTTTCTAGCCATTACATCTTCTATGGATTCTTTTTGGTAGGTTACGTTGTGTGTACCTATGTTACATGTATTATACATTTATTTAGTACATATAATAAAAATTCTTTATAAATTTCTTTTATTTCATTCATTTGACTAATGGTAGTGCTTTAATCATGCACCATTAACATAACATTAGAATAGTTCATTATCAAGTGTTCTTAGTCTAACTATTTTGGATTCTAGGATTTCGTTGATATATTAGGGATCTAACCATCTAACTTTCAATTTTCCTTATTTTTCTAATTTACTATCATACAACAATACCATATAATTTTCATGGAATGTTTTGTGTTTCATATTTTTATCATGCCATGTTTTTTGTTTTTTTTTCTCCACATGCTAATGGTATGTCAAAAATAGTTTTTCATCTTGTTTCTCTAATTCTTCAATCATGTTCTTTATAGATTCTTCATCTATGATATGCAAATTGAGTATGGTGCAAAAAGTAGAAATTATGAAATTGAGTCATAGGATTGCAATATCTAACCCATATACAAGTTGGAATGGAGTAAAATTTGTAGATATTTTCTAAGAAGTTATATCTTCCCATAATATTGTTGACATCTTTATGTGTTAATTTATCTTGTTATTGTTGCACATTTTAGTTAGATTAGTCCCTATCATCTTATTCAGGGCTTCACTTGCACTGTTTTCCTAAGGGCAGTAAGGAGTGATTTTATTATGTGTTATCATAAAATTTATTAGCAAATCCACAATTACTTTATTCACAAAAAAAAACATTTGTCACTAGTGATACTTATTGGGAAACCAAACCTAGTAATTCTATTTTCATATATGAATTCTATAGCAATTTTTGTTGGGAAATTTCTCGCGGGTTCTGCCTCAACCCATTTAGTTAGATATTCCACCCATATTATGATAAATATCACTTTTGAATTCCTTGTTGTTAGATTGATTGGCCCTATGAAATCTATAGCTCATAATTTTTCAAACGGGACCTGGGCTAATTAGGCGAGTCTTCTAACTCTTTGGAATATGTCACATTGTTTGACATACTCATTTTCATCCTTCTACAAGGTTGGCCACCATATTATTGCTAGATTTACCTTCTTTTCAATGGTTTCTCATGAATTGTGACCACTTGAAATCTCTTCATTAGATTCTCTATGTATTTCCTCCCTTTCATGCTCATATACTACTCTTTAGATAATTTCATCTCTTCCTATATTGTATAATTATCCTTTATTTATCTTGTGGTGACATGTCCTATGGATATTCTCATGTTGATAGAAGTGATGTGATGATATGCAACTCTTGAGGTGTCACAGTCACCCTAAATAAGTTTGTGCAAGGAAGATCTTCTTCCTGGTCATTCAATTATTCACTTGTCTCAATTTGAGAGAGGAATTCAAACCCTTGGTTGTTTCTCCTCAATTTTACCACAGTTCTAAAATCAAATTCTTGAAATAGAAGCAACCATATATATATTCTCCCTTAAGTAAATGGTATATTCAAAAGTTAATTTAATGGCTCATGGTCAGTGTGAAAGGTAAATGGTGTTGATAGAAGGTAGTGTATAAACTTTAAAGTGTGTGTATCATCACCAATGCCTCCCTTTATGTGGTTATATAGTTTTTATCAACCTATTATAATTTCTCATTGGAAAAATTTATCAGATAGTCCTTATTTCCCTTTGGTTGTGCCAACATTGCTCCTATAAATATTCCAGAAGCATCCACATGAACATGAAAAGGAGTTGTACGTCTAGGAAAATAAGTAGTGGTTCTTTGGAAATATTTTGTTCTAACATGTCAAATGATTGTTGACATTGATTTTTCCAGTCAATATATCTATTTGAATTATTTTTCAACAATTCTTCAAATGGTGCTACTATGCATATCCTTTGATAAATTTATAGTGGCATCTAGTGTATTCTAAGATTTTTTTTAACTTTAGGAGCTAAATTTCATGGCGGTGATGTCATAATTAGGGGAAATTTATGGAGACCTACCATTAATCCTTAATTAAAAATTATATGTCCTAACAATGTGTTGAAGGATGCCAAAAATGTATTTCTTTATATTGAGAGAGATTTGTATACTTCTACATCATTCTAACATGGTGTGGAGTGTTTGTATATGGCCTTTGACTAGTCTATATATAGTCCAATCATCCAAATATACTTCTAGGAAGTCATGTATGAAGCTTTTGAATACATTTACCATTATGCGACTACAAATTTCCAATGCATTAGTTAACCCAAAGGGAATAACTATGTACATGAATGACCCGCATTCAATAGAAAAAGTGGTTTTTGGTTGATCCTTTTTTTTTATTTTCACTTGGTGGTAATCAAAGAACCCATCTATAAAGGATTATATCTCTCTCTATGCTCATGATTTAAGTATTTCTTCTATGAATGGTGTAGAAAATGGATCATGGATGCATTATTTATTAATCTCTCTAAACTCTACATAAATCCTTATTTCTACTATTTTCTTATTTTTCTCTATCATTGGACTAATCCATTCTACATCCTCCATTGGTTTAATGATTCCTGCATCCAATTCTTCTTTCACCCTCTTTTTCATATTAGGGTTTCATCTATATGTTCTTTTCTTTTGTGGCTTGACCCATTATTTTAATTGAATTTTCATGCGCCCTACTTCTTTAATACCTTTCAACTCAGTAAATGTTTGAGGAAATATATCTTCATACTCGGATAATATTTTTGCTACCTATGTTACTAGATTTCCATCCCAATAATCTTTGATCTTGGCTAGTTTTGGGTCACCTACGGTAGCTATATTTTCCTCTCTTAGTTTAAAGGTTGATTATAATACTTATCTTTAGGTTCCTTGTTACTTTTTATTTCCCTTTCTCCTTGATTAACTTGTATGCCAAATTTAGGTTTATCTTTATTATTTTATTGATGTGTGATGTACATATCTTTCTAGAATATTGCTTTTCTTTTTCCATCCACTCTATAAGCTTCCTTACTCCTAACTTTGGTGGTGGTGGATTATATTCATAACTATTTATTTTTATATTTTCTGTTGGTTTAAATATTATTTCCTTCATCTTTAATAATGCATTATGAGAAAATATGTGTGAATCATACAAAGAGAAGGCATGAATAAAATCATCTTAGAGCTCATCCTATTCTTTGGTTTCACTCTCCTTTCTTTATTGATGTACCATGTGTGTACAACTAGCATTAGAGTATAATAGAACATGTGTATGTAACACCTTGTATCAGATTATCTTCTACCTTTCCATGTTGTTATACATATTTGTATGTTTTATTTTGGTAGAATTTCACCATTATATTTTGGGATTATCTTATACTATCTTTCCTCTAGTAGGTGTCTTTTTCATATTAGGATCTTGAAAGCATGCCATATAGGAATGTTATTTTTATGATTATTTCACTAGGCGATGAAATTACATGCTAAGGTTTATGTACTACATCATGTTAGAGTCACTCAAGGACTCAAGCCTCTAGGATCACATGCAAAAACCAACAACAACCTTCTACAAGAGGGAAAAATAAGAACACAAATTTTTAATAGTGATGCAAGACATGGCCAATATGCAATACTCAAGATTGTAGTGATATATTGGAATTACACTGAATTGAATTGTCTAATATGTACAAATGATATCTTTCTTATAAAGGAAAAATATGGGATATGATTAGAAAAGATATTGACACGTGTCTTAATCTTGTATAATGAGATAACTACCCCAAAAAATATTAAGTGACTTAGGACACATGCATTAAATGCCAAAATATAAGATAAGATCTAGTGACAACTAATGCTAACTAGAAAGATTCCCTCCTAGGACCTAAGTGGACTTAACATGTAAATAGGACCTAGATAGGTAAAACACTACACCAATACCCCCCTTAAGTACAAATTAGGGTCTATTATTATGAAAATATACAAAGATAGATCTTAGCTATGAGGCTATGTTAGGTACCCATGTACAAATGCAATGTAATATCTCAAAAATGGAGAAAAGGAGAAAACCCAGTGGGAAAAAACTCCTCCCCAAAAGAGAGATGAAATAAAAAATACTCTCAATAATGAATGAAAGGGATAAAACCAAATGCAAGGAAAAGTACCCACTATAAGAAAAGAAGAGAGACCATGCAACCCCCTCAATGGCGAGTCTCTTGCAATGGTAGAAGCTCAACATTGAATGTTGAAGATGTTCCAATCTTGTCGAAAAAAATTCCTCACCTTATGAAGAAAAGAAACCAAGATGATATGCAAGATGTCTTCCCATTCCTAAAAGGAAGATGCAGGAAGAATAATGATATGTGATATCTCTGAACTACGTTCAAGTGTCTCCATGTCAATGTCAAAATCTGAAAAACTCCAAACATACATTTTAACTTGCACAATTGAAGATGCCAACCTAGAATATCCTAGAGACGGATGTAGAACACACTCCAAAGATAAAGATGCCTCCTTTGAGGACAAAGAATTCTCCACCAAATGTTGTCCAAAAGTATCCACACCATGTCAAGATGCAAAGAGTGATCATATAGACAATGGACAAGAGGGTCAAAGTATTCCCTCACAGTAACTAGAAAAGAATCATCTTCATCAAAGAGAAGATGTATGCACTAAATGGTGTCTCCAAAATTTAAAATGTGGGACTCAACAAACAACCCACCAATGTATATCAAGTACACATCCCAAGTAGATGTAGTTGGAAGACTATGTAGATCCTGTTGCATTGAATCATAAGAGGCCAACACTATGCCAATATGAGCATCATCAAATGTAATAGAAGATGGAGGAGATGAAATGCAAGGATCATGAATGGGATCGGATGTGAGAACACCCAAGTTCAAAAAGCCAAATGTCTCCTCTAAATCATGGTTCACCTTAGAAGTGTGATGAACAACCAAAGGAACAATGTCATCATTAGAGGAAAAAATTGCAAAGGTGTACAAATGAGATGAATGATCAACCATCTCAGTAGAAATAATCTCTCTACTCTCCAAGTCTTGAATGATGACTGAATCAAGAGTGAACTCCATAGTTCTCCCATCTCCACCACATGTTATCTGATATATGGAAAGAAAAAGTTTGTCAAATGAGGTACACACAATTTTTTTTTGAAAATTCCACCCCTAAAGCAATAGATCCCTTCCCAAGTACACTCATATATGCATTATTTCCCATCAAAATAGAAGATATAGGATAAGGCTCAAAAGAAGAGAATATAGAATATGAAGATGTCATATGATGAGATGCTCCTAAATCTAGAAGCCATCTCCTTGATCCATGACCTAAAAAAGCATAAAGAGTTGTTCCCTTATTTCCTAATGTAGAAGCCAAACTAGAATGAACTTTTCCCTTATTAGCCTATTTTGAAGAAGAAGAAGGCAACTTGAGCATTCTAGAAGGAAAATCAATCTAATTCTTTTTGAGAAGATGTTTCAACTCATCAAGATCC
>CM021102.1:485370614-485532945 GCA_007115665.2 Sequoiadendron giganteum | reverse complement strand
ATTGATTGAAGGTTTTAGGTCTCAAAAAAGCATTTTGTAAATCCTAAGAGGATGCTAAGCTCTATGGTCAGAATTACAACATTTTTGAACTAATGAACAAAGTTAACCTATGTGGTTGATGATTCCTTGCACTTCAGGCTTTGCTAAACCTAGGCAGGCAAACCTATATAACTAATGCAAATTTAAGAAAGTTGTGTGACTTAGTTGGTTTTAAGGATCTACCCACAGTGGCATGAAATGTGGAATAAATGAAGGCTTGTTAGCTACTCCTACTCCTAGTACTGAAATTTGAAATGTGAATGTATGAATAAGATTTTGTAAGATTCTATAATAGAATGAGTATGACTAGTGTGTAATTGTATTGAGTTAATGGAGTCGAGAGGTGAATGATATGTGACTAACTTATTGGATACAATTCAAATTGGTTGGCACCTTTATAAGTATATGAATGGCATTAACGTGCAAGAATGTAACTATCAGACTCTTCTTATCGATCCAAATGATTCTTCTCAGGTTACTGTGATTAATTAATAGGAAATTTTAATCATTTTGAAGGAACCAGTTAATTGAATCACACAAAGTATCAAGTGTTCCCTGATAAATCAAATATACTTCTGATTTGAAATAACAAGATAGAGATATAGTATGATAATTTTATCAATTATAGGGCTCTTCTTATCGATCCAAATGATACTCCCAAACTACTGTGACCTATTAAAAATATTTTTAATTCTTTTGAAGAAACCAATTAATTAAATCACACAAGAAAAAAAAATGTGTCTTGATAAATTGAGCTTTGACAAGCCAATTTAAATAATAAGAAAGCGCCAAACTGGAGACAACCAAATAATCGTATATTATCAACAAAAAATTGACTCGAGAATTTAGCCACCCGATTAAAACTTCTTCTCCATTGTATTTACTTCAAAATTTGGTACATTGTATAAAAAAAGTCTTTTCTGTTGTAATATATATATAAATATACAGTTGCTACTCTATTGACAATCCTAATCTAATGATTTCCAATCAGGCCCTGGTTTCCCTTATATATGTGGGAAGCTACAAGCTTCAGGCCTTTACAAAAGGTTGTGTCATTTCTTAACCAAAATGCTAATGATTGTATTAGACATAAACAATAAAAATGACAAGCTCACAAATAATCCATGGTGCACCATGATCGTCAATCTTCATCAGGTACTCGTGATAACTGAAGATCTATTCAAGGTCCATACTCCATGATAACGAATCAGATAATTGTGAGACTTCAATGTACCCTGCTTGTCAATTTGCTTGAGTGATAAACAAATTAACTTTAGATAGGTGCTCGATGTATCCTATTTTTGCATATGTATCAACATTGCTAATAATATCTTTCATGGCATATTCAAGATCAAAAATTTGTTCCAATTGTATATGTTTCTTCTCCATCACCCCTTCATCATTGATTTCATCAAGAGCCATCGGTAAATACTGAGCAATTTAATCCTTCCATACATCTTGGTCCTTCAACTCCCCTTCATCCTCAAAGAAGTTTGGTAAATCCATACTCAAAGATTGGGTGAAATCACCAAGTTCTTGCATTAGTATGGTGTGGAAATGATCATGCACCTTCATCGATTCTTGGTACTCTTGAAATGCATGTTCACCAATATTCCCTTTGGTTTTAATTTTTTCCTTTATCTCTTTCCTCTTGTTATATAATCTATCATGTTCCTAGGAGGCTATGAATGTCTTGCTATGGATAACCCAAACTTTATCAGTTTTCTTGAACATCTTGTCAAATATCTTAAATACCAATTATGAGGTCATTTCAAATTCGGTAGTCTTTAATTCATTTCTTAATTCCTCATGTTTTTTTTGAATTATTTCATGCTTTCATTTCCAATACGTGGTTTCAAACATAGCTTCAATTACTTTTTTTTCACAGTCTACCAATGAAGAATAAAGGCCAGAGGAGGAAGGAAACTTATATCTATAATTAATCACATATTTCTTCAACCTCTCATTTTCAAAAATAAGCCCCTTGTTATCTCTTATCAATTTTTCAATTTGAGCCTTAATGAATTTAGCAACATTTACATTCAATTCAATGGTCTCAATAGGATCTGCATCTCCCACTCATTGTACTAAAAGATGTCTGAATACTTGGTTAGGGTTATTAATAAGTGCAACCTCTTCCCTAGTGGGTATAGAGCCCAAATCTGTAAAGTAGCATTATTTGGATTATACCCTGAGCCGATATAAATCTTATCACTAGCTTCATCTATCAGCTGTAAGGTGTTATTTTCCCTCATGAAACTCTCAAAGACTATAGTTGAACTGATATCCCATCCTGGGAAAAGCATGACCCCAGCCTCCTATATCAGCTCTTGTCCTCTTTTAGGAGTGATATTTCTCATTTCATTGTCAACTTCTTCTTGTATTTATTTCAGAGCATCAACTTATTGCTCAAGATTAATTTCTTTCACTCTTTCTCTTATCATTTTTCCTTTGGATTCATCAATGAATGACTTAAACTCTAGGGTTTGAAAAAATTCATCATCTGAGATGAACTCTTGACTTGCACGATGTATTACATCATCAGAAAGTTTATTTGAGGCTTCAAATAAGACTACACTCCTTTCTAGTGGTAATTCATATTGTGGGATGGTAGGAGCAGTTATTTGTGCGACCTCATCTTCCTCTTCAATGTCATCTTCAATTGTAATAGGAGTGTCAACTGAGAAGCTAACATATAGAGTGGGTTGTGGTGATAAATGACTTAAGGGCACAATGTTTTCAACTTCTTTCCTAGAACAAGCACCTCTTCTTTTCTCAAAATCTACGAGGGGTACATCCTTGGTCAATTCTTCCTCATGTAAGATCAATTGCTCAATTCTATCCATGGGGTCTTGTATTTCATGAAAGGCTTTTGTATATAATGGATTATTTATTTTCCTCCATGACTCTTCCATAATTACCTTGTTATATGCAACCTTTCTTAAAATTGCTTGAGATTCATCACAATTCATGATCACATCATCTACAAAGAATTCATGCTCATATCTTTTTAACTTCTGTGTCATTTTGGCATCGTGAATGAAATGTTCAAGATCAAAATTTTCCCTTTTATTTCCTTGTGGAATGACATAGTAGTCTATCTTTTCGCCCATAGAATCGTATCCCTTCTTAGAAACAATAGTAAAATTACGAAAGCAGAAAGTTGAAGGCATGAGAGATTGCTTGCCATAGCTCTTAAGATGCATATAATTTGAATAAGTCAACTTCCTTACTATCTCCAAATATGCAATCCTATTAAGAACTATTCTAGGTAGAAGGAATGGAGTTTCCTCAAACCCATAATTTCTAATGATAGTGCAATCCTCATAGGTGTACCAATCTCCCTAGTTGTGGTTCACCTTTCCTGTTGGGTTCTTCTCTTTAGGTCTACAAAATCTCTATATCTCAAAGGACAAATTATAATCACAATGATGACCAAAAAATTTGTATAAGGGCTTCACAAAGTGTTCTTCAAAATAAAAATAATGATATCTTTTTCATCTATTGTACCAAATGGAAGCCCACATTTGTACTGGCCTCACGTTCTCATCTTTATCCAAATCCTTAATTCTCAACTCTTCTCCCCACATCCCCATGGATTGTCCTGCATACAAGATCATGTGCATAAACAAAGAATATTGTTTGAAATTGATTGCATCACTATTTATCTTTATGGAAGCAAGTGATGTGTTTATAACCTCTGCTAGGTACTCCACATAGTCGAAAGGTCTAGCATCTTGGTTTTGAACATCTGCAGCCAAAATGATAGGGGCTATAGCCATTTCAGCAGGAACGTCAATTCCCAATACTTGAACAGCTGAATAAGATGTATGTTGATAATATTCTTCAAATAAATCAATAGAGAAAGGAGGTCGTTCATTAATAGAAAAAATTCTAAGCTAACCCCCTATGTCCCAAGGTCTATGTAAAGGTAATTTACACCTCTTGTAGCTCGTATCCATGGAGCAAAATGCTTCCAAAAGATCTTTAATTTTTAGTGGCATTTTCATAGATGTATCCAACCGAAAGACCATAGCAATATAACATCTAGTGATGGGGAGAAAGTGTGACCCATAATGTGCATTAATTTTCCTCATTTTAGGGATACATTTTAACCAAAACCTTGATGAATTCCATGTTGATAAACACATTCGATAAGACAAGCTTTCCTAGATTCATGTTCCATGGGTTTGATACAAGCTTAAATATTTATATTTCTTTCTATAATGGTATATGAATGTGTCATACCATTGCTATGTAGTCCATACATCTCCTAAATTCTTGTGTTTATGTTCTAACTTCTCATATGAGGGGTTTAATTGGGATGTTCATCTGGATTTTGGTCTAGAACTAGGACATTGTTTGATTAAATCTTGGTTTAATGATCTCGTCTCTATTTTTTGTCTCTTTGCTTTGGGTTTCTCTAAAGTTGATTCCATTTTTAAACCCTAGCTCTATTGCAATTTAATTAACTTAGATAAATTCTTCAGCTAAGTCTTGAGTACTTACTTGGACTAGTTTCGCCTTCTCTGAGCTTCCCACTATTGCTTGATCTCGTGTCCTCAACTTTCAGCTTCAATTCATTAAGACTCTAAGATTTTACGAGCAAGATAAATTTAAGATTTGGCACACTTTTATCAATTTTGGTTCATAAATGTCACTCACGCCAACTTGATGATCATTGGTGATATTAATGTTAATTGTCTTTTTGAAATCTTTTCCAGTGATGTCAATCAGGTGAGAAATACTTTTTCGTCATGTTGGAGAGACTTTACTTATACTCTCACCAATATATTGTTCTCTCTTTGATATGCTTGCACCCTTGTTTCTTTATTTTGGAATTTTGAAGAGACATGCTATTAATTCTCTTCGATATCATATAGTCTCCTGAAAATCATCCCCCCAATGTTTCTTTGTTGCATTCTTCATATTTCTTATCTTGTTTTCAGAGTGATCGAAGAGAATTTATCAATGTCCTCATGATATAAGCTTGTCTCTTCAATATTTTGTTCCCAACTATTTTCCTAGTGCCAAAGAGACTTTCACATTTCTCATTTCGATAATTCAATGTCTCCTCAAAAAGTGTCACTGTGTCTACCAAGTCTTAGATTTTCCAGCCGTCCATTGTTTATTTGCACAATAATCAAATATATTTTTTTGTTTCTTGAATGTGAAAATTATTTATCATTTTTTAAATATCAATATTCCTCCATCGTCTTGCATTTTGGCTCATCGGAGAGACAAATTATCTTTTCCCTCTGAAACACTTAAGTGTCTTCGAAATGTTCATTTTTCAGTTGTCAGAGACACTTCAAATTATGTCACTTCAAAGTATGGTGGTCTCCCCAATATTCTGTGTTGGCTTGTTTTATCAACTTATCAGAGAGACTGTAGCATAGTTCTCTTCAAAATGGAATTGTTTCACTGAAATGTGTTCCTAGTGTCAGACTTAAGGGGATGTATGTGTGAAGGCAATGACTATGGGGAAGGTGATTTTTTAGTAATATTTTTGGTGGAACAAATTTAAGGAAATTATAATTATGATATTTTTAAGCTTATTAGTAAAAAATGATGGTTTTGAGGGGTAATGTACATGGTGTAAAATAAAATGGTCATAATGAGGTGGCAAGGACTAGTGAAAATTTGAGGTTAAATTTTGGTTCTAACAGTGACTTCGATTGGGGATGGATGGTCATGAGGTCATTGCAAGAATTCAGAGCTACTAGAGGATGTAGACAATGGATGGAATGGAAAAAGGAAAAAGAAAAGAATCCTAAAAATAATGTGCATGAAATAATATTTCTTTAAGAAAAAAAATGCTTCAAGAATTGTCCATGCACTCGAAATTCTTAACTTTCTCCTATCATGTTTTGTAGATAGTACAAGTCTTCCCCACACTTTTTAGTGATGACAAAAGGTCCAAGAAATAAGGCTTCAAATCTCCCATGCTTTCCCTTATCTTGACCCCTGGAATTCCATATAAGGACCATATCTCCTATTTGAAAATTCATTCCTTTTGTTTTCTTATCAAATAAGTACTTAATTTGTGACTGTAACTCCTGATTATGTTCTTGTACTAGGTTTTTAACTTCATCCAGTTCTACTAATTGTTCTATTCTGTCTTCCATGGGATCAAGAATGTCTAGATCATCTTGTAGTATAAAATTATAAATTGGCAAGAAATTTTGTAAAGGCATTTTGGCTTGAGTTCCATATACTAGTTCAAAAGGAGACTTTATAGTAGCTTTATTTATTGTGATCTTGTTGGCCCAAACTGTTAACCTCAACTTAGAATCCCATGCCTTTTTTTTACTATCCAACATTCTTTTGATTATCTTCATAATGCTCTTATTATTAGATTCAACCTACCCATTCGCCTGGGGATGATATGGTGAAGCATATGAGATTGTTATGCCATATGATTCACAAAAACTTCTGAATTTGTCAGATCTAAAACACATGCCATTGTCTATTATTAGCCTTATAGGAACTCTGAATCTGGTGATGATGTTTTCCAATAGGAATTTTATCACAACCTTGCTAGTAGCATGTTTTGTTGGTATAGCTTCTATCCACTTTATAAAGTAATTAGTGGCTACTAGGATCCACTTGTTCCCACCACTAGATTTGTCTATAATATCACCTATAAAATCAATCCCCCATTGATGGAATGGGGCCTTCACCTGCATAGGTCTTAGTGGCAATGATCCTTGATATTTCATCTTGCCAAAGAATTTTTGGCATGCTTCACATTTTATTACATAGTTGAAGGCATCATTAAAGACTCTGGGCCAATAATAACCTACCCTTAGTATCTTGTGCACATTAGTATTTGCTGAGAAGTGCCCCCCACACACATCTTCATGTATTTCTTTCATAACATGATTTTCTTGTGTTTTGTCTAAGCATAATAACAACACACCATCTCTATTTTTCTAGTAAAAATCTCCATCCATGAAGACATATCTTGATGTATGAAGATTTAAGGTTATTCTCTAATTATCATTCAATCCTTTTGGACATTTCACATGTTTAAGGTAATAGGCAATATTAGTGTACCACTATGTGTTTTCTATACTTGACACCCAATTTTCTTCCCCTTCTATGATGCAAATTTGTGCAGCTTCTAGGTTGGACTCAACCCTCAAATTTTCCATCCCCTGACCTCTTACTCATTTAGTGATTTGGATATTGATGTTAAACTCTTGGATATAGTTAATCCAGTGACACCTTCTTCTAGTTACCTCTATTTGTGAGAAAACATCTTTTACTGCAACATTTGGTACATAAGCAATAAATTTTGCTCCCACTAAGTAGGACCTGAATGCCTTAACTAATTTTACTAGGGCATAAGCTTGTTTCTCAATAATTTTTTAGTTCAATTAAGCCCCTTGTAGTGATTTACTCAAGATTGAAATAGGTTTTCATATCCATCACCATTATTTTGTAACATTATGGCGGCTATTGTGTGGTAGGATGAAAAAGAAAATATCTAGAAGGGTGTGTCAAATTTTGGGGATTTTAATATAGGAGCCTCTTTGATAGCCCTTTTGATCAACACAAAGGCATCAATGAATTCTTCCGTTCAGTCAATCTTTGTCCCATTTTTTAACATCCTCGAGATTGGATTTACAATCTCTACAAAGTTTGAGAAAAATCGCCTAACAAAGTTAATCTATCCAAAGAAAGACTGGATGGATTTCACTGTCTTAGGGATGCAGATTTTTTCAATAGCTTCCACTCTTTCTAGATCAATTCATACTCCATCCTTCGATACAATATTCCCAACAACTTACCCTCTGTGACAACAAAGTGACATTTCTTCAAGTTTAGAGAAATACCATACTCTAATGTTTTGATAAAAAAATCTCCAAATGTGCACAGTGATCTTTTGCCTTTTTGGAGTATGTTGTCAAATCATCTTGATATACCGCCATGATAACATTAATCAAGTTAGAAAAGGCCACATCCATAGCCCTTTGAAATTTTTCTCCGACATTGGTGAGACCAAAAGGCATTCTCATATACACATATGTACCCCAAGGTGTGGTAAAAGAAGTTTTGTACTGCTTGGATTCTTTGAACTTTACCTGATTGTATCCCAAGAATTCGCCCATCATAGACAACAATTCATAGCCACTGACTCTCTGCAACATTGTCTCCATATTCAGAAGTGGACAATTGTCCTTGCACAATGCCATATTTAAATTTCTAAAATCTACACATAACCTTAAATCCCCATTTTTCTTTCTTATAGGTGCTAGGTTTGATACCTAAGAGGAATGCCTAATTGGTTTGATTATGCCTCCATCTCTTAACTTCATAAGATCTTCCTGCATTTTTGGTGCCAGTGTAGGATTTATGGGCTGCTGCTTTTGTTTGAATGTCTTAGAATATGGTTTTAATGGGATTTCACATTGAAAAAGATCTTCTCTATATGCTTTGAGGTCATCATATGACTAGGAAAAACCATGTTTATACTTTTGAAGGAGGATTATAAGCATCTCTCTAATTTTGGGACTGATCCTTTTAGCGATGTATACTTTATTAGGAGCAAGCTCTGTTCCAAGGTTAATCTCTTCAACATCCTCCTATTTAAAAGGTGCAAGATTTAGATTGAATCTGTCATGCCCATCGAATACTCTTTTTAATGCCACAATCCCTTTTGGGATTTTTTTTGTCTTAAACTGTACTACTTCTTGCCTAAAGACAATTTCTTTGCCATCTAATTTCTCTACAAAGGCATTGAAGTCTATCTCCTAGGATTCATATTGATCAATATAGTGGAGGAACTTGATTAGATCCTCATCACCATTGAATACCTGCCAAATGTATATATTATCTAGGATAGTAGGCCTTGTCTTGAATTCAACTTTTGTGATTCCTTATAATGTAATATCATCATGTTTGAGAGCCATATTAGCCAAGAAATCTTCTATTATGCTTTTTAGAACTTTCAACCTAGTCTATTGATAATGCATCAAATAATTCAATGGTATCCCAAACTGCATTCTTGTATTGTTATAATCTTTTATTCTTTGATAAGTATGTATCCTTGACTTGGGAGACAACTAATTCATAATATTCATATACTTCCAACAACTTAATTCTATATTTTGCAGCAATGTTCAAGCCTAACAAAAATGCTTCATATTCAACTATATTATTGGTACACTCTAATGCTAACAAGAATGAGTACTTTAACATCTTTCCAAAAGGTGAAATAAATACTATCCCAGTGCAATTTACACCTTTGTTGCATGCCCTATCAAAGTAAATCTTCCATACACCCTTATCATCTAGTTGAGCCTCTTTATTAATCGGTTTTGTATTCTACAATTTTGGTTGAGACTTTTCAATCCTAAAGTTTCCAAGATCCACATCAAAAATTAGTTCATTTGGTTGGGATTAAAATGCTCTATAACATGCTCTAATCGGGGTTCCCTATACGATTTGACTTCTTTTCCATTTACTGGTATGGTAGCATATGATAGGTCTAGTTGGACATTTCCTCCTACTGCATCAATCCATTGTCTAGACAATAACATTCCATAATAAGGAGTATCTACCACAGTGATGTCACTTCTATATGTTTCCTTAGGGTATCCTACCAATTTTAATTCCACATCCCATATTACTTTGACCATTGGGACTGGCCTATTATCCATGGCATAACATTTTCCGTAAGTAGTGTTTACGCATAAACTCAATTCCTTCATAACAACCATAGACATGATATTGATCGTTTCCCTTGAGTCAATCATGCAGCTTTTTACCAAATTGTTATTAATTAAAAGTGTGGTATATAATGGATCTACTTGAGAGGGGTTTTTTGTAAGAGTATCACCCAAGTACACTTCTGGTGTTTTCATTGCTTCTTGTTCAACAATTTTTATGCTATTTCTTTTAGCCTTGGTTTGATCCTGCTGCTTATTTGACATGTTGGAGATTAGCTTAATAGCAGTATTCCTATATTCATCAACCCTCATCATCTCTAATAATGGTAAAAACATTTTGACTTGGGACAATGCTTGTTTTATGTCAAATGAAGGAGTGATCATTGATTGTTCAGCTTTCTCTTTCTTAATGACATTATTTTCTTCGGATTATATTTTATCATTATTTGTTACCTTCCCTTGCTCTATATTTGAAATCTCTTTTGGTATGGTTTTGTATTTTTTTCCTTTCTCACCTTTCTTTTGATCACCATGGGCCTTTTCCTTGTGATTTTGTTCTTTTATAAACATGCCTCTAGGTGTTCCTTGATCAACATTTGTATTCTTTTTCCTCAAGTTATAACTGCCTTTGATTCTTGCCACAACATCCAAAGTAATGGCCCTTTTTTCTTCTTCAGTGGGTGTCCTCAATATGAACTGTGATGTGGTGTTAGATGCATAGACAATTCCTTCTTCATTATCCTTTTGATTAGAGAAAAATTCTTTCCAACCCATGTTGAACTTATATCTCTAATTATTGATATTATACTCAAAGCCTTCTTCAGAAGATGAGTATTCATTATCTATTTTATGAGGTCCCCATCCTAGCATATTTATGGTATGATCATCTCTGTCCTATTCATGAAAGCATTCATTTTCTTGTAGGGATTGGGATACTATGCAGTATTATGATGCATGCAACAAGTCACATGCTAAACACCATGGTCCCTTTTCCACCATATGTGTTCCATGCTTTTTCAAAGGATCAGGGGTGTCTTCAAAATTTTATCTTTGATTATTTTCCACCAGTCTACCATCCTTCTAGTTGGTGTGATATGACATGTCATGTAGTCTTGGTATTTCATTTCTATATTAGTTTTCCTTCTTGTTTTGATAGTTGTTGGAATTTTGTGGAATTATGATGTTGTCTCTCTTGCTAATCATACCTGCAGGTTTTCTATTATTCTCAATATTTGTAGTAGCTTTCTGGACTTCTGTTAGGCTATTAGGAGATTTGTTTATGAGTTCATATCTAGTTTTAGGGTCAAATTATTTTAAATAAATGAAGAGAGCCATGGAATTGGTGGGCTTAGATCCAGGTGGTATTTTGTTGCATATTTTGGAAAATACTTGATTGAAATAAAAAATAGATTCATTTTAAAAATTTTGAATACTCATTAATTCATGTATGGAAAAATTTGGGGCACATTGGTTTCCATATTATTTTTCTAAACTGATTCTTGAAATATGTTGAGGATGTGATTGAAGCATCAGGCAAGCTATTAAACCAATCCTTGGCTTCTTCAACTAAAGACATCATGAACAAATTCATGAGAAAATCTTCATACTCTATACCAAAGTCTTGTATAAATGCATTGAAATTCTTAATGTGCTCTTCAAACGTGACAACATTGTTTCTAGAAAACTTTGAGATTGTACTCCTTAAATCATTTTCAATTGGATACAAACATAGAGGGTTTCCCTTTAGATCTAGTTGTTTGTAACTATTTACATTCAAGGGTACTTGTAAGTAAGCATTTCAGTTAGGTTGGTTGGGCTAGTACTGAGGTTCCTACTGATATTGATGGTGGGGCATATATTGATGAGTATTATGGTGGGGGTATATACTACCTTGTACATTTTGTTGAGTTATATGGTA
This sequence comes from Sequoiadendron giganteum, assembly GCA_007115665.2. Lineage (NCBI taxonomy): Eukaryota > Viridiplantae > Streptophyta > Pinopsida > Cupressales > Cupressaceae > Sequoiadendron > Sequoiadendron giganteum. Next base: position 485,521,311 of record CM021102.1, on the reverse strand, counting down.
TTGGTGAGGTGGGACATATTTTTGGCTAGTAGGTGGATAAGTATTTTTCATGGATGGTGAGATGGTGTTGGTATTCCATGGTTGTGAGGTTCGTGGTGGGATATTCTATTACACATAATGGTTTGGATTCACAACTATATTGTAAGGTGTTTTTGAAATATTTGGAACACCTACATTCTGAGATGATCATTGTGAATTGGTTGGGTTGGAATTCCCTCCCTTATTATGGGGAGGTATATACTTTGGTCCTTTTGTTGATGGCTAGACCTTGATCTGAAGCAGTTGCTAGGTTAATTCGTGTCTTTCTTTTATCAACTACTATCTCCTGAGCTCTTCCTTGATTATCTCTACATATTGATTCAAATACTGTCTCCTGAGCTCTTGCTAGGTTATCTTGATTCTGGTAGTATGATCAACATGATTTTCAATAGGGGCATAGTGATCCATGAGTTTGTATTGGGTTTATTCTCCCTGCTGTAATGACACCTTGTAGTCATACTCCCTTTGGTTTCAAATACTTTCCTCTTCTGTACGTGCATCAAATTCACTCATTTTTTGAGGATTAAATTTAAAATGAAAAATTCTATTAGTCAAGTTGTTTTTCTAAGGTGACATTGGTTGGTATCCTTCATCATTGTGAAAAGGACTATTATGCACTATGGAGGGTTGTTCTAATGTGTTTCCCTTATCACTATACATGGTATCTAGCTAATTTGATACTTATTCACTCTTATTTATGCCAAATTTTGAGGGAGGAGACCCATATTTGTCTGTCCACCTACTATTGTTCTTTTTTGGACTCCCTTTGTGCAATGATCTTCTACCATCTATTTTGCGTGATATGGTAGTTCTCTGATTCCTACGATCTAATATTTCTGATATGATGTTTAGTTTATCGGTCATAAAAGTTTGATAGAGTTGCCACCTACCTTTTCATAAGTAGGAGAGTTTTGATACTAAGAGCTGAATAAGCTTTGTTTGATCCTAGTGGAGTATCCTATTCAGTCAGGTGAATGAGTGATTCCATAAATGTGAATGTTTATGAATCTATAATGAAAGGCCTAGATTGACCTTTTAAATGGATATGCTGAAACCAAATTCTTCCTAAATTAAGTCCCCCGTAGAGTCGCCAATCTATTAGGTCTCAAAAATACAGGTTGTAAATCCTAAGAGGATGCCAGGCTCTATGGTCAAACTTACAACATTTTTGAACTAAAGAACAAAGTTAACCTATGTGGTTGATGAATCCTTGAAGCAAGTTGTGTGACCTAGTTGGTTTTAAGGATCTACCCATAGTGGCATGAAATGTGGAATGGATGAAGGCTTGTTAGCTAAACCTACTGCTAGTACTAAAATTTGAAATGTGAATGTATGAATAGGATTTTGTAAGATTTTGTAATGAAATGAGTATGACCAGTGCCTAATTCTATTGGGTTAATGTAGTTAAGAGGTTAATGATATGTGAATAACTTACTGGCTACAATTTGAATTGCTTGGCACCTTTAGAAGTTTATGACTAGCATAAATGTACAAGAATGTAACTATCATACTCTTCTTATCGACCCAACTGATTCTTCTCAAGTTACTATGATTAATTAATAGAAAATTTTAATCCTTTTGAAGGAACCAATTAACTGAATCACAAAAAACAAGTGTTCCCTAACAAATCAAATAATACTTCTGATTTGAAATAACAAGATAGAATCAAACTGGAGATAGTATGATAATTTTATGAATTATAGGGCTCTTTTTATTGATCCAAATGATACTCCAAGACTATTGTTGTTGGATGTTGTGGTTGAGTTGCTAATAGTGTTGACTAGTGGTGGTGCCTTCTTCTTGGGGAACAATTTGGTGTCTTGGTTAAGTAAAACGTAGAATTCCATTTCATTATCTACTGCTGAGGTAGAATATATTGCTGCTGCAAATAATTGTACTCAAGTAATATGGATGAAGTGGATGTTGAGAGATATTAGAATTGAGTATGATGAGCCTGTTGCTATATATTGTGATAATTCAAGTGCAATAAACATTTCTAAGAATCCGGTGCTGCATTCAAAGACAAAGCATATATCTATCAAATATCACTTTTTGAGAGACAAAGTGAGTGACAAAGAAGTCAGACTGGAGTATGTGTCTACTAAGGAACAAATTGTATATATCTTTATTAAGCCATTGCCCAAAGATGCTTTTGAGTATCCTAGAGAGAAGTTAGGGGTGATTACCCTATTGGATGTTGTGGTTGCATTGTTGATATGTGGTTGTCATTGATGTCAACACTATTAGCATTAATGATGCTTAAGGTTTTATATGTTAAGGATATTGAGAAAATTGTAAAAATAATATTGCAGGTAGCCAGTGAAGCTGAGAAGGTCAAAATGTTGGAAAGTTATGTACATTGAAGATCTAAAGGTGCACTTCAAAGGGTTTGTTGCTGAAGCTTTCTAGTATCTTGTCGAGAAGTTTCAGAGGTTCGCATCAAGATTTGTGGAAGTAATGAAGATTTGTGTTCCTACAGTTATCCAGTTTCTGTAAATGGTGTTCTTAGGTGGAGCAGATGAAATTATGGTAATTTCACATGTTTCACATGTATCTATGACATTCATGGATGAGTCTAGATTGTACTCTATCCTTTTTGTACGTCCGCATTGATCAGAATGTTCGTGATCGGAGATTTTTCCGATGTGTGCTTGAGTTTTCATGTTCTTGGCCGATATGATGATGTAAGTGCATTGTGGATCCATGAGGATTAATATTTTATTGCTTGGAATGTTTGAAGGTGTTTTTTTGGGTCCTCACTATGTTGTGACCGACTTGTGTTGGTGCGCATTGAAATTTATTCATGTATTGAGGCCGACAGTTGTAATTTATTCTTTATTTGAGGTCGACTGAATAATGGATGTAAATCCATGTAGCAGATATATATAAGTGTTTGTTTTCCTCATTTAGAGGCAATTATCAGTGTGTGCAATAGGTGTACATCTATGAATAAAGGTCAAATCATTCAAGAGTAGAGCAAAGTGTGAAGAAGTTTGAGCAGAGTGTGGAAGAGTGTGTAGAAGTTTTTGTGCACCTAACTAGAACTGTAATCAAGTTTTTGTAGAAGCTATTTTCTCAGTTCAACTTCATCAGATGGATTTAATATGATTATTGTATGTAAGGCAGTGAGCCTTCCTTCTGAACAATGTGCTCTAGGTAGTGCACCTAAATGCAAGTGCATTCCTTTTTCATTCTTCATTATACTTCTAACAGGGTATAATATTGTGGACTAACATCCACTGTGGTTTTTCCCCTAACAAGGTTTCCATGTATAAAATATTTGTGTTCACATGTCTATGATGTGTTATTGATTTATTCTTGCACTGTTATTTATCAGATCTGAGATTTAAGGTTGATTAATTTTGTATAAGTTTAATTTTGGTAACAACTAATTCACCCCCCCCGTAGTTGTCTATCCTTGTTTTTCCAAAATACCCCTCCTAATCAGAACTAAGATGCATAGTCTTTGCATTAGTCTATGGATTCATAATCACATCTTGATCTGGATTGATGTTGTGGTGGCTGCTATTCAGGGGGAGTAGTCAGATGATTTAGATATGTGATTTAGAGCATGTGTACCTTTGCCATTGATGTCAAAGGGGGAGAAGAGTAATGTGAAAAACTATGGAAGGGCCAAAAGTAAGGGGGAGAAGAACAGTATGAGAAGAGCAATGTGTAAAGGAGAGATTGCTAGAAGAAGAGTTAGTTGTATTGATGGTGTATTTTGCACATCATGCATTGCCATCAATGCCAAAGGGAGACATTGTTGGATGTTGTGGTTGAGTTGCTGATATGTGGTTGTCATTGATGTCAACACTATTATCATTGGTGTCTTGAAGGCTGTATATGTCAAGGATATTGAGAAAATTATAATATGTTGAAGACTGTCTGTGAAGCTACGAAGTTTAACATGTTGGAAAATTCAGTATGTTGGTATCTAAAAGTTGTGGATTAAAAGGTTTGTTGCTGATCCTATCTAGTGTATCTACTGGAAGTTTAAGAGGTGTGCATCAAGATTTGAGCAAGTTGCGAGTCTCTGTGTTTCTACAATTATTCTGTTACAATAGCTGGTGTTTCTAGAAGAAGAGAACATGACTCTAGTAATTTGAGTTGTTGTGTATGATCTTGTGATGTTCATTGAAGTTTCTAGATTGTGCTCTATCCTCGCTGCACATCTGTGTTGATCGGTGTGCTCATGATAGAAGATTTTTCCTTTGCATGTTCGGGTTTTCATGTTCTTGGCCGACATGATGGTTGTAGCGGGTTGTGGATCGTTGTGGATTAATTTTTGAATGTTTGGCATGTTCAAGGATGTTGTTTTAGGTCTTCCTTATGTTGTGACTGACTTCAGTTGGTGTGCATTGATATTTGTTCATGAATTGGGCCGAAAGTTTGTATTCATTTATCATTTTATTTTTGGTCGACAAATTTGTTGATGTAATTCCATGTAGCGGATATATAAGAGTGATTGTTTCTTCTTTTTGAGTATGCATGAAGTGTGTAGCATAAAGTGTGTGAGTGCTATGTGTGAATAAAAATAAGATCATTTGATTGCATAAAAGAGTGTGAAGAAGATTGAACGAAGTATGAAGAAGTGTTTCTATGCTTAACCAGAACTGTAATTAGGCTTTTGCAGAAGCTAATTTATCAGTTCGAATCCTTCAGATGGTTTTAATCTGAATGTGTCTGTAAGAAAGTGTGTCTTCTTTGAGTAGTGAGCTCTAAGTAGTGCCTAAATGCATGTGCATTCCCATTATTCATCTCTATACTTTTAATAGGGTATAATATTGTGGATTGAAATCCATTATGGTTTTTCCCCCAACAGGGTTTCCACATATAAAATCTTGGCATTCTTTGTGTTTCTAATGTGGTGATTATTTATGCTTAATGTTCTTTCATCAGATATAAGAATAAGTAAAGTAAGGTTTATTATGTTTGAATAATCTGTGACAACTGATTCACCCCCCCTCTCAGTTGTCTATCCTTGTTTTTCCAATAACTATGACTTATTAAAAGGATTTTTAATTCTTTTGAAGAAACCAATTAATTAAATCACACAAGAATAGAAAACGTGTCTCGATAAATTGAGCTTTGACAAACCAATTTAAATAATAAGAAAGCACCAAACTAGAAAAATCTAAATAATCGTATATTATCGACAAACAATTGACACCAAAATTTAGCCACTTGATTAAAACTTCTTCTCCATTGTATTTACTTCAAAAATTGGTATATTGTATAGTAGAAGTCTTTTATGTTGTAATATATATGCTAATATCTATTGACAATCCTAATCTAATGATTTCTAATTCGGCCTTGGTTTCCATTATATATGTGGTAAGCTACAAGCTTGAAGCCTTTACAAAAGGTTGTGTTATTTCTTAACCAAAATGCTAACAACTGTATTAGACATAAATAATAAAAATGAGAAGTTCGCAAATAATCTATGGTGCACCATGATCCATTAATCTTCATCAGGTACTCATGATCACTGAAGATCTGTTCAAGGTCCATACTCCATGATAAGGCATCAGATAATTGCAAGACTTCAATGTCCCCTACTTCTCACTTTGTTTGAGCGATAATTGTTTTAGATAGGTGCTCGATGTATCTTGTTTTTGCATATGTATCAACGTTGTTAATAATATCTTTCATGGTATATTTGAGATCAAAAATTCATTCCAATTGTATATGTGTCTTCTCCATCACCCCTTATTCATCATTGATTTCATCAAGAGCCATCGGTAAATACTAAGCAATTTCATCCTTCCATACATATTGGTCCTTCAACTCCCCTTCATCATTGAAGAAGTTTGGTAAAGCCATACTCAAAGACTGGGTGAAATCACCAAGTTATTGCATTAGTATGGTGTGGAAATGATCATGCAACTTCATCAATTCTTGGTACTCCTAAAACACATGCTCATGTATATTCCCTCTGGTTTTTATTTGTTCCTTTATCTCTTTCATCCTATTGTATAATCTATCATGTTCTTGGTAGGCTACGAATGTCTTGTTGTGGATAACCCAAAGCTTATCAATTTTATTGAACATCTTGTCAAATCTCTTAGATACCAATTCTGAGGCCATTTTAAATTTTGGCAGTCTTTAATTCCTTTCCTAATTCCTCATGTTTTTGTTGAATTATTTCATGCTTTCATTTCCAATACATGGTTTTAGACATAGATTCAAGTAATTTTATTTCATAGTCTACCAATGGAGAATACAGGCCAGAGGAGGAAGACAACTTATCTCTATAATTAATCACATCTCGCTTCAACCTCTCATTTTCAGAAGAAAGCCCCTTGTTATCTCTTATCAATTTTTCAATTTGAGCCTTAGTGAATTTAGCAACATTTACACTCAATTCAACAATCTTAATAGGATCTGCACCTCCCACTCACTATACTAAAAGATGACCAAATACTTGGTTAGGGTTATTAATAAGTGAAAGCCTCTTCCCTAGTGGGTATAGAGCTCAAATATGTAAAGTAGCATTATCCAGATTATACCCTGAGCCAATAGAAATCTTATCACTAGCTTCATCTGTTAGTTGTAAGGTTTTATTTTCCCTCCACATGAAACTATCAAAGACTATAGCTGAACTGATATCCCATCCTATGAGAAGCATGACCCCAACCTCTTGTAACAAATCTCGTCCTCTTTTATGGGTGATATTTCTTATTTCATTTTCAACTTCTTATTGTAATTCTTTTAAAGCATCAACTTCTTGCTCAGGATTAATTTCTTTCATTCTTTCTCTTATCATTTTTCCTTTGCATTCATAAATGAATGACTTAAACTCCAAGGTTTTTTGATGGGTGTTTTTGCACTTTCTCAACACATAAAATATACAAGTATTCTATCTCTCTTGAAAGGTAATTTTGCAACTCATTTTTAGAAATCACCCCAAGGTCTCTCGAGTGTCAGGTCATGAATTACCAAAAAAACTCAGTTTTTGATGTGATTTGTTGGTAATCACAAAGGGCATTTATGGTCTATTAAGCATGGAGGGAATTGGGTCTACAAATGAAGTTATCTAAATTCTATAAATGGATGCACAATTGCTGCAAGCTCAAAACAAAAAGCATCATATTTGGATTTACAATGATGCTGGAACTTTGTTTTAACTTCAAATTTTAGAGAAAGGTCAAAAGGGAAAAAGGGTTGGAAGTTTCCTAGACCTGCAAGTAATGATGAGCAGTAATAATGGAGGATGCTACAATGGATAGACTTCCTAAAATTGAGTTCCACTTAACTAGGGACAAATCATAGTGTCATGAAACTAGTGTAATCTTCAAAGGGTCATTGCAGATTTTTAGATTGTTCATTCACCATTAAAGCATGAATAACAATTAAACTTAAGTGCAACAATATAAGTAATTCTCAAAATAACTTTACACAATAGTTTATCACCAATAAACAACCAAAAGTATGAGCTAGGAAGACACCAAACATATTAGCATACTTCACCATTAAAGCACAACATAAACTAACAACTGAAAGTAACTTGAAAATTAAAACAACAAAGCTAAAATTTACTACTTGGAGATAGAATCATGCACACATGAGAGAAAAACACAAGAAACCATAAAAATATTATTTTCTCATATATTTTTGCAGCAGCATGTCTTTACAACAACTCATCTCTCTCTTGAAAATGAGAGGATGCCCCTATTTATAGTTTTCAAGAAGTGAAATGAATGGATAGGATTCATTTACAGTGAGTGGCTCAGATTCAATTTCACTTAGGGCTTCACCGAACCCCAATATATTATAATATAAAATATACTTTTTCTTTTTCCCTATTTTGTCTTGTAGCTATTTTTGTCTTTTAATTGCCTTTTCAGCCTTTATAACTACTTCAACAAGTATTCATCATCATTGATGGGCTTTTAAGCCTCTTTTTGTGTGGTTGCATACTTAATGAACTTTTTGATCATGGATATGAGCTTCTTTTCTTCCATGAGTTCATATTTGAGGATCTAAAAGATTATCTTCTTGAATCTTTCAATGATTTGCTCCCAATGCTTGGTTCATTTGGGAGTTTCCTTGATAACTTGCTCAGACTGAGTGAAAGCCATTGAAACAAAATCCATAAAATTTGGTGATAACATATCACTAGCTCCCTATTCCATGTTTTTGTGAAATATCGGCTTAATCTTTTTCAGGTCAATCTCCAAGACGAGTATTTCATAGTCTGTCATCATCTTTTGGTACATTCTACACTATCCATGCAGTGTTCCACAACCCACTCAAGGTCAAGCTCCAGTTCATGTAAGGACTTCTCTAGAATTTTTTTCTTGTAATCCAAATTCATTTTCCATGTTTCCATCAAACAATGATCTTCTTTTTGCAACTTCAGCCCCTTTTCCCATGTTTCTCAAGAAAGCTTGAGGATGCTCTCCAGCTTCGGATAGATGATTTGATGTAGCTCGGGGAACTCCTTGTAGGTGTTTATCATTTCTTCCATTGCTTTCTGTAAACTCTAGAATTTTTTGTACACTCTAGTCGTGTGATGAATTACCATGTGACCATTGTATAAGACCATATTGAACCAATCTATAGTGGATTTGGTCCAATTATTTCTTCTCTCCATCTTATTTATTTCTTGTTTGGATAGGAGAGCAGGCATAGATGATCCCATCGAAGTCTCATCCTTTGTGGAGGTCCACTATTGAATGTAGGTAGTGATATCCACCACTTGTTCTTTCAATTCTTCTTTAGTAGACTAGTCCTTATCAATTTGTTGTATGATGGTGGAAACTGACCCCTGGAGATCATTCATCTTATGTTCACAAGAGGTTAGGCCTAGGTTGATCATGGATATCTGGTAATCTTTCCCTTGAATGGATCTCACATCTTTGCGAGCTACTAGGGTGGCAATTTGTAGCATCCAAAACCTAGAAGCATCAACCGTGATATGTGACCAAATTTTAGGCTTCTTCTCCTTTTGGGTCCTTGCCTGGGTTCTGGCCAAAATTCCTTCTAGCCTCTCCTTTGGATCAACCACTAGAGCCTTCTTCTTTAAATATTGTTCCAGCCATATGGGAACCTTTGTTTGGAATTTTGGTGATTCATGATCACCTTCTTCTTCTTTCTTGTTTTGTGGCTGATCCTCCTCATCACTAGGAGCCTTTTCATTATTCTTCTCTTCTTCATCTGAGATTCTCTCTTGAACGGTTTTCCCTTTGTCAAGCTCAAAAGAGGCTACATTTTCTTCCACAATACTTTCTCCCCATGACACTCTCTTTTCTTCATGTTCAATTTCAATGTTCTGCTCGAGCTCAAAGTTCTTTTCTTCTACATTTTTATCTTCTTCCTCCCTTTCTGGAGGTACTTCCTCTTGTATCAAGCCCTCATCTTGGCTAGTTTACAGAGGCTTTTCAAGTATTTCTACATTCAGATCTGCATCCATCTTCCCTTCTTCAAAGTGGTGCTCCTCTGGGCATGTCTCTTCTTCTAGCTCCTGATCCGATGTCTCTACTACATAGTTCTCATCAAGACCCTCAACATCTTTTTCAAAATTTTGTGGCATTTTTCATCAGAGGCCACCTTGTCCAAATTTATACTTAACCCACCCTCCGTATGTTCAAAGTATCATCTTTATTTGAATCCTTAGGCTCCTCATCTATGTCTTGTGTGGCCCCTTTGTGTTGCTCCACACTAAGTCTTTCAATTTATTTTGAGATCTACATTATTGCTTCCATATTTTTTGGTTCAGTGGGTGGTGGAGGGAGGGGAAAAGCGAAAAAAATCTTGGCCATTAATTCTTGTACATTGGAGTCAAGGATTACCTCAAAGTGCTCAATAGGAATTTTCTACATGTATGTTGCGAAAGCTTACAACAAGATAGGTGGTTCCATAGAGGTTGAGGGAATAGATGGTGGAAGCGTGGAAAAAGTAGGTAGTGGAGGTGGGAGTGAAGAAGACGATAGTGGGGAAGTGGTTGAAGCAAAAGAGTCCAATACCATTACTAGAGCAGTTGGCAAGGCAGAAGTGAGGTGGACTGAGATGTCCACGTTGGGTAGAGAAAAGATGGGAAAGGATTTGGAAGCAGAAGGTGGAGGAGTGGTGATGACGACAATAGTGGGAGTGGAAGTGGTATGTGGTGAGTGAGGCTACTCCATTTCTTCTTCTTCTTGATGATGTTCCTCTTCTTGAATAGTAGGCATTTCTAGCACAAATGTCCCCATTCTCTTTTTCCTTTTTGATGGTTGCACCTCGATCACCTTCCTAGAATACACCTTATGTTTGGGCTTATGCTCAAGTGCATCCTTCCTTTTCTTGGACCTTGTGATTGGTGGGGACTTAAGAGCTTCATCCGATAAACTCATGGTAGCTCCACTGTCTATTTCACTTTCTATTTTATCCTCGAGCTCCCCATATGTAAGCTTTGCATCTTATTCCTTTAGTTGGGAAATATTTCCATCTACCCATTGTCTTGTTCTGTGCTCAATAGGTTGGGTGATAATTTTGAGGTCGGTGACCTCTTCCTTGTTCCAATCAGTGACTAGCAAGGGAATCTCAACCAAGGCATGGTATCTATCATCCACAATATTATCATCCTCAATAATTTGGTCAGGGACTAGGAATAGGTTGATGGACTTTAAAAATTGAGCGGTCATCCTCATGTAGTCCTACATCCACACCTCTTTGTCATCATTGCAATTGGCCCAAAAGTCCTCAATGTGAGGGCAGTGGGTGTATTGTCTCCCTACTTGCTTCTTCAATTTACCATGAGGATCCACCCTTCCTCTATCTGTATGTAGGTCCAAATGGTACTCTCCCAACTCATTTTATGAGTATTCCACACATGGAGTGACAAGACATGAGTACATTCCTTGCGCAAATGTTAGGGGATACAAAACTCCAACTCGATGCTTATCACTCAACAATGTATGGGCAATCTGAAGCTATCGAGAAATCTCCAACAAAATGATCCAGTCAGTAGGGTAGCACGACAATTGGTAAGGCCTTCCCAAGAACCCCTCTGCCTTGATGTAGGTGAACTTTGGGAACTGAATAAACATATACTCAAAACCTTTTATGAAAGCTTTGGCATTGTGGGACACTCTTCTTTCAAATTTTCCTCCCAAGAGTCTGATTATATGCTTGATGAAGGCATCATTCACTCTTTTGTATTCTATTTTGAAGTTCCAATATTGCAGTTAGGGATAATAGTCGTAAAATTTGAGTTCTCGTTTCTTCGTCCCCAACGTTCCTACATGAAAGAGTCCTTTGTATGGGAATTTCTTTGCTAGGAGATAGACTTGATACAAAGTCACATAGAACTAGGAGGTCTTCTTCACTACCACGAGTTGGTTATGCAAGTTGTCACTTATTATCTTGGTCCACTGGAATTTTCTTTCACCCCGGATGATCTCATCTATGAAGTAGAACATCCACTCTTCAAAGAATGTAGTAGTTGGCAAGCCTATTACTCTTCTCAGAAGAGCGACCAGATTGTGGTACTCCTATATACCTTTTGAGGTGATTTGTTGGTATTTCCCCTCTTGTCCTTCAACCAATATTGATTGATCATTCTTTTGCACTGAAGAGGGTCTTGCTTCCCCACGTTTTGTGCAAATTCATTTTCTTTTTCCTCCATCTTGTCAAATGTTGGGATGTTGAATGTCCTTCCAATAGACTTGGAAAACAAGTCTACCAGTACTCTTCCATCCTTATCAATTATTTTCCTTTTGAAGTGATAACACTCCCAACAAACCATGACCAGTTCTGGAGCAACCAACACAAGAGGGAAGCTAGTTGCATTTGCAAGACCGCTTCCTTTGATCTTTCATGCATCCTATGTAGTAGGGTTGACCATTACCCTTTTCTTGAATTCATCAATGTTTATGTGTTTGAGGTTTGTATCTGAGACTGTGTCCTAGGTGGAAGTTAGCTTGGAGGTGCACTCCACCCCATGAAATTGGTACTTCATTTGTTCCTTTTTTTCTTTTCCCCTTGGCATTCTCAAAAGCTTCTTTCCCTTGTTAGCTTTTCCCATGGGCTTCCCCGATGATCCCTAAGTAGGTTCCATAAATCCTGCACATAAAAGGTGCAATAAGTGCATTGATATATCAATAGGGAAAATATGAGTTAAGTCCTACAAATCCATGGTTATATAAATTCATATACCCTTTAAAAGATCATAAGATTCATCATATTTATACAAGTGGAGCTTGCTCTGGTCATTTGGGAAAATGTGAGTTCAGGGGTGCAAGATTCCCCTAGGTGGAAGCCATTAGGAGGAAAGCTATTAAAGAGTGGCATTGGGACAACATAATCCCACAGACAACCACCCACATTAAAATTTTTGCATTGCATGTTTGGTAGGAAAATCTAAGTCTGGGTCATTTAGCATGCATGAAATCCTCTTTGAGAGTGCCCCCAATTGTTTTCGTTCATCAAACCTACCTTATTTGGTTCATGCGGGTATAGAGGGTGTGGGCACCATGGAGTGGAAAGCTCTCAAATTTTAGCCATTAAATAGAGATGTTTGATAGACGACGCCCCGCAAGTAGAGTTTCATATTGGGGAACCCACAATTATTTTTGATGTTATGAACCATACCTTGAAGTCAATCTTTGAAGACAACCCTAGGAGTGAAAAAGTCAAATAGCGGGCTATAGGTGGATTCTTTTTGTTAAGAAATGACTACATGGGGACGATAGGTTGCAAGCGGTGGTCCGCATAGTTGGTCCCACAGGGATCATACAAACTAAGGTTTTGGTGTTGGAAAACTTCAGACTTTAGCAAAGGGGAGCACCTCTTGCGGAGGCCGCATAGTGGGAGGACGTGGGTGCTTGACCATTAGATAGTGACGAAAGGTTGACAAAACTCCGATGAAAAACACTCACATGGGTGGGTCTGCACACACATTTTAGAATTAGTGTTTTTCCCAAATATTTTGAGGTCAGGGTAGGAAACAATAGTTGTAGAGTCCACAAAACAGGATGACATAAGAGCTCTGTCATTTAAACAATGACAACTGAGTGATGGCGAACCGCATGTGATGACCCACATAACTTTTGAACTTAGCCAATTTTTAAACCGTGTTGGCTTTGGTTTACTCAGGGAAAAGGAAATTGTGGAACCCACAAGGTGGGAGGAAATGAATGCTCCTCCATTAAATAATGGAAATGAAGGAACAATAGTCCATAATAGCAGGTCTACAAGAGTTTTTTGACTTAGTTATTTTGAATGTTAATCAATTTTCGATAATAGAGTTGTGGGGCCTCTAAGATGGGATTCTATGTTTGATAAGCTATTAAACGACATTTGTGATGGAAAATATATCCACAAACGGGGTCCCCCAAAACCCCATCAACACATTATTATTTACTTTTCTTTTCAACGTGAACCTCAAGGTTTTAAACACAAGGAAAACACACGGGAAGAGATTTCATCAGTTTGGGTCAAATCATCATTTTAAACTATGACTTTTGGTTCCTATAATTTAGAGATTCATATTGTAGAAACCCTAAGTAAACATCCATTTAATACATTCAAATCAAAGAGGGTAAGAAGATCAAGATTCAGATATTTACCTTGATCGCACAAAGAAAACACGATGAATTCCAAAGGCCATGATCTTATCATGCACGTGGGAGCTCCTCTTCTCTTCGAAATTCAAAAAACAAGGGTGAAAATGATAGCTAGGGAGCCTCTATTTATAGGAATTTTAGTCATTAATGTATGCATTAAATCCTTAGTATGGAGACAAGTGGGTTGGTGAGGTGCAAAAACCCATGTCGATGCAACCGCTCAATGAAGATCGAGACAAAAAAATGAGATGTAGATCCCGCCATGTGGGAAGACATCGAGTGTTGGCCACTACTTAGTGGCATAGAGACATTGACTATCCACATGAGGAGACCCACAAAAGCGGGTCTACCAGGGTGGATGTACACATAGATGAAAGGCATGAGGAAACCCACAACTCAAATCCCGCATAGCAAAAAGGTAATGAATTTTGGATATGTTATTTTGGTCAGATGGAATTTGATGACTTTAATGTGTAGACACCTAAAAATGACTTAGGCCTGCAACCACTATTTTACCACCTTTCATTCTAACATGATTATGACATTGTAATTATGTTTCTAACCCACATTCAACTATTAATTAAATAATTTATAATTATTTAATTAATTCATGATCCTTCATTCTTCATGACTATTAAGTAAATAAATCGTATTTATTTATTTAATGTGTCATTGATTATCAAAGTCTTCTTACAATTAAATAAAGTCTCATTTATTTAATTAATCCTTATCACTAATGTTCTCTTGATTATTAAAATAAGTATTTTAATATGTCACTAATTCCTAAATCCACTTGTAATTAAATAGATTCATTAATTAATTTAATTAATTAATTGCCTCTTGTAAATTAAATAATAATTATTAATTATTTAATTGCCTTAATGTGACATTTCCCTCTTTTTAAATAAAGTAATTTATTTAAAAATGACTTCACATTGTCAACTGATTCTTCTTTTAGTAATTAATTTCAAAAATCAATTACTTATTATCTCACAAAATCCATATTTTGAATTAATTTAATTCAAAAGGGAAATATTCTTCTACAAATCAAGTAATTGCTAAAATCACCGATTTTCTAAAATCTCATCCCCTTATCTTCTAATTTTTACTAATGTCATCTCAAGGTCATGTTTATTCTCCACCATTGATTTAATTTATTAAATTAAATCTTGTCCACACATTTGGAGATTTTTCCCTAACCCTAATTGAGAGTTGCCATTCTGAATCTTAACCATTGATTCTAGGGCATTTCTCAATATCTCATCTCATCTGTCCGTTCAAGATTGCATTTTCTATAAAATGACAATCTTGATCTCATTTTTGGGATCACTTAATCTATTATTATTTTTTGGCAATCTCATTATTGGCATTCTCATATCATCTTAGGCTTATATTACTATTTGCATAATAGAAGTAAAATTATGGTTTGCATAGAGTTATTTTATAAATGTTTCAAAAGCTTTGTTAAGGCTAGGCATATAGAGTTTGCTCACAAATCTAAGGGCATCCATTATCATAGCAAGCTTGAGGAGGTACAATGGAAATCAGTCATGGAGAGTAAGAATGGGTGAGATCTTTCTAGTTTCTTGCATTTCTTTACATTTCTCCTTTGCATTCGATTGTTTGATCTTTTTATTGACTTTCATGTGTTACTAATCTAGTTTTAAACATTGCAGAAAATAATCCTTGATTACATTGGTGAACCCGACAATATAACACATTTTTGCAGGTTTTCGTACGGCCTTAGATTCTGTTTTGCAGGTACAGGAGTATAGAATGACGCAACCGTAGGCCTACGTGATGCAAGTGCTTTGTCGCACCGTATTTGTGATCGTGAATGACGCATATGCTTTGTCGTGACGCATACGAGAGCTAGAATGACGCATTCAACAGGATGAGATGCATTTGATAGACCTCGCACCACATCCGCTCTGATGAACTGCAAATGACTGGCTGTATTCTATTTTTAATTTTGTTTTCTAGATCCGACGCGACCGCGGCCAGTTTCTCTTTTTGATGGGATTAAAATGAACCAAACCTAGGATAGAAATTTTAATTTGGAAATTATCAATCCTAAGATAATCACCAAATTGTTTATTTTTGTTTGGTTAAAATGAACCCCATGCTTGTTGTGAAACAATATCTTCACTTAGAGTAGAAAATTTTCATTTGGGTTTAAAATTGAACAATTTGTCTACTGTGTTTGATTGGATAATAGGTATATGCTCTCCCTTTTACTGGGTGATCAAAAATCTAGACTTATCCATTTTTATATTTATGCATTTCATGTTTTCTTAAATCCTTTAGAAGGCCTGCCATAGTGGGAAAAATTACTCACCCTATGAGAATGACCTAAGTGGAAAATACCAAAGCCAAGTTTTCCAATCCATTATAATCAAAAGTGAATTTTGGGGAAACCCATGTTCAGCGGCAGTAGGAAAGATAACCATCCCCAAAGTATTTGTTCTAAAGATTGGGAGGTCTCCTGAGGGAGTTTATCTATTGCCACGCCAAACGGAAACCTTGACTAAGAACCATAGTGTAGAAGCAAGCCATTTCAGTATCCAAACATTGTTTCAATCACGGTGCAAGGGGAGGGAATAATCTCCCCCAAGACACTCACCATATAATCACCATAGATTGTTTGCTTAGGGGATTCAATATCCACTTCCGTCACCTTAAGTACGCACTTAGAAAAGACAAAAACACGGGTGCCCTCTAGGGGGTGACATGGCTGTGTGAGTCGATGTGATTTTAAGGTGTGGGTTGTGATTGTTATGTTGACCTTTTGACTATTAAGAGTGAGTTTGCTTGAAGTGTCTTTTTTGTTAAAATACCAATGCAAACAAAAAAGGGTCATGCTTTGACCCTTGAACATACTCTCAATGTTTTAGTTTCTATGTGTTTGCCTACTGTTTGCAAAACAAACTTCAACAAACTAAACATCAAAAATCTGGGTCCAAAACTTGTCAAATCTGCAAAGTTGTTTTCCAAATATTTGCTCCAGGCGACGCAATCGCTCTATTAAACTACAATCACCATATATTGAGCCACATTCACTCTGATGGGCCACATTTGAATCATCCTGAGCCGCATTCGCTCTAATGAGCCACAATTGAAACATACAGAGCTGCATTTTCCAATATCAAACCGTATTCAGTATCTTGAGTCACATTTGAGAAATATCAAACCGCATTCACCAGAATGTGTCGCAATCGACACTTTCGGAACAACATTCACCTCTGTGATCCGCATTCGCTCTATCATACCACATTTGCTGTCACACATTTGTGAAGAACTTCAAATCACCTTCTCACTGTCAAAAATGAAAGTCTACAACTTGTCTTTAATTCAATCAAGTCTTCCTCCACTTTTACAGTTCAAACCAGACTCTAAATTGCTCAACTATCATTAAAAACTGCATTTTAAGTACCATTTTAGGATCACAATAGGGTTCCCTTTCTAATCCATCAGATTGCATTGATAGCTTCACCATCTCCTTAGACACTTACTTTTGCAGATTTTAGGAGTTGACTCTTACCATTCATTGTCAAAACTTTGCATTCAATAGTATGTTATCATTGAACCCAATTACCCTTTGTCATTTGTCAAAATTTTTGTGAATTATTTCCCACTCAATAGTCTAGTGTGGAAACTTCACTTTGTCCTCTTTATAGTCCTTTTATGGTCCATTGGTCTTCCAAACTTGAATCATTGCAAAAACTTTGTTTTCCCAAGTTGTCCTCTTTAAATCCCTCAATAGTAAGTACATCTTAGGCTCTTTTAGTTGCATATCATTTAGCATCTCCATTTTAGTACCACACCACTTGCATTCACAAGTCTTTAGTCTCACTTGCATTTCATAGCATTCTTTAAAAATCCAAGGAAACCAAAAACCTAGTGTCATACTTAGATCATTCTCTCCATCATCCCAAGTTGAACAAAACCTTGTATGGTTGAAACTAGATTACAGAAAAAGAAAAGACTCATGGATTCCTTTAGACAAGACACCAACTTTCTTGAATTCACAATTGGCATGGATTCATTCCCTAATGCCACAAACAATCCTTGTTTTGACATGGGAAATTCCAACATCAATCCTTTCAGTGAAATGAACATCCCACCATCTCCATCACATATTTTTGAACCATTTATCTGACGGGATCAAAATGGGGAAGTCTTTGAAGAAGACTTATTAGTTGCTGCCCAACATCCAGAAGTTGTTGCTTTTGTAGAAGTAGTCTTAAATGACTCTTCTAGATTCCTAGCTATGCTCCTTGACCAAGGGGCTAAGTTACCAAAGGGATTTGATCTCAACACTCTTAGAGCAACTTCTCCCACTCCACCATCACAAAATTATTCCATGGGAGCCTCTTCACAAAATGTCATCAACACCATCAATGCTACCTCCCTTGGTCATACTACCACCACAACCAACACAACATCTATTGGGGGATCATCTTCCCAAACCAACACCACATCACAATACATTCCCCAACAAACATCCACCATCCCTTCAAAAACAATGAGGGCAACCACCTCAAATCTCCTTGGAACCACATCTAGCTCCATGAGTACATCAACAAACCTATTATTAGGTTCTTCAAATGCTATGGCAACCAACTCATCCAACCCTTTTGGGAGAAATAAAAGAAGAGTTGTTATACAAGGCACCCAACCCACTTCCTCACAGGTTAATACCAACATTCCTATGACCCAAAACACCAACATTCCTCAAGGCCATGATCTCTTATTTGGGCAAGGCAATTAAGGCACTCAATCCTTCACTCCATTTCGGCATCAAAAAGCTCCAAATCAATAAGGACCTCAATCCTTCACTCCATTTGGACATCAACAAAATCAAAACCAACAAGGTCCTCAAATTCAATCCAACATGGTAGGATATCACATCCCCACTTA
Organism: Sequoiadendron giganteum; assembly: GCA_007115665.2. NCBI lineage: Eukaryota > Viridiplantae > Streptophyta > Pinopsida > Cupressales > Cupressaceae > Sequoiadendron > Sequoiadendron giganteum. The sequence continues at coordinate 485,502,802 of CM021102.1, read as the reverse complement.
TGCCTCTCAAGTCCATACACAACAACACATCCCTCATCAAAACTCTCATTTCCAACAACCGCCTAGCCAAAACACTCATTTTGCTGACCGACAACCCATTCCAAATCAAAACATCTCATCCCAACAGCTGAGCACGCAAGCTGCCCCTATCACCAACATGGGTGATGCTACCAACCATCCCATGGTGGAAGCACTCACACTCCAACTCACTTCTCTTCAAACACAAGTGGAGACCTTGCAGCAATCCAAAAAAAAGTCATACATGTCACACTATTGGTGTCTGTATCCATTTGATACAACCTTGTATATGCCACCCTTTCCTCATGGATATGTGGTACCTCATTTTCCCAAATATAAAGGAAAAACAAACCCCATTGAACACATAAGATAATTCACCGCTAGTTGCATGGACATTGCATATGAGAAAACTTATCTCATGAGACTCTTTTCTAGAAGTCTCGCAGGTCATGCACTAGAAGGGTTCTCACTATTGCCTAAGGGAATCAAAACATGGGATGAATTGGCAAATAAGTTTGTTGAAAACTATGCCTATAACATTGACACAGATATCGACATTTCCTCCTTATGCAGACTCATCCAAGAGGATGCAGGAGAGACTTTTATTCCATTTTTCCAAAGATGGAGAACCTTAGCAAGTAGATGTCCGGTAGAAATACCTGAAAAGGAGAAAGTCACCATGTTTGTGCAAACTCTCCTAGGACCAGTAAGGTGTGGCTTACAAGTCCATTGTTGTACCACCTTTGTTGACCTTGTTGAAAATGGTGTTCAACTTGAGAAAGCCTTGATCGCCAAAGGAGAATTAAAATATGGTGGAAAAACCATCAACACCACCACAAATAATAACCCAAGTAGCTCAAATGACAAAACCAAATACTGGGTTAAGAACAAGCATATCACAAACAATGGTGTAGTTGATGCAAAAATTGTCAATGCAATAGGTTGTGTACTCACAATCAAAGGAGTACAAAATCAAGATGCACCTATAACTACAACGACACCAACTGCCAATGCTATCCAAAGCAACCATGTGCAATCTAATCAAAGGCAGCTGCATCAACCCCGACAATTCCAAAAGCGCACATACACCCCTTTGGGTGAACCTATTGAAATTGTCTTGAAGAAACTTCTTTAGAACGATGTCATAACACCAGAAGATCCAAAACCGTATGACCCTGGTCAGTTCAAGCTGTCATGGTGGGATGGTAGTTCATTTTGTGATTACCACCGTGCCAAAGGGCATAAAACTTCCTCTTGTTGTCAATTGTGAAATCTAGTATAGGACCTCATTGAGAACCACACTATTGAGCTAGGTGGTCAATCATTTACATCTAATGCGGATCATACTATCCAAAAAAACCCACTGTAGGATCATGGTAAATCTTCCTCATCTAGCACAAAGTATACCAACAATCAAGCTAACCACATCCATTCGACCCACAATAATATTCGTCCGACATACAATTATCCCGATGGTACTATTATTAACAATCTTCGCGCTACTGATGAAGATGAATGTGTTAATACCATCACCATTAAAAAGGCCCCGAAATGCAATGTCACCATGCGTAAGGGCAAGGTCACTATCCCAAGTCCTTCGGCACATCAACCGAAAATAACCATACCTGGTCCGTCCGCCAAATAGCCAAACACAAAACCAGAGTTCAACATTATTGAGCAATTAAATAAAACACCTACTCAAATATCTATTCTCGAACTACTCTGTATTTCACCCACACATAAGGCCATCCTAGATAAAGTACTACAAGAGTCTTCCATCCCAACCAACATCGATATCAACCACTTTGAGACTATGGTCGGATATTTGAATTCTCCTCATCACATCACCTTTTTGGACAATGACTATTCCTCACCCAAACCATCGCATAATGATTCCCTTCACATTGAGGTTTTTGTCCACAAGCATAAGGTTAGATGAGTCCTAGTAGATGGTGGAGCAGGATTGAACATCTGCTCTCTAAAATTGGTCAAAGCTCTTGGTTTCTTTGATGCATGTGTAGATGCTAGCAAGAGCATCGTCATCAAGGCATACGATGATGAAGAACGCGCTTCTAAAGGTGTTATTACAATTCCACTTTGGGTAGGACCAGTTATCATAGATACAACATGCCAGGTCCTGGATCATGACATACACTATAATATCTTACTTGGTCGCCCATGGATTCATGCTCTAAAGGCCATTCCATCCACAGACCACCAATGCCTCAAATTCCCTTTTGATGGTCCTGAGATCACTATCTCAAGAGATCCCGATCCATTTCAATACTGTACCAACCTCCGAACCACTGCTGAGCACCAGGTACCCATAAATTGGGAAGCCTCATCTTCCACCTCATCCAAATATATTGACCCATCGACACTCACAAAATCATCCATTCCATCACCATCTACCGCACCATCTTCATCGGCCTCCATCCCAAGTAAAGACCTTCAGATCCAGGACCTTGGTTGTGGAGAGTTCAAATTGAATACGACTTACTGTATCACCACAATACCGAAGCCACCTAAATTCTATGGTAGACCATGTTTTGCTATTGAGCCCAAAACCACTTTCAATGTTCCACCGAAAAGTGTTTTCACACTGTGGGGCAATATGGGTAATGAAGTCATCGATGACATAGCTAATTGGATTTACAAAGACCTTGAGGAGTTACCTCTTTACCAATGCACCTCTATGGAAAAGGCTATGATATATGCAAAGCCCTAGGTTTTGATGGCACAAGCAGTCTCGGAAAGGACGGCAATGGAAGGAGGAAACCTATCATCATGACTACAAGACCATGATACATAGGGCTAGGGTTTGACCAATTTGGAACTGATGATCAATGTACCCATGAACTTTCAAGTAAGGCTGTAATGGCTACAGAAAGTGTTGAGACATGCGAAGAATCCCTTACCAAAATTGACTGCAATGAATGGGAATGGGGATCTGACAAAACCATCAGTGACTATGACATTGATGAACTAGTCTTGGAGCTTGGCCAACTTTCCTTCAAAGAACAATTCCGTCAGGAATATAACATTGACCCTATTGACCAACATTCCAAAAATAAGGAATCGGTAAGCATTCCTTGGAATCCAGAAGAACAAAAGGTGTCATCGACAACACCTAGATCATCCCACTACATTCCTGAGCCCACCGATGAGCCTAACTTATTTGAGCCCACTATCCATACTTCTGAAATGCCAACCACTAGTCACGATGTTGATAATTTTATCCCATATTATGATTTTGAATCCGACTCATCTGAATCAGAGTATGGGCCATCCATTGCATCTAACACGGAAGTGGAAATTGACAACTTTGCCTTTACACTTGAGGCATCAATTTGCACACTTTCTGCATCTTCCCCATCCTTCACCAACACTGATGATGGGATCCCCCTTGTTTTCCCACAACTGATTGAATGGGACCAACAAGCTCCACTGGTGATGGACATATTTCAGAATGAAGAGGCAATTGCAGAATTCATGGGGCTAAGAGAAAGTATTCCATGGGGTGATCACAAAACTGGGTTCTCCATTGATCTAGATTGTGCAACTTACTTCGGGGAGACTGTGAAATCCTCCAGTCACAAAAATACAAAGAATAAAAAAGAAAAAGAAATTTCTTTAGGTGAAAACTGCAAGGCACCTTCTGACAGTAAAATAGTAAAAAGAAAGGATGTATCCGAAGGTGAAAACCTCTCTGAGGCGCCTAAGGATGGAGGATTGGACTTTCTTCCCTTAACACAGGAAAAAAAAGCTATGCTCATTAAGGACACAATGGAAGTTAACATAGCCACACTAGAGAATCCCAAAATGATTCTCTTGGCCGCATCATTGTCAGATGAAGAAAAAACCGAATTTCAACAATTCTTCATAGACAGGAAAGTTAACTTTGCATGGTCATATGCTGACATGCGAGGCCTCGATCCATAATTGGTTTTACATCATCTTCCTTTAATCCCAGGAATCAAGCTAGTCAAACAAAAGTTGCACAAAATGTATCCACAGATTGCACTACTTTTCAAGGCTGAACTAAAGAAGTTACTGGATGCTAAGTTCATAAGGTCAATAGACTATGCTGATTGGATATCCAATATTGTTCTTGTTACAAAGCCAAATGGACAAATCCGTATCTGCATGGATTTCAGAGATTTGAATAAGGCTTGCCCAAAGGATGACTTCCCCTTACCAAATATAGACATGATTGTTGACCTCACAACAGGGTACGAGATTCTATCCCTCATGGATGGTTTCTCGGGATATAACCAAATTCGAATTGCAACAGAGGATTAGCATAAAACAACATTCACTTGCCCTTGGGGAACATATTGTTGGAATGTCATTCCTTTTGGCCTAAAGAATGCAGGCGCCACATACCAGCGGGCTATGGCAACAATCTTTCATGACATGATGCATATCCTAATGGAAGATTATGTGGATGACCCATTGGAAAAATATTTGACAAGGAAAGATCATCTCAAAGTCCTAGACAAAATTTTTAGATGGCTTGAGGATTACAAAGTTTGATTGAACCCAAAGAAATGCGTCTTTGGAGTCACTTCAGGCAAGCTGTTGGGGTACATAGTTTCGCGACGAGGCATTGAGGTTGACCCAACAAAAGTAAAAGAAATTCTAGACATGCCTCCGCCAAAAGAAATCAGTGAGTTGCGAACACTTCAGGGAAGATTGCAGTCTATTCGCCGCTTCATCACATAGTTGGTAGACAAGTGTCAACCATTTCAATATCTATTATACAAAATCATTCCTTTTGTATCGATGGATAAATTCCACATAGCCTTTGAACAAATAAAAGAATATCTATTGACACCACCAGTGTTGATGCCGCCTATTGAGGGAAAACCATTGATCCTATATGTCTCCACAACAAAAAATGCACTGGGGGCATTATTGGCACAAAATGACCATGAAGAAAAAGAAAGAGCAATATACTACATCAGTCGCACACTAATTGGATATGAGCTCAACTACACAACCATTGAACGGGCATGCCTTGCAGTTGTCTTTGCGGTGTAGAAACTAAGACACTATATGCTGAGCCATCAAACACATTTGGTAGCAAAGATTGACCCATTGAAGTATCTCCTGAGTCGAGCAACATTGACAGGTCACTTGGCGAAGTGGGTCATGATATTAAGCGAGTATGACATACAATATGTGGAGCGCAAGGAAATAAAAGGTCAAGTAATAACAGACCAACTAGTAGATGTACCAATCCAAGCCACTCATACATTGATAACTGATTTTCCTGATGAGTCTATCTTTCACGTAGAACTGGCTTTACCATGGAAACTATACTTTGATGGGTCCCACACTGGTCACGGCTCAGGAGCTAGCATATTATTTATCACACCACAAGGGGATTCAATTCCTAAATCATTTCAAATCGCTTTCTCTTGTACAAATAATATTGCAGAATACGAGGCATTGGTCATAGGTCTCAAGATAGCAATTAAATGGAAAATTCAGACATTGCTCGTATTCGGGGATTCTCAATTAGTCATCAATCAAGTGAATGATGACTATGACACAAAAGATGAGAAGTTGCTTCCCTACAAACAAATGGTGGATAGTTTCCTGATGTATTTCAAAATGGTTGCATTTGAACAAATCCCAAGGACACAGAATAAGGCAGCTGATGCAATGGCTACCATTGGATCTCTCTTGGACATCCCTAAGAATGTGTCACAATTTGAATTCTTAGTGGAACAGCTATTGATGCTTGCATACAATATTCCAGAGTCAGAAATGGTGTGCGAGATTGTTGGTCCCAGTTCACCTTGGTATCAAGACATTTATGACTATCTTAAGTCCCAAACCCTCCCACCTAACCTTTCCAACAACCAACAAAAATCCTTTATCTGGAAAGCGGCTAGACATACCATCGTCAGTGACACCTTATACTGCCGTGGCTTTGATAACACCCTTCTTTGCTATCTCGACACTGATGAAACCAAAACAAATTTAAGAGAAGTACATGAGGGTATATGCGGATCTCATTCGAGTGGTCCAACGTTAGCTCAGAAAGTCACCAAACTTGGATACTATTGGCCGACATTGGAAAAAGATACTCTTCAGATTGTCAGAACATGTCGGAAATTTTAGGTGCATAGTGACCTAATTCATGCACCTGCACAGGAATTGAGACCGATCACTTCTCCATGGCCTTTCACACAATGGGGACTCGACCTCATGGGTAAGATCCATCCATCCTCTTCTAATGGCGATAAATTCATAATCACTGCTACTGAGTATTTTACTAAGTGGATTGAAGCCATCCCTCTCACTTGCATCACCAGTAAGCAAATATCCAAGTTTATCCTAAATTAAATCACTTTTTGGTATGGTGTCCCACAATCCATCATCACAGATAATGACAGTCCATTCAAAAATCAAGACGTTCATGAGCTCTGTGAGCGATTCCACATCCAACACCATTTTTCCACCCCATATTATCCACAAGGCAATGACCAAGCTAAGGCGTAAAAAAAAACAATTCTTCGCATTCTAAAGAAGATCGTTAATGACGTTGGCTGAGAATGGCACCTAAAACTTAATCTTGCTTTATGGGCCTATCGTACCAGCATTCAGACCCCCACTAGAGCCACTCCATTTTCCTTGGTCTACGGATCTGAGGCCATATTACCCATCGAGGTCGAAATTCATTCGCTACGAGTCTCTTTGAAAGGAATGATTGATGATGAAGAGTACCGACATACTCACCTACATGAGCTAGAAATGTTACAAGAAAGGCAAAAAAATTCCTTGAATCATTTGTAGGCATACCGAAATCGTCTCTGCTGAAGTTATAACAAAAGAGTAATGGTGAGAAATTTTGAAATCGGTGACTTGGTTCTCATGCAGAACCCCAGAAATCAGGCGGACCATGAAAATATTGGTAAATTTGAAGCTAATTAGCTTGGTCCTTATATCATTATTGTTGCATTTGGTTCTAGAGCTTATCAGTTGGTCACACCTGATGGAGAACAGCTGACAAAACCCATCAACAACTTACATCTGAGAAAATTCTACACATAGCATCAGAGGGCTTGACTAAAACCTAAAAATACAAAAAAATTGAAAAATAAAGAAAAATCGTCCCTTGATGAAAACTTGGCAAATAGGTGTCTTGGTGACACCAAAAAATAAAAAAAATGGCAAAATAGTAAAAAGAAATGCATTCATCCAATAGTGAAAACCTAGCAAACAGGCACTTTGGATAAGTACCATGGTGAAAACCTGGCAAATAGGTGTCATGCATAGTCGATCATTGCTTCCCCATCTACTGTCACTCAAATCAACCTTTATCCATTTGTCATAATCACAAAGGCCTGACACATTCATGACATCCATCCTATGTCATGTCGATTCCGGCCATGGTTCGCATTTGGTTGACATCATCCCTTGCATATTCTTGCCTTTGCCTTGCGTCTACCTAGTTCCATAACATTGGACTCGGATAATCCCCACTCTGTCTGGGGGAAAGACCTTTATCGTGCAATTGCAGTGGTACTGCACATGATCATGCATTCTTAAAAAGTCCTGAAAAAATCCTAAAAATCTGAAAAAGTCCTGAAAAAATCCTAAAAATCTGAAAAAGTCCTGGAAAAAACCCTAAAAATTTGAAAATGTCTTGAGAAAATACAAAAAACATCCAAATCAATGTCAAAATCCCAAAAATAGAGTCAAACTCAATCTTTGTTCGATCATTTCAATCGGTCATGTCAATCAATCTTTTGTCCATGTTCGAACTACGTTGTCTCTGCATATTTGCTACATAGGAAAGATTCATCTTTGAATCCCCAAGACATTAGGTTAGTCCTTCTAGGTGTTTTAAAAAATAAAATCATGATTCAAGCTTCTATCCTTTGGACAACATCATTGGTCATGTCAAACTACAAGGTCTCTGATTGCACAACGTAGGCAAGGCCATCAATCGATGAGCCCCCAAGGCCGCACTAGGTCAATCCATTAGGGTTCATGGCACTACACGTTCACACACGTCAAAGTTTCTTCAAATCAAGTGAATCTTATGTCAATTTGTAGCTATCAGTCTATCGGAAATCTTCTTCGTCGAACACTTTCAGTCACTTCAGCATGCCAACAATGACATGTAGTCAAAATCATATCAAGACAATTTATCATGGAAAAACTTTGAGTTCTTCTTCAAGATGTGTCCTTCTGAAGAGAAACTCTTGTCACTTATTTATGCTTTTGGATGGGTCCTTCCTAAGCATCATCATCATCATCTGGCATTTTGATGGATTCTCCTAACTCTGAGAATCGATCTCCTAGATATCAACGTCATTCAGGATGTGTCCTTCCTAAATTTGATATCGCTCAACACTTGGAAAACACTTGGCAAACTTTTTTTCGTCTTTTGATGATTATCATTATATTAGTTCCTTATGTCCTAGGAACCATGACATACCATGATGATTATCCTTTTCTACTTATCACTCTACTATTAGTTTCTCCAGGATATCCTGACCTCAAGATTTAGAGAAGCAACGATGTAGTATGATGATTTTACTATGTTTTTTACGATCATGTTGCTAGTTTCTCAAGGATGTCCTATCATCAGGATTTAAAGAAGTAGTGATGTCTCATGATTAGTTTGGTTTTTCTAGTAGTTGGTCATGACAAAGTGACTAGGGGCAATTGTGTTCCTTGCCTGTTGCTATTGATCTACGTGATGGTTTGACCTTGCACACTATTGATCTGCGTCATATCATAGTGTTTGTCGGCCATCATGATATTTTTCACCCAATGATGATTAAAGAGCAATAACTAGGATAGTACTATAGCAAAGATTTGAAGGATTTTTAATTTCCGCACTAACATGCATATCTTTCTTCACACTAACATCAATCTTCGCCTTCTTTTTCTGTCATTCTCTGATGATATCCTGTGACATACAAAAAACAAGGTTGCATACATAAACATTTCATATTCACATCTGCATAAATCAAATACCATAATTCACATTGCATAAATGCTATCATTTACATCCATTCATAAAACCATCATTTTCATCAACATATAAGCATCATAAATATATATTTGCATTAGCATATAGGAATCACATCATCATCACACTACACAATGCATACATAACCACATCCATAATTGCATTAATAAACATAAGAATAATATCCATACACCTCATAGCATCATAAAAGCATCACATAAGCATATGTTAAAACATTAGAATACCATAATACATAACATCATATAGGCCACATCAAAACTACATCACATATATATATATAATCTCAAAAAAATGTCATGTCACAGGTTAGAGTCATATGATATCCCAAAAATAGAGCTCGCAGGCTCGAATATCAAAATATACAAGTGTCTAAAAGAAAAGTCATAGGATGGCCCTCCTCCGTCCCATGGAGGTGAACTGCGGGGTAACCGTGACTGACCCATCAAGTGAAATGTGACTTGAATAGATGTCCTCTCCCTTGTCTCACTCTTAGATCCTGTAGGATCAGTAACAGGAGGCTGACTTTGCCCTATCTACTACCTTGAGGACACTGATCTGTGCCCATGCTCTAACCTGTGACTATGGCTTGATGAATGCCTGTGCGAGGTATGTGACCTATGGCTTGATGACTGCCCTAATGCAGTAGACCCCCCAACACTGGTGTGACTACTGCTATGAGATATGTTGCTGTTATGTGTTCGGCTGCCACTACCTGTCCTACTATAGGATCGAGACAAACCTAGGTCTCGTCGATCTGGTGGAACGACCTACTCATATAGAGCCCTGTACCGCCCCCTGCTCTCTACCATCCTGGCCAGCTCCCTAGCCACGTCTTCCATTGGCCCTAAACATAGCTCTGCAAACTCTGTCACCCACCGATCTGACTCCTGCTATCAGAGAACAACCTAATCTCTCTCCACCCGGGTGACCTCTAACTTCGTTTCCAAGGCCTTGTTCTGAGACAAGGCCACATCAAGTCTGCTCTGCAAATCTACGATCCACTGATCAATGGTGGCATCAACAAGCAAAATGGGTAATCTGTCACCCTCATCATCCCTAGAAATCATACACTCCCACAGTCTCTGGTCTGCCTCATCCTCCTCCTCCTCCTCCTCCTCGTCTCTCTCCTCCTTAGCTTAGAACTCCTCCACATCTATATCAAGAGGGTGTCCCCCAACAAATGGATCCTCCTCTTCCACCTCCTCGGCCCTCACCTCCACCTCATCCTCTCCACCTCTGACCTCCTCGACCCCCACCTCCACCTCCTCCTCTCCACCTTTGACCTCCTGGTCCCTCACCTCCTACTCTCTCTCCTCACCCCCCTCCCGAATGGGTGACAATGGTACACCACCCACTCTCTGCCTGACTCTCCTGGGCTGCCTCCACCCTTCGCCATCCGTCCTCCTCCTCGCACCTCTCCCATATTCTCCACCCCCATCATCTCCATCACCTCCTCCATCTCCCCCATCTCTGCCCTCGCCTCCCCTACCTCCATCTCTACACCCAACACCTCTGCCATCTCTACCTCCATCTCTGCCACCCCGACCTCTCCTCGATATCTGTGGAATGAATGACCTCTGATCTATCGACGGTGGACCATCTAGATCTGTCAATGGGATGGGCATGTGAATCTGCCATCAGGCATCGAACTCAGTAGATGTCCTTGGATCTGCTAGACCCCCTCTCCACACCCACTGAACCGCAACTAAACCTTCAACTTACTGCTCGGCCACTATCACTGATATGGGTGGCCCCCACATGGTCTCCCTGGAAGACTGAGCATACTTTGTCGTGCCTACTGGCACATCTTGCTACTCTCCGAACTGTCGTAGTACCTGCTGGGGCAAGTACATCTCAATAATCTGTTGGGTCTGTACCATGCAGCCAATCAAATACCAGAACTATCTGCAAAAGGATAAATGGCCATCCTCACCTGACCACTGAGCACAATCTCTATAAGGCCTCCAAACAAAACTGATCATCATATTAATTCGATGACACTAGTACCCAGTATCTTCCACACGAGTCTGGCTAATTGATCCCGCATACAGGTAAACATACGACATCCCATCACCTAGCTGCTGAATCTGCACCGATGGTTGAAAAACAGGAATGTGCTCCCATACCCAGATCATGAGTAAGCTAGTCCTGCAACTAATATTGTGCCCCTAGTGATAAACAACCTCATGCAGCTGATGATAAAGCATGGCCAATAAACAGGCCCCCCAAGAAAAAATGGTTATCTATCCTCGCATATGGACAAGTACATCCCCTCATCCAATGGGAAATCCATGACCACGGTGATCTGGGATCAGTAATCTGGCAATCAAGGTCATCAGCATGGCGTCAAACCTGGGAAACTGGCTGGCTACAACATCCCAACTGATCTCATAACCATCCATGCCCAATTGGGAACCATCAACACCCTCATACATCTCTGATAGGGCCTGTCGCCCTCGGTGTGGATTATAGTTAACTCTCTCTCTGCTAATCGGAATGCGGAGAATGCGGTAGACTTCCTCCAAAGTCACTGTCGCCTCTCCAGTAGGCAGGTGAAATGAGCAGGTCTCTGAGTGCCACCTCTCACAAAGAGTTGTCAGTAAATTGTTGTTTGCTCGAATAATGGGCATATAGGTGACATGGTATAGACCTAGTGCCGTCAGCCGATATCTCTGTCTATCGCTCAGGCAATCTCTAAAGGTGTATGTCATCGGTAGGAACTCTCGAGTATAAATCAACACAAGCCAACTCTGCATAAGAAAGGCCAAGGATTAGCACATATTGAGCAACATTCTGGAAAGGTTACTACTACCGAGAAGTCAAGGGTGCATCCAAACTAATCTCGGCACAAAGTCAACAAAATTCAACTCTGGTCAACTGCAATTGCATCGCATTGACCACAAATGTGCCACAAATAGTCAATTGCGGCTCTGCGCAGGACAATTGCGTTGCAATATTTCAAATGTGTTGTTCTATCTAGCAAATGCAAAACCTAACAACGAATGCATCGTTCTAGCTAGCAAATGTGCAATCTAACAACGAATGCACCGTCTGGCTTGGCAATTGTGCTTCAATTTGGCAAATGCATCATTTGACTTGGCAGTTGTGCCACAAAATTCCATATGCATTGCAAAAGCCACACTTGTGTCGTAACCTGGCGATTGTGTCGTTTCCCCTTGCGGATGCGCAATCACACAAACAACCCTAACCTACCCATCACACTTGCGTCATGATGCAAGCAAATGGGTCGAACGCGAAGATGTTTACGGTTTATGTGACATCATTTGCATCGCAACGCATATGTTAGACCCTCCTAAAACCCTAATAAATGCATTAAATTCAAAAATTGACAAGTTGGATAAGGTACTTACCAGTGCCTCTGCGCCCTTGGGTCATTAAAATGTCCACATGTGGTATCCATGGTGAGTATTCACTAGAATCACCATCATCTCTCTGAGCTCTAATTTCTAAATTTTCTATATAACAAATGAGCAAATGACACTTGGATTGACCTTTTCAACCTATTTATAGGCTAAAAATTAGGGTTTTGACCTACTAGGTTGTATTGGAGGCTCATTTTACCACCTTTGACCGACATTTTGGCTCGTTCAATGTCCTCCATTTCTGAATCAGATCGCGCCATCACTTTTTTGATCATTAATTGAATTGGTCGGGATATTTTCCAAATTTTTCTGACCCCGGGTCGAAATTCAAAAATTTTCCCGAGGGGGCATAGGCACTCCATACCTTCACTGGGGCATATTTTGGACTTGTTTTCTTTGCCACAATGCGACAAGCTGCATTATGACAAAGAGGGGCAAATGTAGACACCTAAAAATGACTTAGGCCTGCGACCACTATTTTACCACCTTTCGTTCTAACGTGATTATGACATTGTAATTATGTTTCTAACCCACATTCAACTATTAATTAAATAATTTATAATTATTTAATTAATTCATGATCCTTCATTCTTCATGATTATTAAGTAAGTAAATCTTATTTATTTATTTATTTAATGTGTCACTAATTATCAGTCTTCTTACAATTAAATAAAGTCTCATTTATTTAGTTAATCCTTATCACTAATGTCTTCTTGATTATTAAAATAAGTATATTTTAATATGTCACTAATTCCTAAATCCTCTTGTAATTAAATAGATTCATTAATTTATTTAATTAATTAACTGCCTCTTCTAAATGAAATAATTATTAATAATTATTTAATTGCCTTATGTGACAATTCCCTCTTTTTAAATAAAGTAATTTATTTAAAAATGACTTCACATTGTCAACTGATTCTTCTTTTAGTAATTAATCTCAAAAATCAATTACTTATTATCTCACAAAATCCATATTTTGAATTAATTTAATTCAAAAGGGAAATATTCTTCTACAAATCAAGTAATTGCTAAAATTATTGATTTTCTAAAATCTCATCCCCTTATCTTCTAGGTTTTGCTAATTTCATCTCAAGGTCACGTTTATTCTCCACCATTGATTTAATTTATTAAATTAAATCTTGTCCACACATTTGGAGATTTTTCCCTAACCCTAATTGAGAGTTGCCATTCTGAATCTTAACCATTGATTCTAGGGCATTTCTCAATATCTCATCTCATCCGTCCGTTCAAGATTGCATTTTCTATAAAATGACAATCTTGATCTCATTTTTGGGATTGCTTAATCTATTATTATTTTTTGGAAATCTCATTATTGGCATATTGATATCATCTTAGGCTTATATTACTATTTGCATAATAGAAGTAAAATTCTGGTTTGCATAGAGTTATTTTATAAATCCTTCTAAAGCTTTGTTAAGGTTAGGCATATAGAGTTTGCTCACAAGTTTGAGGGCATCCATTATCACAACAAGCTTGAGGAGGTACAATGGAAAACAATCATGGAGCGTAAGAATGGGTGAGATCTTTCTAGTTTCTTGCATTTCTTTACATTTCTCCTTTGCATTCAATTGTTTGATGTTTTTATTGACTTGCATGTGTTACTAATCTAGTTTTAAACATTGCAGAAAATAATCCTTCATTACATAATGCACATGACCAATTTTAAGCTAAAAACTAGAGGCACAGAGAATGAAGTGAGAGAAAGAACAACCCAACATGAGAAAAATAAGGGGGGGTCCCTAGTTCAAACGAGGCGTGTGTGCTACATGAACAACAGGGTTTGAACAAATGCATCATCTAAGATGAAATCTTGACTTGCACGATGTATTACATCATCAAAGAGTTTATCTGAGGCTTCAAATGAAACTACACTCCTTTCTAGTGGTAATTCATATTGTGGGATGGTAGGAGTAGTTATTTGTGTGGCCTCGTCTTCCTCTTCAATTTCATCTTCAATTGTAATACGAGTGTCAACTGAGAAGCTAACATCTGGAGTGGGTTGTGGTGATAAATGACTTAAGGGAACAATCTTTTCAACTTGTTTCCTAGAATAAACACCTCTTCTTTTCTCAAAAGTTAGGAGGGGTACATCCTTCGTCAAGTCTTCCTCATGTAGGATCAATTTGTTAATTATGTCCATGGGGTCTTGTATTTCATGAAAGACTTTTGTATATAATGGATTATTTATTTTCCTCCATGCCTCTGCCATCATTACCTTGTTATATGTATCTTTTCTTAATGTTGCCTGAGATTCATCACAATCCCTAATCACATCATCTACAAATTGTTGGCAAAACAAGGATAGACAACTAAGAGGGGGGGGGGCTGAATTAGTTATAGAATTTAAAATTATTTAACCTTTATCAACCTTTAATCTAAGATCTGATAATTATCAGTGAAATCATGAATCAACAACACATCAAGAACACACAACACCAAGATTTTTGCATGGAAATCTTGTTAGGGGAAAAACCACAGTGAAGGTTAATCCACAATTTATACCCTCTTAAAAGTATAAAGAAAAATGAATAAGGAATGCACATGCGTTCAGGCACACTGCCTAGAGCTCATTGCTCAGAAGGGAAGGCTCACTACCTTACATAAAATAATAAGATTAAATCCATCTAATGAGGTTGAACTGAGAAATTAGCTTCTACAAAAGCCTGATGATAGTTCCGATTAGGCACATAAACACTTCTTCACACTTCAATCAATCTCCTTCACACTCTCTTATGAAATCGAATGATCTGATCTTTATTCGCACATTTCACACACTCTTCATGCTTGTATATTTCAAATGAAGAAAATAATCTCTCTTATATATCCACTACATGGAATTACATCAACAACCCTATCGGCCAAAGATAAAAGAATAAATTACAAACTGTTGGCCCAATTTAAGAGAAAATATCAATGTTTACCAACCTAAGTCGGTCACAACATAATGAAGACCTAAATCAACATCCTCGAACATTCAAAACATTAGAAGATTAATCAACAAGGATCTGCAACATGCTACAACCACCATTTTGGCCAAGAACATGAAAAATCAAACACACAAAGGAAAAATATTTGATCACAATCACATCGATCAATGTGAATGTAAAATAATGATAGAGTACAATCTAGAACCATCACTGAATATCATAGTAGTATACACAACAACTTAATTTACGAGAGTTGCATTCTCTTCTTCCAGAAACACCTACTATCATAACAAAATAACTATAGGAACTCAGAAACTCATAACTCGCTCCAATCTTGATACACACCTCTGAAACTTCCGAAGAACATACTACATAAGCTAAAAAAAAAACCCTTTAATGCGTGACATCTAATTACCAGCTTACAAATATTTCCACCATTCTGATCATCACAACTTCACAGATTGCTTGCAACATATTTATTATAATTTTCTCAATATCCTCGACATATACAACCTTAAGAATCATCAATGCTAATAGTGTTGAAATTAATGACAACCACATATCAGCAAAAAAACCACAACATCCAACACTCGCCCCCTTTGGCATTGATGGCAATACACGATGTTAAAAATAACATCAACACAAATAAAATTTTCTCAAACTATTTTACTCTTCCATCTTCTCCCTTAGTTCTGATTTCTCTTCTCCCCCTTTCTTCTACAAAGGTTTTTCACATTACTCTTCTCCCCCTTTGAAATCAATGGAAAAGGTACTAATAGGGTAGGGTTGGATGGAACAATCACTATTCCATGCTCTGGATCCTTGTCTTCAAGATCTCCTAGGTGTCTCCACCACCTAAACCTTTAGGCCCTACCTCATGTATAGGTACCCCTGGTTCTACTGGCCAACCCCACTATCATCTCACTCTCAATCAACCAAGACAATCTTGGTGCAATACCACTAACTCTTCCTTAGCCCTTAATCTTCCCTAAAGGCTAATTGCTCCTAACTTCCAATTTATTCTTTGCAGGGGTGTAGAGATGTTTCTACTAGCTTCACACCGTCCTCCTAGGGTTCTTGTAAGTTCACCAACTCCATTCTTCCATCACTTTCACCAAACCCTCACCTAGGGTTAAAAAGGCTTCTAGCCTTTGAGCCCCAATTAGGCCTCCAACTCTGAGAAAATAGGATTGTATCCCTAAGTTCTCCAAAGTGCAACCATGCTTTACTTTAGATTCTTGACACCTATACCCTTCTCTCAAAGAATTTTGGAACCTTGGGTCTCCACTATCTGTATAGTGCCTCAAACTAGAAATGTGCATAAACCTAGGTCATTTTGGGTCTTTTCCCTGTCTTCTTATAGACTATCAAGGTTTCCTCTCACCAAATGAATTGATGGAGTCTCCTCAATGTACCCACAACTTGGTGGCCATCACTCCATCCCTTTCCAATAGGAAACTTGCTTTGAACGGGCACCCCTGCATTTGATAGTGCTTTGCACTTATTGTCTCTCCTAGTCGGGCACTGTCAAGCTCACCTAGGAGTAAACTTTCTTCATGCCTCTTGGACTCCTAACTACTCCTAGACCTACTACATTTACAAACATGGAGTCTAGCCTCATTCCCCAAAAGCCCATACACCAGGTACAATGGGAAAGAGAACTAAATCTCCATTCTTGATCAGTTGCCAGTCAGGTCAGCAACTCAAAAAAACAACAAATTAACTACCAAACACACCTGCAAATTAAACACACAAACTTAATACTGCAACACACAACTTCTACCACACCTGCTCTACATTATACAACATGTTACAGAGCCATGATCGCTCCTGATCACTCAAATATAAAGCAAACATAGAAATTTAAGCAATTCTTCTCACTGTCCACACTTAACATTCATGAATTTTTGAAATTACAAAAGCTTCCAACCTTTCACACAAGTCGAGGCATTTCCTATATAGGTCAGAAAATTAGTTAACTTCCCCTTGGTCGGACATGTTGTTTACAAAGTAGAAAAGGTGTAAAATGTTCCATTTTGCCTCTTTTGCCTATGCAAAGAAAACTAGGAAAAGTGAGTTTCCAAACTCATCAAACCTTTCCCCTCCTTAACCTACTGATCACTCTTGACCAAGGAATATTATTAATTCTCTAACTCAATTCCAATGGTCAACATGACCTTCATGGAAATACAATAAAACAAAATGCATCCTAGACTTCTTCTTATTGCCTAGTGCTTCCTAGGTGTTTCCTAGGTGCTCCTGCACCATTCTCCCCCTCTGCACAAACTCTAAGGGATGTGAAGAGAGAGTAGAGAGACATCTATTCCCTAGTTCTTGCACTAAGCTTCATCCACCCATGTGGCCTCAGATTCTGGCTTGTCCTTCCACTTGATGAGGTGCTCCATGTACACTCTCTTCCTTGTAGATTTCTACACTCTTGACTCCAAGATGCTTTCTGCTTGTAGTTTGTCTTTAGTAGGTAAGGATATGTTGCTGACTTCCTTGAAGACCTCCCTACTAGTCTGAGCTATATCATTGACTGATCCCTTGTACTTGATCAAATTTGCTACATTGAAGACTGGTGAAATTCCCAAATCTGTAGGTAAATTCACCTTGTATGCATTCTTCCCATACTTGGCTAATATCTTGCATGGTCCTACTCTTTTCATTTGCAATTTGGTTGACATTCCCTTCTGCATCCTTGATTTGTTAAGGTGAACCATGACATAATCTCCTATTGCAAATTGCAAATCCTTTCTCGATATATCTACCTTGTCTTTCAATTTTTGTGTAGCCTTGGTGACTGTCCTCTTTACCTGCTCCTGAATCTCTTTCATGGTTTGAGTGAGGTCTTTTGCATGTACACTCCTATGTTCCATAGCTCCTAGATCCCTGAGCTCACATATACCTCTTGGGTGCATTCCATACACAATCTCAAAAGGACTCTTCCCTGTGGTCCGGTTTACACTATCATTATAGGTATACTCAATCTGTGAGATTACCATATCCCAAGTCTGTCCATATTCTTTAGTTAGGAACCTTAGAAGGTTACCTAGCACCCTGTTAACCACCTCTATTTGACCATTGGTCTAAGGATGGTAAGCTGATCCAAAAGACAGGTTGGTACCTAATCTACTCCATAGAGTCTTCCAAAAGTGACTCATGAACTTCACTTCCCTATCTGAAACAATGCTTAAAGGCAATCCATGGATCCTTACAATTTCCTTGAAGAAAAGTTGAGCTATATAGCTAGCATCATGAGTGGTTTTACAAGGAATAAAGTGACTCATCTTGCTAAATCTATCCACCAATACATACACACTATCAAAGCCAATCTTGGTCCTAGGGAGTCCTACCACAAAATCCATGCTCACACACTCCCATGGTCTGTTAGGAATGGGTAGGGGTTGATATAGGCCAGCATTAATAACTCCTCCCTTAGCTTTCATACACACAACACATTGCTCCACATACCTCCTGGCATCTGTTGACAACTTAGGCCAATAGTAAAACCTTTGCACTAGTTCTAATGTCTTGTTGATGCCAAAATGTCCACTAAGACTACCATTATGCTTTTATTGAATGAGGTTTTCTCTCATTGACCCTCTTGGAACACATAACTAATTCCCTTTAAACAAAAATCCACTTTGCAAAGTATACTCTGAGTATTGGCTATGAAAATTATTCTCAAAGTTAGAACATACCTTGTAGGCCTCTGAGAAATATTCATCCTCCCCATAGAGATCCTTGAAGCTCTCTATTCCAATGCTCTTGATCTGTATCTCTTGGACTGTCATCAATCTTCTACTCAATGCATTTGCTACCTTGTTCATTTGTCCCTTCTTGTGCTTGATGGTAAAAGTAAAATCTTGGATGTACTCCATCCACTTCAAGTGTCTATTGCTCAACTTCTCTTGGGTGTTGATATAACTAAGTGCCTGATTGTCAGTAAAGACCACAAACTCCTTGGGTAGAAGGTAATGCCTCCACTTCCCAAGTGACTGAACCAAAGCATAAAGTTCTAGATCATAGGTATAATACTTCTTCTTAGCTTCATTAAGCTTTTCACTAAAGAAAGCTATGGTCCTGCCTTCTTGACTAAGCACTCCTCTTACTGCAACTCCACTAGCATCACACTCCACAGTAAAAAAATTGTCAAAGCTTGGCAATAAGAGAATAGGTTGAGTTGCCACTTCTTGTTTCAGTTTCTCAAAACCTTTCTCAGCTTCTTGAGTCCACACAAACTTAGTTTTCAAACCACCCTTGATTGTATCTAGAACTGGTGCACATATGCCACTAAAGTTTTTTTATGAATTTCCTATAAAACTGAGCCAATCCATGGAAACTTCTTACCTCTATCCCTGTGGTTGGTGTAGGCCAGTTTAGGATAGCTTCCACCTTGCTTGGATCCATTTTCAATGATCCCTAGGATACTATAAAACCCAAATATACAAGCTCTTGTTTGAAAAACTCACACTTCTCTAGGTTGATGGCTAACTTCTCCTCTTGTAATCTTCTAAGAACCAACTCCAAATGCTTTAGATGTTCTTCGGTTGTTTTGCTAAAGATGAGTATATCATCAAGATATACCACCACAAATAACCCATTAAAATCCTTGAGCACTTTATTCATGAGCCTCATGAATGTGCTAGGGGCATTAGAGAGGCCAAATGGCATAACTCTCCACTCATACAACCCATCTGTTGTCTTAAATGTTTTCTTCCACTCATCTCCATCCTTGATTTTGATCTGATGGTATCCACTCTTGAGATCCAACTTGGTGAAGTACTGAGCTCCTCTAAGACAATCCATCAAGTCTTCAATCTTAGGAATAGGGAACCTATACCTGATTGTAATTCTATTTATTGCTCTAGAGTCAATGCATAATCTCCACTTGCCTCCTTTCTTGGTTACTAAGACCACTGGTACTGCACATGGGCTGATGTTCTTCCTAATCAAGCCTTGATCCAATAACTCCTGCACTTGTCTAGCTACCTCTAGATTCTTATCCAGTGTAAGCTTATAAGCTGCTTTGTTAGGCAATGATGCTCCAGGTATGAATTCAATCTGATGACTAATGGCCCTTTTAGGAGGTAAAGTTTCAGGTGCACCATCACTTACTATGTCCTTATACTTCTCAAGCAAATTCTGGACTGCTCTAGGTATGACTATTTTTCCAGTCTTATCTTCTTGTTTGGACTGCAACAAGACTACGTAACCTTCACCCCCTTGATGTAGGTTGTTAAGGAACTCCTTGCCACTTGTTGGTGTAATTAAATGTTTTGTACCTTGTCCTAGGTCATAATTACACCTTAGTTAAGTTTACTTAGGGACCACATAGGAGTTGTTGGAGAATTTCCACCTTTGGTGGACTTATCATGTTATCACTCTATCACCTCCACCTTTCATGGACATATCATGTGATTAGGTTTCCACCTTTTGTGGTGGTTATCACATTATCACCTTTCCACTTTAGGTGGAGTGATAGCTTTTCATTGTTGTCTCATGTCATAAGATTATGACACTTGTCATAATCTTATGCACTCCTATATTCTCACCTTGGCTATATAACCAAGGGGTCTCTCATTGTAAGATCAAACAATTCCATTATCATTGACATTGAATACAATTTATTCTTGTCATATTATTTTCTCTCTTCTTTGTAAGAAGAGAGGTACCAGATTTGGGGAGGTTCCATTTTTGGCTCTTTATTGTAGGTTTATATCGGAGCTTGCTGGTGCAAATCTAAGCTCATCATTGCATTCAGAAGGTTCGAGAAAGTTGATTTTTTTTTCTGTTTTGTCCAAATCGAACATATGAGGCCAAATCTATGAGGGTTTGAAGCTGCATTGTGGTTGCTAGATCTAGAAGGTAGCTGCATTTTTGGAGCATTTTGGGTCAAATCCGACCTTTCCATTGCATCCAGAAGGGCCAAAAACCCTAAGATCGACTGTCCATTCATCCAAATCGGAGCAAGTCATTTGGTGAGGCAAAAATATTTTTGCCTAAAGAGCCGTACGACCCCCCAGGTCATCATTACAGTCGACGGTACGATTTTGAAAATAAATTTTTTATTGTCCGAAATTTTATTTTGAAAAATTAATATTTTTCGGACAAATATTATTTGAAAAATTTCGTTTGAAATATTTTGAAAAATCAAAAATCAAAAAATCAAAAAAAAAACTTTTGATTTTGCGGAGTACCTTGTACCGCATTGTACCCGCGGGTAGGCTCGGTGGGTGCCACATGGCCTACGGCCTGGTTCCCACATCCCACCCAACCGACGGTCAAATATCTACTGGCTTGGTCTTTAAAATTCCTAACACCACTTCTTAACAAGACACTTGGTGTCTTTGACTGTCCTTCATCCTCCTCTGATAGTGACTGCAACTTAAGAGTCTTCCCATCCTTTTTAAAAGAGATAGTATTCTCCTTCCCATCATACATGGCACTTCTGTCATACTGTCGTGGTCTGCCCAATAGTAGATGGCATGCATCCATAGGTAATACATCACAAATTAGCTTATCTTTGTACCCTCCAATAGAAAACTCCACCATTACTTGCTCATTGACAAGAACACTTTGCCCTTTGTTTAACCATGTCACTTTGTAGGGGTTAGTGTGGGGTACCTTCTCCAATTTGAGCTTCTTTACTACCTCTTTTGAGATGATGTTGTCTATTGAACCTGAATCTACAATGACCTTGCATACTTTTCCAAGTATTTTGCATCTCACTCTAAATAGAGCTCTTCTTTGTTTTGGTTCTTCCTTGACCGATTGCCTAATCAACACTCTCCTAAACATCAGATTCTCCCCCATTTCAGATTCAATATGACTGATCTCAGGTGATTTGATGCTCATGGTGTCCTCTTGTGCATATGCCACCCTCTTCTCAACATTTGATGAAGATGCCTTCTCCGGGCACCTATAAGCTGGGTGTCCTACTTGCAAACAATGGTAACATTTCATGGTAGCAAAGTATGAATTGCTCTTGCCTACTCCTCTTCCTCTATTTGACCCACCTTGAGAACCTCTACCTCTTCCATAAGTTCCTCTAGAAGGTGTTTCACTCCCATGCTCAGTGAGTTTAGATTCATCTTGGTTTCTTTGTTCATTTCCTCTACCTTGGTAGCCACCTCTATGTCCTCTTTGATCCCTTTGATCTCTGCCTTTGCCTCTACTCTTAGAAGCCTGATCATGTTTCCTCTTGCTTCTTTCCTCAATCTTGATAGCTAATTGATAGCATTGATGTACTATCTTAGGACTTAGAAGATCCATCTCTTCTTGGATGTTCCACTTCAAGCCGTTCAGATACCTAGCCACCTTGAGACTTTCATCTTCTGAAACATTGGACCTCATACAAAGTTTTTGAAACTCCTTAGTGTAAGTGTTCACATCTTGGTCTCTTTGCCTCAAGCTTTGCCTCTTCTTGTGTAACTGAATCTCATAATCATCTGGTATGTATGCTTCTCCCACTTTTGCCACCATACCTTTCCAAGTTGAAATAGGCTTCTTGCCTCCCTTTTCCCTCTCTGTCTGAATGAATTTCCACTATGTCAAGGTAGATCCTCTCAATCTAGACTTGGCCAACTTCACCTTCTGTGGTTCAGTGAATCCATCACATTCAAAATGGTTCTCCATGCCTTCTATCCAATCTAGGACTAGGTCAGCTTCCAATTTCCCACTAAACAGTGGTATACCTTCAAGTGCTTTCCCACTCAAAGCTTTCAATGCCTTCAAGAAAGGCTCCTCTTGCAGAACAGGGTCAAGTTCAGGAGTCTTTTCTTCCTCTGCACCCTCTTCACTCTTTGGTTCCCTTCCCTCCAATCTATCACTGACCTCATTGGCCTTGATTTGTACATTGTTCAATGCTTCCTCAAGTTGAGCTAGTCTTTCTCTCAACCTCTGATTATCTTCCTCCTATTCCACCTTCTTTTCCAACTCAATGTTTGTCACCATGGTTGTGGAACCACTGGATTCAAGGTCTGACATACAAGTTCTACCCCAAATCTTTAACTTGCTCTGATACCAATCTGATAGGGTAGGGTTGAATGGAACAATCACTGTTCCATGCTCTGGATCCTTGTCTTCAAGATCTCCTAGGTGTCTCCACCACCTAAAAATTTAGGCCCTACCTCATGTATAGGTACCCCTAGTTCTACTGGCCAACCCCACTATCATCTCACTCTCAATCAACGAAGACAATCTTGGTGCAATGCCACTAACTCTTCCTTAGCCCTTAATCTTCCCTAAAGGCTAATTGCTCCTAACTTGCAATTTATTCTTTGCAGGGGTGTAGAGATGTTTCTACTAGCTTCACACCATCCTCCTATGGTTCTTGTAAGTTCACCAAACTTCATTCTTCCATCGCTTTCACCAAACCCTCACCTAGGGTTAAAAAGGCTTCTAGCCTTTGAGCCCCAATTAGGCCTCCAACTCTGAGAAAATAGGATTGTGTCCCTAAGTTCTCCAAAGTGCAACCATGCTTTCCTTTAGATTCTTGACACCTATACCCTTCTCTCAAAGAATTTTGGAACCTTGGGTCTCCACTGTCCGTACAGTGCCTCAAACTGGAAATGTGCATAAACCTTGGTCATTTTGGGTCTTTCTTCTGTCTTCTTGTAGACTTTCAAGGTTACCTCTCACCAAATGAATTTATGGAGTTTCCTCAACATACCCACAGCTTGGTGACCATCACTCCATCCCTTTCCAACAGGAAACTTGCTTTGAATGGGCACCCCTGCATTTGATAGTGCTTTGCACTTATTGTCTCTCCTAGCCGGGCACTGTCAAGCTTGCCTAGGAGTAAACTTTCTTCATGCCTCTTGGACTCCTAACTACTCCTAGACCTACTATATTTACAACCATGGAGTCTATCCTCATTCCTCGAAAGCCCGTACACCAGGTACAATGGGAAAGAGAACTAAATCTCCATTCTTGATCGGTTGCCAGTCAGGTCAGCAACTCAAAAAAACAACAAATTAACTACCAAACACACCTGCAAATTGAACACACAAACTTAATACTACAACACACAACTTCTACCACACCTACTCTACATTCTACAACATGTTACAGAGCCATGATCGCTCCTGATCACTCAAATACAAATCAAACACATAAATTTAATCAATTCTTCTCATTGTCCACACTTAACATTCATGAATTTTTGAAATTACAAAAGCTTCCAACCTTTCACATAGGTCGAGTTATTCCCTATATAGGTCATAAAAGTAGTTAACTTCCCCTTGGTCAGACATGTTGGTTACAAAGTGGCAAAGGTGTAAAATGTTCCATTTTGCCACTTTTGCCTATGCAAAGAAAACTAGGAAAAGTGAGTTTCCAAACTCATCAAACCTTTCCCTTCCTTAACCTACTGATCACTCTTGACCAAGGCATATTATTAAGTCTCTAAGTCAATTCCAATGGTCAACATGACCTTCATGGAAATAAAATAAAACAAAATGCATCCTAGACTTCTTCCTATTGCCTAGTGCTTCCTAGGTG
This sequence comes from Sequoiadendron giganteum, assembly GCA_007115665.2. Taxonomy (NCBI): domain Eukaryota; kingdom Viridiplantae; phylum Streptophyta; class Pinopsida; order Cupressales; family Cupressaceae; genus Sequoiadendron; species Sequoiadendron giganteum. Next base: position 485,477,927 of record CM021102.1, on the reverse strand, counting down.
TTTCCTAGGTGCTCCTGCACCAGGTACACAAGCTTTGAACCATATATATGAATCATCTGACTACTCCCCCTAAGTAGCAGCCACCACAACATTAATCTGAAACAAGATATGACTATGAGTGCACAGATTTATGCAAATAATTGCATCTTAGTTTAGATTAGGAGGGGAAATCACCCCTAACTTGCTTCTGAGATACTCAAAAGTATCCTTAGGCAACAGTTTAGTGAAGATATATGCAATTTGTTCCTTAGTGGGAACATACTCCAGTCTAACTTCTTTATCACTCACTTTGTCTCTCAAAAAGTGATACTTGATAGATATATGTTTTGTCTTTGAATGTAATACCAGATTCTTCAAAAATTTTATGGCACTTGAGTTATCACAAAATATAGCAATAGGCTCATTATACTCAATTCTAATATCTCTCATCATCTCATTCATCCTTATTAATTGAGTGAAATTGTTTGTAGCAACAATATATTTTGCCTCAATAGTAGAAAGAAAATGTAATTTTTCTTTTTACTTAGCAAGACACCAAATTCTTCCCCAAAAAGAATGCACCACCACTTGTACTTTTCCTGTCATCCACATCTCTTGCCAAATCTGAATCTGCAAAGGCATTCAAAGTTAGATAATCATCTTTAGGATACCAAAGACCAAAATCAACTGTCCCTTTCAAGTATCTGAAAATTCTCTTTATTGCAGTCACATGTGATTCCTTTGGATCAGCTTGATATCTAGCAACCATACATACAACATTCATAATGCCTGGTCTGGTCTGAGTCAAATAGAGTAATCCACCGATCATTGACCTATACCTTGTTTCATTAGCCTTAGGAGAATAATCATTCTGTGTTAACTTGCATCCGATTACCATGGGTGTACCTAAAAGTTTTGAATCTTCCATGCCAAACGTTTTTAGTAACTCTCTTACATATTTGGATTGAGATATAAAGATTCCATCATCTAACTGAGTAATTTGCAATCCTAAAAATAATTTCAGCTCTCCAATCATTGACATCTCAAACTCACTTTTCATTTCATCAGAAAACTTCATACATAAGTCATTATCACCTTCAGAAATAATGTCATCAATAAAGAATTCAATAATCAACTCTTTATCATGATCCACCTTGAAATACAGATTGCTATCAGCAGTACCTTTATTGAATCCAAGCTTCAACAAGTATTTATCTAGTCTAGGATACCAGGCTCTACGGGTTTGTTTGAGTCCATACAATGCTTTCTTCAATCGACAAACCATGTCTTTTCATCATTCAGTTGAAATCCATCCAGTTTCTCAACATAAAATTCTTCTTATAATTCACCATTCATAAATGATTACTTCACATCCATTTGATAGAATTTGTAGCTCTTGAAAGTATCATAAGAAATAAATAATATTACAACTTCAATTCTAGCAATAGGGGCAAAAGTTTCTTCAAAATCAATACCTTCCATTTGTGAGTACCCTTTACATACTAGTCTTTCTTTATTTTTGACCACTTCACCTTGTTCATTCAGCTTATTCCAAAAGACCCATTTGGTTCCAATCACATTTTTATTCTGAGGTCTAGGAACAAGAATCCATCTATCATTTTTCTCTATCTGCATCTGTTCTTCCTTCATTTCTTCCATCCAATATTCATCTTTACATGCTTCATTGACATTGCTAGGCTTAGTTTTGGAAATCAGATAATACTCTTCTACAATTATTTTTCTAGTTTGCACACCTTTTTTCTTATCTTCTATAATCTAATTTTTCAGAGCGATTTATCTTTACATACCTTGGGACTTTGGGATTCTATCTAACTTCTGGTTCTTCTATTCTCTCTTCTGCACTTCCACTAGCTTCTCCTTCATGATTCTCTTGATTCACTGGAACAATTTGAACTTGATTATGTGTCTAAGCAATCTTTCCATTATCAGTATTATCATGTTGGTTATCTGAACCATATCCACAATATTTGGATGATATGTTAGTATCCTCATCAACTCCGAAATTTGCACTTTCAACCATTTTCTTCAATCTTCTATTGTAGCACCGGTATGCTTTGCTCTTAGTAGAGTAACCAAAAGAATATTCCTTCATCACTTCTAGAATCAAACTTGCCAATATATTCATCTCTCTTGATATAACATCTACTCCCAAAGATTTTGAAATGTTTAACAATAGGCTTATAACCAAACCATAGCTCAAAAAGAGTCTTACCAGAATTACCATTAAGATTTACCCGGTTGATAATATAAACAAAATTTCTTACAACTTCTCTCCAGTAGATATGAGGAACATTACCTTCCAACATCATAGTTCTGGTAGCATCTAGGATTGTTCTGTTCTTTCTCTCAACAACTCCATTCTGTTGAGGAGTCCGGGGAGAAGATAACTGTCTTTTGATTCCATGCTCTGCACAAAATGAATTGAACTCCTAGGAAGTGAATTCACCACCTTTGTTTGATCTTAAGCATTTAACCTTCAAACCTGTCTCATTTTCTGCCATAGCTTTGAAACATATGAACTTTTCTAGTGCTTCATGTTTTTCTCTCAAGAAAACAACCCATGTCATCCTAGAGTAATCATCAATAAGAAATATAAAGTACCTTTCTCCTTGTAGACTTATGATTCTAGATGGACCACATAGATCAGTATGAACCATCTCTAGTACTACATTAGAATGATGTTGTTTGATCCAAAAAGAAATTCTTGTCTTCTTTCCCATCTCACATTCCTTGCATATAGTGTTAGTAGGCTTCACTAACTTAGGTAGATCTCTGACTGCTTGAGTGGAGCTTACTTTTACAATGCTATCAAAATTCACATGACACAACCTCCTATGCCATAACTAGCTTACATCAACTTGAGCAATTAAACAACTTTCACTAGTGACACTTAGGTGATAAATGTTACCTCTTGTCTTTGTACCTGAAGTAATTACATTTACAGAACTTCCTAATATCCCACACTTTCCATCTTTGAACTGAAGACTATATCCCTTGTCTACCATCTTTCCAACACTCAAAAAATTATGCTTCAATCCTTCAACATTAAGGACATCATCAGTATTATATTTACCACCAAGAGAAATAGTGCCTCTACCACAAATCACACCAGAATTGTTATCTCCAAATCTTACAACACCACCATCATACTTATCCAAGCTTATAAACTTTCTTTTGCCACCAGTCATATGATGTGAGCATCTTCTTTCAATCACCCACTCATCCTTTTCATCAATTCTGGTTGCAAGAGCTTTCTCAATATTATGATTGTTAGCAGATTTAGTGGACACCAAACCATTTTCCTTGATAGAAATGAATACCCATTCATCTTCATTTCTAGTTTCTTTATCAAATTCATCATCAGTAACACCTTATTGAAAATAATAACATTTATTTTGAAATCTAGACTTGTCAGGTTTGTACTTAGATACTCTTTTAGGACACCTTGATGCAAAATGACCTATCTTACTGCAAGACAAACATTTGATAGGCAACTTTCCTTCATACTTACCTTGTCCTCTAGCTTCTCTTTTCACAATCAATGCTTCCATCTCTTCTAGCTCTCTTTCTTCATCTTCAATCTATTTCATCTCATCTTAATATTTGAATGTATTTCTAGAACTTTCTCCCAGATCATATCTTTGTTGGATTTTTCTGGATACAGTAGCCTTAGATGCAGATTTTTTTTTAGGAGTAGACTCACCAAATTCACTCAAATCAAAGGCAACAAGTTTACCAATCAACATATCTCTTGTCACTTTTTTGTTACTGTCTTGATTTCTTCAATAGCATGAAGTTTCATTTTTTAAGAAGTAGGCACTGATCTAAGCACTTTAGCCACAATCTCATCTTTTTCCAAAATTCCACCGACACATCTAATACCCATCACTAGTTCATTTACCTTCTACATGAAAGCAACAATGTTTTCATCTTCACTCATCTTCATGTTTTCCCATTTTCCTTTTAGAATTTGTAGCTTGGCAACTTTCACTTGTGCATCTCCTTCATACAATGTTTCTAGCTTCTTCCAGATATCATGTGCTATTTTCAGACCTATCACATTTGTCATCTTTGAATATGTCAAAGCACTCAAAAATGCTTCTATATCCCTGATATTAGTTTAAAATTCTTTGATCTCATTAGGAGTAGCGGGACCATTCTCAGGAATAATATATGTGTTCTTTGTAATCTTCTAGAAGGGTTCACCAATGCACTTCAAATGAAACTCCATTATGACCTTCCACAAAGAGTAATTTGTTCCAGGGACTATCCTTCTTGTATGATGCCATCTCATATCACCTCAAGCTATTAAAATTCTTTAGAGGAACCTTCTTTGATACCAATTGTTGGAAAAACAAGGATATACAACTACGAGGGGGGGGGGGGTGAATCAGTTTTTACAAAATTTAAACTTATTTAACCTTTATCAACCTTTAATCTCATATCTGATAATTATTAGTGAAAGCATGAATCAACAACACATCAGAAACACACAACACCAAGATTTTTCCGTGGAAACCCTGTTAGGGGAAAAACCATGGTGGAGGTTAATCCACAATTTATACCATGTTAAAAGTATAAAGAAAAATGAATGAATGCACATGCATTCAGGCACACTACCCTAGAGCTCATTGCTCAAAAGGGAAGGCTCACTGCCTTACATAAAATAATCAGATTAAATCCATTTGATGAGGTTGAACTAAGAAATTAGCTTCTACAAAAGCTTGATGACAGTTTTAGTTAGGCACAAAAATAATTCTTCACACTTTGCTCAATATCCTTCACACTCTCCTCTGAAATTGAATGATCTGATCTTTACTCACACATTTCACACACACTCTTCATGCTCGTATATTTCAAATGAAGAAAACAATCTCTCTTATATATCTGCTACATGGAATTACATCAACAACTCAGTCGGCCAAAGATAAAAGAATAAATTACAAACTTTTGGCCCAATTTAAGAGAAAATCTCAATGCGTACCAACCTAAGTCAGTCACAACATAATAAAGACCTAAATCAACATCCTTAAACATTAGAAGATTAATCCACAAGGATCTGCAACATGCTACAACCAACATGTCAACCAAGGACATGAAAACTCAAACACACGAAGGAAAAATATTTGATCACAATCACACCGATCAATGTAGACATACAAAAATGATAGAGTATGATCTAGAACCATCACTGAACATCACAGTAGCATACACAACTTAATTTACCATATTTGCATTCTCTTCTTCCAGAAACACCTGCTACAGTAACAAAATAACTGTAGGAACTCAGAAATTCATAACTTGCTCCAATATTGATGTGCACCTCTGAAAATTCTAGAGAACATACTAGATAGGATTAGAAAAAAACCGTTTAATGCATGAATTTTGATTACCAACTTACAGATCTTTCCACCATTCTGATCATCACAGCTTCACAGACTTCCTACAACATATTTATTATAATTTTCTCAATATCCTCGACATATACAACCTTCAGAATCATCAATGCTAATAGTGTTGACATCAATGACAACCGCATATTAGAAACACAACCAAAAAATCCAACACAAAGAATCCATCATCATATCTTTTTAACTTCTATGTCATTTTGGCATCGTGAATGAAATGTTTAGGATTTAACTTTTCTCTTTTATTTCCTTGTGGCATGCCATAGTAGTCAATCTTGATGCCCATAGAGTCATATCCCTTTTTAGAAACAATAGTAAAATAACCAAAACATAAAGTTGAAGGCATGAGATATTTCTTGACATAGCTCTTAAGATGCATATAATCTGAATAAGCCAACTACCTCACTATCTCCAAATATGCAATCCTACCAAGAACAATTCTAGGCAAAAGGAATGGAGTTGCCTCAAACCCATACACTTTGATGACAGTGCAATCCTCATAGGTGTACCAATCTCCCCACTTGTGGTTAAAATTTCCTTTTGGGTTCTTCTCTTTATGTCTAAGAAATATTTGTATCTCAGGGGATAAATTATAATCACAATGATGACCAAACAATTTGTATAAGGGCTTCACAAAGTTTTCTTAAAATACAAATAATGAGACCTTCCACATCTAATGTCCCAAATTGAAGTCCACAATTGTACTGGCCTTATGTTCTTATCTTCATCCAAATCCTTAATTCTCAATTCTTCTCCCCACATCCCCATGGATTGTCCTTCATACAAGATCATATGCATAAGCAAAGAATATTGTTTGAAATTGATTGCATCACTATTGTTCTTTATGGAAGCAAGTGATGTGTTTATAACCTCTGCCAAGTACTTCGCATAGTCAAAAGTTCTGAAATCTTGGTTTTGAACATCTATAGCTAGAATCATAGGGGCTATAACCATTTTGACATGAACATCAATTCCCAAGCTGAATAATATGCATATTGATAATATTCTTCAAATAAATCAATAGAGAAAGGAGGCCACTCATTACTAGAAAATACTTTGAGTTGACCCCCTGTATCTTTGGGTCTATGTAAAGGTAATTTCCATCTCTTGTAGCTCGTGTCCATGGTGCAAAATTATTCCAAAAGATCTATAATTTTTGGTGTCGTTTTCATAGATGTATCCAACTAAAAGACCATATCAATGTAATATCTAGTGATGGGGAGAAAGTGTGACCCATCATGTTGTTGGCAATACAAGGATAGAAAACTAAGAGGGGTGGGGGGGGGGTGAATCAGTTGTCATAGATTATTCAAACTTATTAAACCTTATTCAACTTATTCTCAGATCTGATGAAATAACATTAAGCATAAACAATCACCACATCAGAAACACAAAGAACACCAAGATTTTATATGTGGAAACCCTGTTAAGGGAAAAAACCATGGTGGATGTGAGTCCACAATATTATACCCTGTTAAAAGTATAGAGATGAATAATAAGAATGCACATACATTCAAACATACTTCCTAGAGCTCACTGCTCAAAGAAGACATACTGTCTTACAAAAGTATTCAGATTAAAACCATCTGAAGGATTTGAAATGAGAAATTAGCTTCTTCAAAGGATTGATTATAGTTTTGATTAGGCACAGAAACACTTCTTCACACTTCGCTCAATCTTCTTCACACTCTGTTATGCAATCGAATGATCTAATCTTTATTTGCACATAGCACTTGCATACTTTGCATTACACACACATACCATACCTCAAATGAGGAATAAAATCACTCTTATATATCTGCTACATGGAATTACATGAACAACTTTATCGGCCAAAAATAAAATAATAAATGAATACAAACTGTCAGCCCAATTCATGATCAAATCTCAATGCACACCAACCAAAGTCAGTCGCAACATAATGAAGACCTAAAAAAACATACTCGAATGTGCCAAACATTCAAAAATTAATCCACAAGGATCCACAACATGCTACAATCACCATGTCGGCCAAGAACATAAAAACCCAAACATGCAAAGGAAAAATCTTTGATCATGAGCACACCGATCAACACAGATGTACAACAAAGATAGAGCACAATCTATAAACATCAACAAACATCACAAGAGAATACACAACAACTCAAATTACCAGATTCATGTTCTCTTCTTCCAAAAACACTAGCTACAGTAACAAAATAACTGTAGGAACACAGACTCACAACTTGCTCAAATCTTGATGCGCACCTCTGAAACTTTCGGTAGATAAACTAGATAGGCTCAGAAACAAACCCTTTAATCCACAACTTCTGAATACCAATATGCTGAACTTTCTAATACGTTGAACTTCACACCTTCATAGATAACCTTCAACATATTTATTATAATTTTCTCAATATCTTCGACATATATAGCCTTCAAGACACCAATTCTAATAGTGTTGACATCAATGACAAACACATATCAACAACTCAACCACAACATCCAAAAATATCCCCCTTCTGAATTGATGACAACACATGATGTGAAAAATACACCATCAATGCAACTAACTCTTCTTCCAACAATCTCCCCTTTACATATTGCTCTTCTCATACTATTCTTCTCCCCCTTAATTTTAGCTCTTTCATAGTTTTTCACATTACTCTTCTCCCCCTTTGACATCAATGGAAAAGGTACACATGCTCTGAATCACATATTTGAATCATCTGACTACTCCCCCTGAGTAGCATCCACCACAACATCAATTTGGATCAAGATATGAATATGAATGCACAAATTGATGCAAAGACTATGCATCTTATTTCTAATTAGGAGGGTTCATCACCCCTAACTTCTCTCTGAGATACTCAAAAATATCTTTAGTCAAAGGCTTAGTAAAGATGTCTGCAATTTGTTCCTTAGTAGATACATACTCTAGTCTGACTTCTTTATCACTAACTTTGTCTCTCAAAAAGTGATAGTTGATAGATATAAGCTTTGTATTTGAATCTAGCACCAAATTCTTAGAAATTTTTATTGCACTTGAATTATCACAAAATATAGCAATAGGCTCATCATACTCAATTCTTATATCTCTAAGCATCTGCTTCATCCATATTACTTGAGTATAATTGTTTGTAGCAACAATATATTATGTCTCAGGAGTAGATAAGGAAATGGAATTTTGCTTTTTACTTAACCAAGACACCAAATTCTTCCCCAAGAAGAAGGCACCACCACTAGTAATTTTTATGTCATCCACATTACCTACCCAATCTACATCAGTAAAGGCACTCAAAGTAAGATCACCATCTTTAGGATACCAAAGGCCAAAATCAAATGTCCCTTTCAAGTATCTGAAAATTCTCTTTACAACAATGATATGGGATTCCTTTAGATCAACTTGATATCTAGAAACTGTACATACAATATTCATGATGTAAGGTCTAGTCTGAGTCAAGTAAAGCAATCCACCGATCATTGACATGTATCTTGTCTAATTTTCCTTAGGAGAATCATCATTCTATGTTAACTTTCATTCTATTACCATGAGTGTACTAACAGGCTTTGAGTCTTCCATGCCAAAAAATTTCAGTAGCTCTCTTACATATTTGGACTAAGATATAAAAATTCCATTATCTAACTGAGTAATTTGCCAAAAATAAATTCATCTCTCCGATCATAGACATTTCAAATTCACTCTTCATTTCATCAACAAACTTCATACACAAATCATCATCACCTCCAAAAATGATGTCATCAACAAAGACTTGAATAATCAATTATTTATCATGATCCATCTTGAAATACAGATTACTGTCAGCAGTACGTTTATTAAATCCAAGCTTCAACAAGTATTTATCTAGTCTAGCATACTAGGCTTTAGGGGCTTGCTTGAGTCCATACAATGCTTTCTTCAATCGAAAAACCATATCTCCCTTATCAGTCAGTTGAAATTCATCTGGTTGCTCAACATATACTTCTTCTAGCTCACCATTCAGAAATGCTGACTTTACATCCATTTGATAGACTTTGTAGTTCTTAAAAGAAACATAATAAGGAAACAATCTTACAACTTCAATTCTAGCAACAGGGGCAAAGGTTTCTTTAAAATCAATACCTTCCATCTATGAGTACCCTTTACATACCAGTGTTTATTTATTCTTGACAACTTCACCTTGTTCATTCAGCTTAGTCTGAAAGACCCATTTAGTTGCAATCACATTTTTGTCTCAAGGTTTGGGAATAAGAATCCATGGATTATTTTTCTCCATCTGCATCAATTCTTCCTTCATTTCTTCCATCCAATGTTCATCTTTACATGCTTCATTGATATTGTTGGGTTCAGTCTTGGAAATCAGAAAATACTCTTCTACAATTCTTCTTCTAGTCTACACACCTTTGTTCTTATCTCCTATAATCGGATCTTCAAAATGATTTAGCTTTACATACCTCAAAACTTTAGGATTCTCTCAAACTTCTGGTTCTTTTGTTTTCTCTTCTGCACTTCCACTATCCTCTCCTTCTTGATTCTCTTGATTCACCAGAACAATTTGAACTTGATTATGTGTTTGAGAATTTTTTATTTTATCAGTACTATCAGGTTGGTCATTTGAATCATTTCCATAGTATCTGGATGATCTAGTAGTGTCTTCATCAACTCTGACATTTTTACTTTGAACCATTTTCTTTAATCTTCTATTATAGCACCGATAGGCCTTGCTTTAGTAGAATAACCCAAAAAGATTCCTTCATCACTCCTAGCATCAAACTTGCCTATATATTCATCTCTCTTGATGTAACATCTACTTCCAAAGATTTTGAAATGTTTAACAATAGGATTATTACCAAACCACAACTCAAAAGGAGTCTTACCAGAATTACCATTGACATTTACCCGATTAAGAGTATACATTGCAGAGCTTACAACTTCTCTCCAATAGATATGAGGTACATTACCTTCCAACATCATAGTTCTAGAAAAATCTATAATTTTTCTATTATTTATCTCTCCAACTTCGTTATGTTGAGGAGTCCGAGGAGAAGATAATTTTCTTTTGATTCCATTCTCTTCACAGAAAGAATTGAACTCCCGGGAAGTGAACTCACCACCTCTGTCTGACCTTAAGCATTTAATATTCAAACCTGTCTCATTTTCAGCCATAGCTTTGAAAATTTTGAACTTCTCTAATGCTTCATTTTTTCTCTCTCAAGAAACCAACCTATACCATCCTAGAGTAATCATCAATAAGCAACATAAAGTAACTTTCTCCTTGTAGACTTCTGATTCTGGAGGTACCACATAGATCAATATGCACCAACTCCAATACTCCATTAGAATGATGTTGTTTTCTCCAAAATGAAACTCTAGTCTCCTTTCCCATCTCACATTCCTTGCATATGGTTTTAATAGGCTTCACTAGCTTAGGAAGATCTCTTACTGCTTGAGTGGAGCTTATCTTGACAATGTTATCAAAATTCACATGACACAACCTTCTATTCCATAACCAAGTTTCATCAACTTGAGCAATTAAATAACTTTCACTAGCAACACTTAGGTGAAAAATATTACCTCTTGTCTTTGTACCTTAAGCAATTACATTTACAGAACTCTCTAGTATCCTTCACTTTCCATCTTTGAACTAAAGATTGTATCCTTTGTCGACCATTTGTCCAACACTCAACAGATTATGATTCAATCCTTCTACATAAAGGAAATCATCAGTATTATGTTTACCACCAAGATAAATAGTGCCTCTGCCACAAATCATACCAACATTGTTATCTTAGAATCTTACAACACCACCATCGTACTTCTCCAAGCTTACAAACTTTCTTTTGTCACCAGTCATATGATGTGAGCATCCGTTGTCAATCACCCACTCATCCTTTTCTTCAATTCTGGTTGCAAGAGCTTTCTCAAAATTCTTATTACTAGTAGATTTAGTGGACACCGGACCATTTTACTCGATAGAAATGAATACCCATCCATCCCCATTTCCATTTTCTTTATCAGATTCTTCATCAGTAACACCTTCTTCAGCATAATAACATTTATTTTGAAATCTAGGCTTGTCTGGTTTGAACCTAGGAACTCTTTTAGGACATCTTGATGCAAAATGACCTATCTTATTGCAAGAGAAACATTTAATAGGAAACGTTCCTTTGTACTTACCTTGTCCTCTAGATTCTCTTTTCACAATCAGTGCTTCCAGCTCTTCTACCTCTCTTTCTTCATCTTCAATTTATTTAATCTCATCTTCATAGTTGAATTTATTTCTAGAACTTTCTCCTGGATCATATCTCTATTTGTTTCTTCTGGATATAGTAGCTTTAAATGAAAATTCTTTCTTAGGGATAGAATCACCAAATTCACTCAACTCAAAGGCAACAAGCTTACCAATTAGCATATCTCTTGTCACATTTGTTACTGTCCCGAGCTCTTCAATAGCATGAGCTTTCGATTTGCAATAAGTAGGAAATGATCTACGCAATTTAGCTACAATATCTTGTTCATCCAAGATTCCACCGACACATCTAATACCCATCGTTAGTTCATTTACTTTTTGCATGAAAGAAATAATATTTTTATCTTTTTCCATTTTCAAGTTTTCCCACTTTCCTTTTAGACTTTGTAGCTTAGCAACTTTCACTTGTGCATCTCCTTCATACAATGTTTCCAGCTTCTTCCAGATCTCATGTGCTATTTTCAAATCCATCACATTTATCATCTCTGAATCTATCAGAGCACTCAACAATGCTTCTATAGCCTTGATCTTTGTTTCAGCTTCTTTGATCTCATCAGGAATAGAGGGACCATTCTGAGGAACAACATATCTGTTGTTTGTAATATTCCAGAAGGGTTCACCAATACAATTCAAATGACACTCCATTCTAGCCTTCCACACAGTGTAGTTTGTTCCATTGAATCTAGGACTATCCTTCTTGTATGATGCCATCTCAGATCACCTCAAGATATAAAAATTCTTTAGAGGAACTTGCTATGATACCAATTATTGGAAATACAAGGATAGACAACTGAGAGGGGGGGAGGGTGAATCAATTGTCACAAATTATTCAAAATTATTAAACCATATTCAAATTATTCTTAGATCTAATGAAATAACATTAAGCATAAACAATCACCACATTAGAAACACAAAGAACACCAATATTTTATACATGGAAACCCTGTTAAGGGGAAAAACCATGGTGGATGTCAGTCCACAATATTATACCCTATTAAAAGTGTAGAGATGAATAATGAGAATGCACATACATTCAAGCACACTACCTAGAGCTCATTGCTCAAAGAAGACACACTATCTTACAAAATTATTCAGATTAAAACCATCTGAAGAATTTGAACTGAGAAATTAGCTTCTTCAAAAGCCCGATTACAGTTTTGGTTAGGCACATAAATACTTCTTCACACTTCGCTCAATATTCTTCACACTCTTCTCTGCAATCAAATGATCTGATCTTTATTCAAACATAGAATTTGCATACTTTGCATTACACACACATACCATACCTCAAATGAGGAAGACAATCGCTCTTATATATCCGCTACATGGAACTACATGAACAACTTTATCGGCCAAAAAAAAAAAAAAAATGAATACAAACTGTCAGCCCAATTCATGATCAAATCTCAATGCGCACCAAACAAAGTTGGTCACAACATAATGAAGACCTAAGAAAACATCCTTGAATGTGCCAAACTTTCAAAAATTAATCCACAAGGATCCACAACACGCTACAATCACCATGTTGGCCAAGAACATAAAAACCCGAACATGCAAAGGAAAAATCTCCGATCACGAGCACACTGATCAATGCAGACATGCAACAAAGATAGAGCACAATCTAGAAACATCAAAAAACATAATAGGAGCATACACAACAACTCAAATTACTAGAGTCACGTTATCTTCTTCTAGAAACACTAGCTATAGTAATAGAATAACTGTAGGAACACAAATACTCACAACTTTCTCAAATTTTGATGCACACCTTTGAAACTTGTGGTAGATAAACTAGATAGGCTAAAAAAAAAACCCTTTACTCCACAACTTCTGAATACCAACATGTTTAACTTTCCAATACGCTGAACTTCACAGCTTCACAGACAACCTTCAACATATTTATTATAATTTTCTCAATATCCTCGACATATACAATCTTCAAGACACCAATGCTAATAGTGTTGACATCAATGAAAAACACATATCAACAACTCAACCACAACATCCAACACATGTGAATGAATTTTCCTCATTTTAGGGTTATACATTTTAGCTTAAATCTTGATCAATTCCACATTGGTAAACACATTCAATATGACAAGCTTTCCTAGATTCTTGTTCCATGGGTTTGATACACGATTATGTATATACTTCTTGTTGTAATGGTATATGAATATGTCACACCCTCACTTTGGGGTCCATACATCTCCTGAATTTTTTTTTTTTATCTTCTAACTTCTCAATCGAGGTGTTTAACTAGGTTTTTCATCTAGATTTTGGTCTTGAACCGGGACATTGTTCAATTAAATCTTGGTTTAATGATCTCATCTGTATTTTTTGTCTCTTTTCTTTGGGTTTCTCTAAAGTTCCTTCCATTTTTAAAACCTTAGCTCTATTGCAATTTAATTAACTTCAATAAATTCTTCAGCTAAGTCTTGAGTACTTACTTGGACCAGTGTCGCCTTCTCTGAGCTTCCCACTATCACTTGATCCTACATCCTCAACTTTCAATTTCAATTCATTAAGACTCTAATATCTTACAAGCAAGATACATTTAAGATTTGGAACACTTCTATTGATTTTGGTTCATAAATGTCACTTGTGCCAACTTGATGATCAGTGGTGACATTAATGCCAATTTTCTTTTTGAAAGCTTTTCCAATCATGTCAATCAGGTGAGAAATAATTTTTCACCATGTCAGAGAGACTTTACTTATACTCTCTCTGATATCTTGTTCTCTCTTCAATATGATTGTTTCCTTGTTTTTATTTTTATTTTGGAGTTTTGAAGAGACATGCTATTATTTCTCTTCGATATCCTATAGTCTCCTCGAAATCATCCCCTCAACATTTCTTTGCCACATTCTTTGCATTTCTTATCTTGTTTTTGGAGTGATCAAAGAGAATTTATCGATGTCCTCATGATATAAGCTTGTCTCTTCAATATTTTATTCCCAACTATTTTCGTAGTGTCAAAGAGACTTTCATATTTCTTAGCCTGATAATTCAATGTCTCCTCAAAATGTGTCACTGCATCTCCCAAGTCTCGTATTTTCCAGCCATCCATTGTTTATTTACATGATAATCTAATATTTCCAAGAGATATTTTTCTATTTCTTGAATGCCAAAATTATTTAGCATTTTTAAAATATCAATATTCCTCCGTTGTCTTGCATTTTAGCTCATCGAAGAGAAAAATAATCTTTTCCCTTTGAAACACTTAAGTGTCTTTGAAATATTCATTTTTGAGTTGCCAGAGAGAATTCAGAATATGTCACTTCAAAGTATGGTGGTCTCCCTGATATTCTATGTTGGCTTGTTTTATCAGCTTATCAGAGAGATTGTAGAGTAGTTTTCTTCGAAATGGCATTGTTTCATTGAAGTGCATTCTTAGTGGTAGACTTAAGGGGATGTATGTGTGAAGGTAGCGAATATGGGGAAGGTGATTTTTTAGTAATATTTTTGGTGGAATAGATTTAAGGAAATTATAATTATGATACTTTTAAGCTTATTAGGAAAAAATGATGGTTCTAAGGGATGATGTAGATGGTGTAAAATAAAATGGTCATAATGAGGTGGTGAGGACTAGTGAAAATTTGAGGTTAAATTTTGGTTCTAACATAAGGCACTTAATGAAGATAGAAAACATGTTATTATAATCAGTTAATCAACACTAAATAAGAGGTCTTTCTTACATGGGACTTTGATAGATGGGCGTATGATTGCATGCATTCTGTTTTGATAGGATTCTCCTTCTTTTTTAGTTGTAGGTTGAATAATTCAAAGTCTTAATTATCCACTCTAAATATCTAGGAGTGGAGTTAATTATTTTGGTTAAGTTGTTATTTCCAATAAGGATTCCCTTAGTTTGTATATAAATGTTGGTTGAGTCCATAAGTTAGCGAGTTATTTTTTTCACAGTCTATGCTATCTGTCACTTTCTGTTGAAACATGAATCTTCAGAATGTTTGAGTGTGATTTGTGCAAGGATATTTTGTAATCTTTTATCTTATGCAATAAATGGAGATAAGTTCATGGAATGCATGAAATCTATTAGTTAGATTGAGTTGAGTTAAAGTGGGAACAATTACTTGAGTAGGCCACTCAAGGTATTTTTTTTCACTTCACCTTTCAATTATTTATTTATGTTGATAGTTGTTAGTAGTTTATCATTATTCATGAATCATATGCAAGATAATTGAGATTTCATTTCTTGCTTATTATAAATGAATTCTTAGGAATACACATGTAATGATCATTAGTGGCACTCTGAAAGATAGTTTAGCTGAGTTAGTAGTATTTATTAAGTTTTCAGTTAATATAGTATCATTTCATTAGCAATAGTTTAGTCACAACCTTTACTATAGGTACTCGTAGCAACTAGTTTCAGTTTCTACTTTTACTGTTTTATAATTTTGTGAATTTCCAACAATTAGAATAAGTTCATGAAGGAATATATAATTCTGCACCATCATAAGCTTACACACCTTGGTTGATGATTTAATGTTATCTTAGCAATGTGAAGTGGACTATTTAGCCAGTTAACCCTTTGAATTGAGTATATTTTACCAAGTTTACAACACATTAGCCTAGAATCTACATTTTTGAGACCATTTCTAGGGATGGTGCTATCTTCATAGACCTATTTTTATAGTTTTCATAGTTAATTTCTCTTTTCAAGCATTAGGATTGTTAGATACTAACATTGTATAGGCCAATGGAATTAAAGTCATATTTCATGTATGCGGAGGTAGAGAGATCCCTTGGGTAGATTCCTTCCCTCCACATGCTAGGAAGCTATTGCATAAATTAGTGACCCTAGTACTTAGAGTGAAGGTACCACTCAAGAAGAATTTTCCTTTTCACCAACCTCTAGCACAAATACATAAGAAAGATACTACACCATAGGTGATGCAATAGATGATGATGATGCCCGAACAACATTTGGGTTTCCTATTATTAACCAAAAAAGGGTTATAGTACTGAAGAAAATTCCTCCTTCAGCCTTTTCATTTTTCTATGGGTTAATAACTAAAGACCTGAATACATTCCTCTTTGAATTTAATGTCTTATGTAGAAGTTATGATTATACTTCTAATGCACATAGGTTAAAGATTTTTCTTGCCTCTCAAAGATGCAGCTTTGAGATGGTTTTTGGGATTAGGTAAAGATGTTCTTGATTGGGACACCATGAAGACACTACTTTCGAAGAAGTTTCAGGATGATATATTCTAAATGACACAAAAATTTGATGAGCCTTTAGAAGATTATGTTGAAAATTTTCAATTTTCTCTAAAGAAAAACCCCCAGAACAAGTTTTCAGAAGAATCTCTCAAGTTATTATTTTTGAGAGGGGTTAATAAAGACTGCATGGATTCCCTCAATCTTATTGAGGGAGGAGACGTCTCTCAAATGACATTTGAAGAAATTTGCAAAATATGTAGAAACTATTCTAAGACCTTCAAAAAAAGGCCAAGAGAAAATATAACATCAGTTCTTGGTAAATCATCTACTGAGGTTTCAAAGGTAGAGCTGAGAAATTTTTTATCCCATATGAAAGAGGATATAATAAGTCATTTGGAAACATAGTTGGATACTCTCCATATCAAGAAAAAGCAAGAGGAAGCTGAGGCTATGCTCATAGAATATTGTCCAAGCTGCATGCAAAGAAAAGCAAATTGTAAATGCAAAAGAGTGGCCATTATCCAGTAGGATAAAGTTGAGAAGCCTAAATTTAAACACATAGAAGGAGATGGTGGCCAACTCTTTTACATAGCAGAAAGAAGGCCTTAGAAGCAGAGACAAGGTATGCCACAAGACCCCCTTAGCTTTAATTCCTCTTTTCCTATTGGCAACCAAATTTTTTTTGCTTGGAACTCTCAGCCCTGGCAAGCAAACTAAAACTAGTGGTAGAATTCTCAATGGCAAAACCCTCAACCAAATTGGAACCTGATGGCACTCTCAATTTTTTCAAATTTGAGATGCCTATTTCAAAATTTTGCTTCTACACTTTCAGAAGTGCACCTGATGAATCAGTTTGAGGGAGCCACTTTGGAGGCTTGTAATTTAAAGCCTATTGATTGTCATGCAAAACCCATTTGCAGACATATTTTATTGACTTATGTGATCAGGCATGTCAATTTTCAGCTTCCCACAATAAGTTTTGATAGAGTTTCAAAAAGTGAAGCTGGAGGGTTTTGACACTGTTATGTTGTTTGCAGATTGTCAGTTCTGCAAACAGCTTCCTGTTTGAGCTTGGATTTTGTAACCAATTGACTGTCATGTTAGAATGAATGTTGTTCCATATTCTCCATATCAAGATGATCTTGGGTGTCAGTTTTCAGAGCCTCATGATCTGATTTGTTATTTTTAACAAGTCAAAACCGAATGCAAATTGTTTAGTTTTACATTTGCATTCCGGATAGCCTTTCTGAGTGGTCAACTTTGATCATTAATAACTTTTGATCAATGATGTTTCAAAGAAATTCCTTTTGTACATGTGCTTAGGGCACCTAAATGATTTACTATGTCTAATGGCAACCCGTTAGGGGTTGATTTGATATTTTTACAAATTGGCAATTGGGTCAATTTTAATTGGTGCAGAACAACTGCTATTTCATAAAAGCCTGACTGTGACAACTTTGCTGATTAATATTTGGTTCCTCGGGTTTCATTTTTTCAAAGCCGTTTATTACACTTTATTCTCGGATCAAATGTCTGCATGTCTATAAGTTCTCATTGCTTCACGAGGTCGTTTGACCAGTTTCCCAGATTGATTCTTGAGGCAAGTTGACCTATTTTGACCATTTTACAAAAGTGCTAGAAAGCAAGTTTTGATGAAGACCCAGTTCGTTTTTCAACTTTAGAAGCACTCAAAAGCAGTGTTGAGTTACTTGAGGTTAAAACTTGTTTGAAAACAATTTTTTTTTAGTTGGACCCACATGGGGCCTGACATGCTTTGCATGGTCTTGAACCTATAATGCTTCCAATGTGGCAATCCCATCAAGTGACTTGTTTTGAGTTAGGAATAACCTGGGAGGGTACACAATCATAGTTTCCTTCAAGGTTCCAAATGCAAACATGTGGTGTTTGATATAAAAAGATTCATGGGACAAGGTTACAAATCTATTTGATATTGCTAAGTTGTTTAAGTAGCTATATATACTGAAAAGGAAAATCCTTATCAGAATGGTATGGTCTAAGTTCCTCATTTATGAGAAGGCACATCTATTCATAGCCATGGTTTGGGCTTGACATGGAGCTACAAACGGTGACTGTTTTGAAGTAAAGGAAATAATTAAGGTGCATAAGTGGATCAAATATAAAGAATTCTTGTTCAATTGAAAGTTCAAACTATTTGGCAGCTAGTAGCAATAAAAAGAGGCATTCCTTAAGCTGCTTAAATGAGAACTTCGTGTAATTCCCAATGGATAAGTCTAAGATTGATTGTGAAAGTAGTTTCCACACCAACGAAAAACAAAGAGGGCCATTTCATCATATGCGAAATGGAGTTGTTGAAAATCCTTCAATAATTTTTAGGCAAATGTAGTCTAATGTGGGCGCCATTGTTTATGGGTGCAATAAAAGTTACGAGTCTAAACAAATGTGGTTTGGTGGAGAGCCTTTGCGAAAAATACACAGAACTAAAAGGTGAAAGCATTGGAGATTGGCCCGCATATTGATTCAGTATATGAAATGCTTTAGAAATTGTAAAGCAAATACCTACACCAAGTGAAGAAAATACAACACAGGAGGCTCGAGCCCGTAGATGGGATGATTGCATGATAAACACATAACAAACATGTGGAAAAGGCTTAAGTAATTCTTAAAAAAATGCAATGAAATCTGTTGGGAGGTGGTGCACAGCTGAGGAGTAGACTATTGACGCATTACTAATGAGTGGTAATGCAACTGGCTTGTGTATGGCCATTTTCCATTCATATCCCCTCAGCATCCCACAGGCTTGTACCAATATATGGGAGCTTGGGAACAGGTTATGAAAATCCATTAAGCAAGGAGCAATGCCCAGGGAAATGTGAGGAGGCCCGCACCTGGTGAGGAGGTCACCAAGTTGCTGGGTACGACAGCAAGAGGCATGGGGATCCATAAAAGCCATCAGGTAAAAGCCCACGCATTGTAGAAGAGAGTGAGGGGCACTACCAGAGGAAGCTCGCGCATATGGAAAAGGAGGCCCGCTCAAAGAGGAGGATGGCACCATGGTAAGAGGCGCGACCTACAAGCAAAGGTAATGAGATCTCATGGAAAGCTATGATTGCAGGCTATGCGCAAATTGGTTTGTTGAAAATGCTAAAGAAACTTCCAAGGAAGGAAGCATGGAGGTGCACGCCATGGGACATCTAGAGAGGCCAGTAGATGAAAGACACTTGTGCCAGGAGGAGTAATGACCACCATTACCCATGAGATGGAGTGCTCGAAGAAACACCAAACGGATTAGGGCCAACCTCACAAGCCTCGCGAGAATTTTGGTGACATCAGGAAAAGGCTGCGAGGTGTGCGAGAATGCACAGGAGGAGCCACATTTTAAATTTTTCAAAAAGTTAAATAGTTTTTGATTAAAAGGAGGGTGGGCCCATTGCATTTTTTAAATGGCTAAATAGTTAGAAATAAAATATTGCCCGAGGAGATAAAGAGTGAAATATTTCAAATGAAAAATATTTACTGATGCACGTGGTAAAACTTTATTTTGCCCAGGTAATTGGAAAGTGAATGAAATATTCACTATTTGGGGATTTTATTTTGCTGAAGTGTGTGCAACACGAGCTAAATATTTTATTTTCCCAGGTCAGTGAAAAGTGAATTTAATATTCACTGTGAGCAAACATTCTCTTTGTTGGGGAATAGAATGTAAGAGGATATGGGTAAAATGAATTTAATATTCATTTTATAATATTTAAATGGCCAATATGTGTTGGGTTTTAATATGCAACAAATGAAAGAGCATAAATATTAAAGTTATCAAACTTTAATATATGGAGGAAAACAAAACTGCAGCAAGTAAAGTGAACAAAAAATAGATTTTGCATGGGAAAGAGGTTTTTAGAGTAGCTAGGTGAAATGATGAGATTCTCCACATGGGCTGATTTTCAGTTGCAAAGCAATGATGAGCAGAGATAGTTTTGAGAGAATATGTTTGTTGCTGCAAAGGAAGAAAGAGGAGATATTCTTTTCAGTTTGATCAACGGTAAATGAAGCTTCCAGATGGCATTTCCAGATCAGATTTAGGGTTGCTCCTGCTTTCTTCTCTTCTTCTATATCTTCTATTATTCTCTCATTGTAAAGAGGTTCTGAGTTTTTGTATTGGGCTAGGTAGATAGAGAATTGTAATTTATGAGTCATTGCTTGAGTCTGTAAGTTGTAATTTTCTGAATTTATGAGTAAATACAACCAATTTATGCAAATAACATCATGAAGGTGTTTGCACATTCATGAAAGTCTTCAAATTGTCTCCATATTTTTACACTTTGAGTCATGTAAATTTAATAATACAAAGTGTCTTTAAGTTTATCATCTCAAATTTCATGAGGTTGTTTTGTTTGTTCATTGTTCTGTTTCAAGGAAATGGTTAAAATGCTTTGAGCAGGTGATTGTGATTTCAGGTGTGTAGATGGGATTTGATAAGAAGAATCTGATTGATAATAAGAGAGGGATTTTTGGTGCAAGGCACTAACAGTTGATGCAAATCATTAACAATTTAAATCCACTGGTTGAAGTCTGTTTGCTGGGAATTCATTTTATGTGTTTGAATCCATGTCCCAAAATTGGCTCTGATCTATTTTTAGTTTTATACATGTCAAGAACATTTTATAATTGCAAAATCATTCTAATCTTACCATTTAGTTTGTTGTGTGTCCTTCTTTCCAATCGATGAGAGAGGGTTGAGTTAATGAGAATTTAGCCAAGTTTAAAGTTGTCAATGCTTCCCTTAGTGTATTTTCATTGGGAATTATCTGCTTTATAAAGCAATGTTAGTGTATGAGTGAATTAAGTTTTGGGCAATGTATAGGTTTACCCACCTTGGTCCTGCGGAGCCAGAAGTGTAGGAGATGTCATTCTTTGACTGAATCTTTTCAATTGACCACTAGCCTTTGTTGTTCTTTAATATAGAGGTTGGCTACCTTGTAGAGAGTTTCAAGGTCTTGTTGGGTTGCATTTTAAAACACCAATAAAATGGTGACTTTTCTGGGGATGAACTCTAAAGTTTTGGTTGCAGACGGTGCTTTTATAGAGTCATTAAAGTTTTGAATTATTTCTGTAACTAGAGATTGAAAATTATTGAATTATTTTTCCCATCCGAGTCACCAAAAAAATGGTGACTCTGTTGGGGAGAATTTGAGAAAATTCTTATTGCAGAATCTCACCTTAAGAGTCATTGCATAGAGTTAAATGATTTTTCATTCTGATTTAGTTCAAATTCTGAAGGATTTGAACCTTGGAGAAGAAGTTGTTGTGGTGAACTTGAACAGTTTTGTAATCTATGGTGCTCTGTTGGTGGAAAGGAACTCAGAAAAAAGTTTATATGTAAAGGAACTTTATACTGCTTAAAGTTCAGTCCTTTGTGAGAAGAGGTGGTGACTCTGTTAATAGAACCTTTTGAAAATTGGAAGAAAGTTCCAAATCTACAATTATTGATATCATTTTGTTTCCATAGTCCATGATCATTAGTAATCAAGATTTTTGAATAAAACTGTGTGCAATTTTTTCATCATCAATGTTTCGGATCAAACTCCATGATCCATTTTTTTCTCTCCATCTGCTAATCATCCTGATGATGGATCACGGAGTTTGATCCAAAATGTTGATGATGAAAAAATTGCACACATTTTTATCTACTATTATTACCAGTCAGGAAGACAACTTGTAGTAGCTACAAAGTTTCCAGGTATTCCTCATTCTTGGTTTTCAAGAAACTTGTGTATGAAAACCATATTTGAACTTCTAAGGAGAACCTTTGCTTCCCTAATGAGTGAATTAGCACTAACAAAGGGAAAGAACAGTAAATTTAATTTTGCACACTTCCATTTGTTGGATCTGTTGAAAGTAATTGCAATTTCATTGAAAGATTATGTTTAGTGCTCAAATATCTGCTAGTTTGGATGGTTAGAATTCATTTGTGTATCTTAGGGGTTTCCATCCATTTGTATTGTCATAATCTTCAAGCCCAGGTTGTCATTATGTCAGTAATTATCCCTGTTGTCCATCATGTGGTCAGGCTTGTAATTATGCACAATTAGTGAGCCTTAATTTGTAATATCCATAGATCACCAACGTAAAGTAGCTATACCAGTGAACACTTTGATTTAGCTTGTCAAGAAGTGTCAAAAGTATAATAATCTTCAAGTATCTAATACCCCAAAGTGTAAGAACCCAAGAGTTAATAAGCCTAGGTTCAGTCCTGAATGGAATGATGTATTTGAAAGAGGACTTAAAGAAATGGATGGAAGCCATCAAATGTCTCAACAAGCCTAGTCAAGAGAAAATCATACTATATCTACTTGCCAAGTCATTGCACCTGTTGTCAATTCATTTGACCCATTGTATGCTCAGTTAGATTTGTCATGGGTTGATTATGAAACTGAAAGTATGTTAGCTCAAGTCTACAAGGAGATGCCTAGATTTGATGGGTGTATCGTATGTGAAGGAGATGCACATGTTCAAAGTTTTTCCAGCTTCATGGAGAAACATTCATTCAAAGATCAAGATATGCGGATGAGATTTTTTGTCAGATCTCTTGAAGCGAGAGCTAGGGATTGGTATCTAAGCTTTCCTGAGAAGTCCTTTCCTTGTTGGGATAAACTAGTGGCTGCTTATAGAGAAGAATTTGCAAGAGATCCCTGAGACCTTGTCATGAGGTTAAAGCAGATCAAGAAACAAAATGAAGAGTCAAGTGTTGATTTCAGTCATAGATTTTCTATTGCTCTTTCACTAATCCCAGGAAGTTTCAGACCTAGTACTTTTGATTGTATCCATATGTACTTTGAAGCTTCTGAAGAAGGATCTAGTGCATTGTTAAAAGATTTTGAAATATTGAGTATGCAAATGGCTTACACAGTTTTGGATGATTTGGAGAAATAGAGAAATGAGTATGTTCAAAGTTTGTTGTCTTCAGTTATGGGAAAACATGCTGATGGAATCAGCAGTTGTGTGAATGAAAATGATCAGATGTCTTCAAACAATTGCATACTTGAAAAGGTAGAAGATGAGAAGGATGCATCATCAATTGGTGAGAAATTTGTCTTTGAACAACTTACAAGAGAAACATACCTAAATGAAAGTCAACAGTTGAGTCTCCCAATCCAAGAACCTGAAGAAGAATATGAGTTGGATTTACTCTTTGAAGAAGAGATAGGTGATCAGCAATATAATGATACAATTGATTATGTCAATCCTACAAGTGTTGAGTGTAGCTTTGACACAAGTCTTCATAATGAGATAAAGGAATTTGTTGATTTAGAGAATACTCTTGAGAACATAAGTTTATCAGTTGCAAGTGACAAAGTATGTGATGAATTTCAGTCTAAAAGACAAGCCACAAGTAGCTGTAATGAGAAAACCATTAATGGTTTTTAGTCTGACAGTGAAGGTATTTGTGTTTATCCTCAAGACAATGAAAGTGATGAGCTTAATGAAGACACACAATCTTATATTGGAATGAAAAGTGATGTGGATTGCTATTATGACAACCTAGAAGTGAGTAAGAATGAACAAGTGGACAGTCTGTTCTTTGTGATGGATAGTGACTATATTTTTAACAAGGTTGTCAGTAGTCCAATCTCTTATGATTGGGGAGATCCTATTTATGATCAGACCATTGAGCTCTCAGAGTTTGAAGATGATGATACTTTGATATGTCCTGATTTGCAATTTGATATTGCATCCAATTCAAGTAAAGGTCAAGGAGAGGAAATGGTTGAAATAGTAGATCAAAGCAATGATCTATTGAGTTGTGAACAAATTTTAGATCTATTGACCACAGGATATTAGAAATGTGCACATGAGGAAAATTCTCAGTTGTTGTGTGCAACCCCTATTGACTTTGATAGTGGTGATGACCTTCAAGATGAAAGGTATGATGCAAGTGGATCTGATTCTCTTTCCAATGATGAACTAGTTGATCGTGATGATGATAATATGGATGAAGACAAACAATAAATTGACTATAATGATGCATTGTATGCTGAATATGAAGATATGGACACTGATGCAAGTTCAGAAATCTCTTTTGATGAGTTTGAAGCAATAGATAACCATGAGGTTTATTGCATATCTGATGAGTCAAATTTTGAAGATTGTAATGCAGATTTGAACAATTCTTTGTTTGATGACTTGAATGAGCCTAGACATGAGTTTTTTCATGTGGATGTTAATTCTGATTTTGATCAGAAATTAGATTATGCTTCTGAACCAGAATTGCTCGTTGTTGAGAAAACTTGTGATATTAAAGAGGTTGATACCTTATGTTTAGAGGATGACTATATGATTACTGATGAAGGTGAGTTAGAAATATCTGATAAATATCAATACCAACATGATGAAGAGCAATTACAAAGTTTGCTAATGCATGAGTGTATTTGTTTGCATACACTTGGAGATGGTTTGCATGATGAACAAGATCTTTTGGTGAGTTCTTATGATATTTTTAATTTTTATATGCAAACTAGTAATCAATTTGAGTTTAACAGTTCCAGCCACAAGGTAGAATGTGAGTGCTATTTTTTTTAGATGGAAGAAGTTTTTATAGAATGTGGCAATGTGAAAAACACTAAAGCAAGTTGTTTTCAGCTTGAGAATGATTTAAATGATGAATGTGATAAGTTGTTGCCACATGACAATCAAAATTTTGAAAGTATGTTTGACTTTCAGATGCATTGTGGTTATGAACATGTTGATGATATTGAATGTGATTTTCTATTAGGAAATACTGACATGTTCAATCAGGTAGATGGTTGTGATAAGATTATGCTTTCATATGGTTTTAATCACCATTCTCAAATATTATCACTTGATGCAAAATCAGAGAATGAAGAAATTAATAGTGATGTGACATATCTGATTTGGTTGCCACTTGATGACAAAGCTAAATAGAGAGAAAGTTCACATTTGCACAAAAGCAACCTGATTCTTGTGTTTGCAAAGATGCAGTCACTAGTGTTGTTGTGGTTTGATAGAGGCAAGCATAAGCTGAGGGAGATCAACTCTTTCTACAAAATTGTGTTTGATAGAGGTAGAACTTGATTCCCATTTTTTATTTGGTGACTTGGGGTCATCAAATGAAGTTGAAAAAATAAGGTTCAATAAAGGAACAGTTTGAGGACACCTGGTGGAATCAACTTTTGGTCTACTCTGTAGAGATCTGGAATCTTGCTATGCCCACAGGGGGCATACATCCCCAATTGGAGCCACTGATGGAACTCTCAAATTTTTCAAATTTGAGATGCCTATTTCAAAATTTTGCTTCTGCACTTTCAGAAGTGCACCTGATGAATCAGTCTGAGGGACCCACTTTGGAGGATTTTAATTTAAAGCCTGTTGATTGTCATGCAAAACCCATTTGCAGACATATTTTATTGACTTATGTGAGTAGGAATGTCAATTTTCAGCTTCCCACGATAAGTTTTGACAGAGTTTCGAAAAGTGAAGTTGGAGGGTTTTAACACTGTTCTATTGTTTGCAGATTGTCAGTTCTGCAAACAGCTTCCTATTTGAGCTTGGATTTCACAACTAGTTGATTGTCATGTCAAAATGAATGTTGTTCCGTATTCTCCATATAAAGATGATCTCGGGTGTCAGTTTTCAGAGCCTCATGATCTGATTTGTTATTTTTAACAAGTCAAAACTGAATGCAGTTTGTTCAGTTTCACATCTGCATCCCTGACAGCCTTTCTGAGTGGTCAACTTTGATCGTTAATAACTTTTGGTCAATGATGTTTCAAAGAAATTCCTTTTGCACACATGCTCAGGGTACCTAAATGATTTACTATGTCTAATGGCAACTCGTCATGGATTGATTTGCTATTTTTACAAATTGGCAGTTGGGTCAATTTTAATTGGTGCAGAACAACTGTTGTTTCAGAAAAGCCTGACTAGGAAACTTTGCCGATTAATATCCGATTCCTCGAGTTTCCTTTTTCTGAGCCGTTTATTGCACTGTATTCTCGGATCAAATGCCTGCATGTCTGCAAGTTTTCATTGCTTCATAAGGTCGTTTGACCAATTTCCCAAATTGATTCCTGAGGCAAGTTGACCTGTTTTGACCATTTTGCAAAAGTGCCAGAAAGCAAGTTTTGATGAAGACCCAGTTCGTTTTTCAACTTCGAAAGCATTCAAAAGCAGTGTTGAGTTACTTGAGGGTAAAAATTGTTTGAAAACAATTTTTTTTTAGTTGGACCCACATGGGGCCTGACATGCTTTGCATGGTCATGAACCTATAATGCTTCCAATGTGGCAATCCCATCAAGTGACTTTTTTTGAGTTAGGAATAACCTGGAAGGGTACACAATCATAGTTTCCTTCAAGGTTCCAAATGCGAACATGTGGTGTTTGATATAAAAGATTCATGGGACAAGTTTACAAATCTATTTGATATTGCTAAGTTGTTTAAGCAGCTATATCTACTAAAAAGGAAAATCCTTATCGGGGTGGTATGGTCTAAGTTCCTCATTTATGAGAAGGCACATCTATTCGTAGCCATGGTTTGGGCTCCGCATGGAGCTGCAAACGGTGACTGTTTTGAAGTAAAGGAAATAAGGAAGGTGCATAAGTGGATCAGATATGAATAATTCTTGTTCAATTGAAAGTTCAAACTGTTTGGCAACTGGTAGCAATAAACGGAGGCATTCCTTAAGCTACTTAAATGAGAACTTTGTGTAATGCCCAATGGATAAGTCTAAGATTGATTGTGAAAGTAGTTTCAACATCGACAAAAAACAAAGAGGGCCATTGCATAATATGCAGAATGGAGTTGTTGAAAATCCTTCAATAATTTTTAGGCAAATGTAGTGTAATGTGGGCGTCATTGTTTATGGGTGCAATCAGATTTATGAGTCTAAAAAAATGTGGTCTAGTGGAGAGCCTTTGCGAAAAATGCCTAGAACTAAAAGGTGAAAGCATTGGAGATTGGCCCGCGTATTGATTCAGTATATGAAATGCTTTAGAAATTGTAGAGCAAATAACTGCGCCAAGTGAAGCAAATACAACACAGGAGGCTCGAGCTAGTAGATGGGATGATTGCATGATACACACATAACAGACATGTGGAAAAGGCTTAAGTAATTCTCAAACAAATGGAATGAAATCTGCTAGGAGGTGGTGCACAGCTAAGGAGTAGATTGTTGACGCATTACTAATGAGTGGTAATGCAACTGGCCTGTGTATGGCCGATTTCCATTCATATCCCCTCAGAATCCCATAGGCCTGTACCAATATATGGGAGCTTGGAAACAAGTTATAAAAATCCATTAAGCAAGGAGCAGTGCGCAGGGAAATGTGAGGAGGTCACCAGGTTGTTGGGCGTGACAGCAAGAGGTGTGGGGATCCATAAAAGGCATCAGGTAAAAGCCCACAATTGCAGAAGAGAGTGAGGGGTGCTGCCAGAGGAAGCCCGCACATATGGAAAAGGAGGCCCGCTCAAAGAGGAGGATGGCACCATGGTAAGAGGTGTGGCCTACAAGCAAAGGTAATGAGATCTCATGGAAAGCTATGATTGCAGGCTATGCACAAATTGGTTTGTTGAAAATGCTAAAGAAACTTCCAAGGAAGGAATCACTAAGGTGCATGCCATGGGACAGCTAGAGAGGCTAGTAGATGAAAGATCCTCGCGCCAGGAGGAGCAATGGCTGCCATTACCCGTGAGATGGAGTGCTCGAGCAAACACCTAACAGATTAGGGCCAACCTCGCAAGCCTCACGAGAATTTTGGTGACGTCAGGAAAAGGCTATGAGGTGTGTGAGAATGCACAGGAGGAGCCACATTTTAAATTTTTCAAAAATTTAAATAGTTTATGATTGAAAGGAGGGTGGGCCCATTGCATTTATTAAATGGCTAAATAGTTAGAAATACAATATTGCCCGAGGAGATAAAGAGTGAAATATTTCAAATGAGAAATATTTACTGATGCATGGGGTAAAATTTTGTTTTGCCCAGGTAATCGAAAACTTAATGAAATATTCACTATTTGGGGATTTTATTTTGGTGAAGTGTGTGTAGCACGGGCTAAATATTTTTTTTGCCTAGGTCAGTGAAAAGTGAATTTAATATTCACTGTGAGAAAACATTCTCTTTGTTGGGGAATAGAATGTAAGAGGATATGGGTAAAATGAATTTAATATTCATTTTATAATACTTAAATGGCCAATATGTGTTGGGTTTTAATATGCAACAAATGAAAGAGCAGAAATATTAAAGTTATCAAAATTTAATATATGGAGGAAAATAAAACTGCAGCAAGTAAAGTGAACAAAAAATAGATTTTGCATGGGAAAGAGGTTTTTAGAGCAGTTGGGTGAAATGATGAGATTCTCCACATGGGCTGATTTTAAGTTGCAAAACAATGATGAGCAGAGACAATTTTGAGAGAATATGTTTGTTGTTGCAAAGGAAGAAAGAGGAGATATTCTTTTCAGTTTGATCAACGATAAATGAAGCTTCCAGATGGCATTTTCAGATCAGATTTAGGGTTGCTCCTGCTTGCTTCTCTTCTTCTATATCTTCTATTATTATCTCTTTGTAAAGAGGTTCTGAGTTTTTGTATTGGGTTGGATAGATAGAGAATTATAATTTTTGAGTCATTGTTTGAGTCTGTAAGCTGTAATTTTCTAAATTTATGAGAAAATACAGCGAGTTTATGCAAATAACATCATGAAGGTGTTTGCACATTCATGAATGTCTTCTGATTGTCTCCATATTTGTACACTTTGAGTCATGTAAATTCAATAATACGAAGTGTCTTTGAGTTTATCATCTCAAATTTCATGAGGTTGTTTTGTTTGTTCATTGTTCTGTTTCAAGGAAATGGTTAAAATGATTTGAGCAGGTGATTGTGATTTCAGGTGTGCAGATGGGATTTGATAAGAAGAATCTGATTGATAATAAGAGAGGGATTGTTGGTACAAGACACTAACAGTTGATGCAAAGCATTAACAATTTAAATCCACTGGTTGAAGTCTTTTTGTTGGGAATTCATTTTATCTGTTTGACTCCATGGCCCAGAATTGGCACTGATCTATTTTTCAATTTGGTACATCTTAGGAACATTTTATAATTGCAAAATCATTCTAATCTTACTGTTTAGTTTGTTGTGTGTCCTACTTTCCAATGGCTGAGAGAGGGTTGAGTTACTGAGAATTTAGCCAAGTTTAAAGTTTTCAATGCTTCCCTTAGTGTGTTTTCATTGGGAATTATCTGCTTTATAAAGCAATGTCAGTGTATGAGTGAATTAAGTTTTGGGTAGTGTATAGGTTTACCCACCTTGGTCTTGTAGAGCCAGAAGTGTAGGAGATGTTAGTCTTTGACTGAATCTTGTCAGTTGGCCACTAGCCTTTGTTGTTCTTTAATATAGAGGTTGGCTACCTCTTAGAGAGTTTCAAGGTCTAGCTGGGTTGCATTTTAAAACACCAACAAAACCAACAACCAAACCCTTGGTGACAATAAATTTTTTAAGGTTCCAATTATAATCCACAATGGCCAACCCATTAAAATCAATGGCTTTCTTAGTGGCAGAAAGGCCAATAATGGAAAAAAATATATGAACTATCAACAGACCATGTTTCCTCCTCCAGAAAAACAACAAGCCCTAATCCCTCCATAAAACCTTACGTCCTAGCCACCCAAGCAACAAATACCTACCTAATCTACACCTAACCCTAACACTAAGCTTGTTCAGTAGGCTTATACTAATGAAGTTATGCAATACCCCACTTATGGGGTAGATGTGAGTGATGTCCACCTCAGATTAGTAAAACAACCCACTAGATCTTCCTCCCCCCAAATTATCATAGACTATGAAAACTACATGCTATTAAGTTGAGGCTTCTGATAAAGCATCTTTGGAACCTGAAAAAAATTAGGTACACCAAACTACCTCAAATCCCAAGCCACCTTTTCCTAAATTCCTAGCTATGTAAAAAAATCACACATAGGCTAAGACAGACCTTTTCGGACAATTGAAAGATGTGAACATCAAAATCCCACTTATCCAAGTTATCAAAGACATCCCTATATATACCAAAACTAAGGGATCTTTGTCTTAAGAAACCAGGTAGGAAAATAAAGGATCCATAGACAGTGTTGATGTCTTGGGAAATATTGTAGATATCATGTTGGGGAACATTACAGTCCCTAAGTATACTGATCCTGGTGTTGGAACCAAAATTTCACCACAAAGTTTCACTAGTTCTCACCATCCCAGTATGACCACTTTATTTGACACCATTCACTTCCTCCCTTAAAACCATCATTTTTGTCTGATAAGCTTGAAAATATTATAATTATAGTCTCCCTAATCCATTAAAATAAAATAATCATCACCCTCCCCATAATTACATGCATCCCCTTAATTCCATTACTAAGAACTCATTTTTCCAAAATGATGCCATTTCGAGGAAAATTGCATTTTAGTCACTCTGAAAACCCAATGAAACAAGCCAACACAAAGTATTAGGGAGAGCATCATACTTCAAAGTAACATACACCGAAGTCTCTTCGATAGTCTGAAATGAAATATCATGAAGAAACTTAATTGTTTCAGAGTAAGGGAATAGTTTGTCTCTCCGATGAGCTGAAATACAAGACGCTGAAGAAATATTGATATTTTAATATGCTAAATTTGGCATTCAGGAAATATAAAAATATCTCTCAGACATAATTGATTATTATCTAATAAATAATGGAAAACTGTCAAATCCAAAACTTGGTTAGGGTAGTAAGAATTTCAAGGAGACAATGGATTATCGGGCTGAAAAATGACAGTCTCTTTGACACTATGAAAATAGTCAAGAACAAAATATCGAAGAGACAAGCTTGTATCATGAGGACATTAATAAAATTATCTTTGATCACTCTGAACACCAGATAAAGAATATGAAGAAGGTAGAAAAATAGCACTAAATTTTTTGAGGAGACCATGCGATATCCAAGAGAAGTAATAACATGTCTCGTCAAAACTTTGAAATGAGGCATAAAGAAAAATTAAAGAGAGAAGTTTGCATCAGGGAAACATGAATGAAAGTCTCTTCAAAACTTCGATAACCAAAGAAGAGATGACTTTCAAAGGGACATTGGCATATCGAAGGGAGATGGTTGTAAGTCTCTTTAAAACTTTGATAACAAGGAAGGAAAGAATATAAGAAAGTGATGAATCCTAAGATAAAGTTTTCGGATAGACTATGCGATGTCGAAGAGAAATCAACAAATGTCTCTTTAAAATTCTAAAAAGGAAACAATGACAAAAGAATGTTGAAGAGAATAGGGTATCGGTGAAAGAATGATTAAATTCTCTTTGAAACAAAAAAAAATACTTCTCATTTAGTTGACATGACTAGTGAAGTGTTCAAAGAGATAATAGAAATTAATGATTATCATTGATCACCAAGTTGGTTCAAGTGACATTTATGAGCCAGAGGTGGTAGAAGTGTGCCAAATCTTGAAAGGTATCAGAATCTAAATGAATGGGAGCTAAAAATTAAGGATTTAGGGTCAAGAAATAGTGAGAAGGTTGGAGCAAGTGACACTGGTCCAAATAAGTATCCGAGACTTAGCTAAAGATCTTATTGAAGTTTGTTTGAATTACAGTAGATCTAGGGTTAAAACATGGAAGAAACACTAGAAAAACCAAAAGAAAAGAGACAGAAAACTAAGAAAAGACCATTAAACCATGATTTAATTTAGCAATGTTTTGGTTCTAGTCCAAAGTCTAGATGATAGCCCAACTAAACCCTTTAGTTGAGAAGTTAGAAGATAAACACAAGAAATTAGGAGATGTATGGACTCCAAAACAAGGGTAGGACTTATTCATATATCATTAGAAAAATAAATATAGGCATAGGCCTATGTCAAATCCATGGAATATGAACTTAGGAAAGTTGGTGGTGTCGAATGTATTTTTCAATGTAGAGTTAATCAAGGTGCTTTCCAAAATTTATAACCCTAAGACGAGGTCAATTCATTCACGTGATGGGTCATAGTTTATCCTCATCACTAGAGATTATATTTCAATGGTCTTTCAGTTGGATACTTTTAAGAAAACACCATTAAGAATCAAGGATCTTTTGGAAGAATACCGTACCATGGATACAAGTTATAAAAGGTGGAAATTACCCTTGCATAGACCCTGTGATGCAAGAAATCAACTTAGAATATTTTCCAATAATGAAATACCTCCATTTGTTGTGGATTTATTCGAGGAATACTATCAATATACTTATTACTCGGTTGAATAGGTCTTTGGAATTGATGTATCTATAAAGATGGCCATTTCCCATATGGTCTTGGCAATAGATGTTCAAAGCCAAGATGCCAGGTCATTTGACTATGTAGAATACTTATCAGAGGTTATAAATTCTTCACTTATTGCCATAAAAAAAATAGTGATTCAATTAATTTCAGACAATACTTCTTGCGTATGCATATGATCTTGTATGAGGGATAAGAAATGGGGATGTGGGGAGAAGAATTGAGAATCAAAGACTTGGATGATGATTAGAACATAAGGCCAGTGCAAATGTGGACCTTAATATGGGATAGTAGATGTGGAAGGTCCCATTATTTGTATTTTAAAGAATATTTCATGAAGCCCCTATAGAAATTGTTTGGTCACCATTGTGATTATAATTTGTTCCTTGAGATATAGATATTTCTTTGGCCTAAAGATAAAAACCCCACAATAAAAGGTGAACCACAATTGGGGAGATTGGTATGCATATGAGGATTGTACTATGGTAAGAGTATATGGGTTTGAGGCTGCACCATTCCTCCTACCTAAAATAGTTCCAGACATAGTTGCATATATTGAGATAATAAGACAATTGGCTTACTCTAACTATATGCATCTTAAGAGTTATGGAAAACAGTCTCTCATGCCTTCCACTTTGTGTTTTGGTGATTTCACTATCATTTTCTGACAAAGGATATGATTCAGTTGGTAGGATAATAGACTACTATAGCATGCCATTAGTCAATAAAAGGGAAATATTTGACCTTGAACTTTTCATTCATTATGCCAAGATGACACAAAAACTAAAACTATATGAGCATGTATTCTTTTTCGATGATGTGATCAGGAACTGTGATGAAACTTAGACAACAATAAAAAGGGTTGCATACATGGTGCAGGGGCAGCCATAGGTCTTCATGCCTCTAAGGGGT
Source organism: Sequoiadendron giganteum (assembly GCA_007115665.2). Lineage (NCBI taxonomy): Eukaryota > Viridiplantae > Streptophyta > Pinopsida > Cupressales > Cupressaceae > Sequoiadendron > Sequoiadendron giganteum. The sequence continues at coordinate 485,443,912 of CM021102.1, read as the reverse complement.
CAAAAGTTGATATTTTGTTTTGTTTGAGTTGGTTGCTTGTAATAAGGTCTTCTAAGACCATTTCATATGTGTTGGAGTCTATTTTGAGTCATTAGGTGTAAGTTAGGGTCTAGATGCAAAAGGTGTCAATGTTGCATAATGTTGTCAAAGCAACTTTTGCATTTTTTGTCAAAGCAAGGCATAATGATGTTTGTTAAGTTTATAATTTGAAAATTGGTTGAGAACCATTGGGAATAGGTTGGAAATTTTTAAAAGGCCTTGTATGGTTGACACAAGGTTTGGTTGTTGAAATTTGAAGATTGAAGCAATACGAAACTCTATTTTTGTACATTTTCTAAACATTCTTTGCTGCTAAATCAAGTTGTACGAATCTGTACGATTCAAGGATTCACTAAACAATTGAAATTGATAAAGCATTGAGTATAATATCTTTTGGCGTTGATTTCATGTGATTTCATTGTTTTTTGATTGAGTTGTGTTTATTTTACTGTAGATTGGTTGAAACCCTAGTTAGGGTAACCAGTGAGTAAACAAAATGCAATAAACTCCACTCCACCAGGTGAAAACTTCTGAAACTTGGTGGAATGGAAGGTGTTGATGTGTGATTTGAGTTTCATATGTTTTAGATGAAGGAGATGGAGTTTGCATGTGTGGAGTCTTAGAGTAATAAGTTATTACACTTAATTAATTATATCATATTGGTTAATTAATTAAGTCACTTATTCCTTTAGTTACTTAAGCTAAAATTAGACACATTAATAATTAATTAATTATTAAGTGTGCACACCAGGGTTTCCATTTTAGGTTTATTTTAGGGTTTATTTATCTCTTTCATAAGGATTGATCTCTTTGTAATAATTGATTCTCAATAATGCATTTTTAGTTTGAGGTTTACGGAACATCTTCTTTGGTTCTGAATATCTTTTGTATGTGATAGGTATTTGCATGCAGGTGATTCTTGGGGACTATGAAGTTGGATTTCTCAACTTCTACATGGTATTAGAGCTCCAGACCTACAACTACATGTTCATCTTCTGAAGATATGGTCTTTCAGTGAGTTTCAAGTGCAAGGGTTTTCATAGGCATCTTTTTTGCAAGATTTGGGGGTAGCCAATTTTTTAGGATACTTTGGGCTCAAATGGAGGTCACCATCACGTTCGCAACAACCCAAAACCCTAGGAACACCTTTCAAATCGTTAATTTTGGAGCAGTTGGTTTCTGAGGCAAAATTTTGTTGCCAGGGAGGCCATACGACCTCTCTAGTGCACTTCATGAGGCCAAATTTTTTGAAATTCGTGCAAAAAAAAAAATGCACTTTATTTTTTACATGGTCAATACAAATCAGATGCGTCGCCAGGCGGCCACCGGTGGCTTCCCCATGCAGCGCTGCCAACTCCGTGCCTAGCCCTCGTGGGCTCCCTCAGGCTTTGCCCCGATCACATGGAGGACAAGGGGCTCTCTGCTATCCCTTGCGGGCTCCTCCACTACCGCTGAGATCCTATGGAGGACCACAGGCTCTGCCCCAACCCCCTGCCTTGCGCCTTCGGTCACATGGGTGACTAGGGGCCAAATATTTTTTGCAGGGGGTCAATTTTTTGCGGTGATGGCCAGATGGCCATCAAATTTAAGCTTAGGAAGTGTTGACGTCAGTGGTCGTACAACCCTCTTTGTCCCTTCCTAACCCTAGTTTTCCCTAAAGGAGTAGTTTTTTTTCTTTTTGGCATAACTTGGGCATACGGTATCAAAATTGGGCAAACAAGATATCACCGGAAAGCTACTTCCGAGAACTATCTTGTCATGTAGTTTATTTTTCATTATTTTTTTTTTTAGATGCATTTATTTATGTTTGAAGTCAGATGTTATTTTTTCGCTTCCGAGCTCATAAATTTTTGCCACGATCTCCAATTTTTGCTATCTTTGCGGCGTTGGAAAGGTATTGAGAAGCTCTATGTTGCTATCCATACAATTTTTTTGTATCTTTCCTAGGTTGATCGCTTAGTCTAGATTTGGCCTGATGGGTTGTTTGGAGATTACTTGGATGTTTTGGCAGTTGGAAGGGTCAAACTTGAATCTTTGCACTTCATTTTTAGTAATATATCATTCAATAATCGACTATTGCTTCATAGATTATAGGGTTGTTTCCATTTGGAGTTTTTGAGTGTTCTATGGCATTGGGTCTGTTGTTTCTTTTTCATGATTCCTTGATTCAATCAATGACTCTCATCTGGTTTTTGTAGTAAACATAAGTATCTTTCCTTTCTTGTCGGATTTTTGGTTCCAGTGTTACTCCACAATGTTCTTCCAGTGCTTCTTTGCAACATGTCATCTCATTGTAGGGGGGTTTTGTCCCACTAGGTTTTTCTTCTCTACCTCTTTCTTGCATTTGTAAATGGGTACCTGATCAAGCCTAGTTGGCGAGACCCATCTTTGCTTTCATGCATCTTTTTTCTAGTGTTTTAGCTACTTCCTAAGTTCATCTTAAGGGGGGGTGTTAGAGTAATAAGTTATTACACTTAATTAATTATATCATACTGGTTAATTAATTAAGTCACTTATTCCTTTAGTTACTTAAGCTAAACTTAGGCACATTAATAATTAATTAATTACTAAGTGTTCACACTAAGGTTTCCCTTTTAGGTTTATTTTAAGGTTTCTTGATCTCCTTCATAAGGATTATCTCTTTGTAATAATTGATTCTCAATAATGCATTTTTACTTTGAGGTTTACATAACATCTTCTTTGGTTTTGAATGTATTTTGTATGTGATAGGTATTTGCATGTAGGTGATTCTTAGGGACTATGAAGTTGGATTTCTCAACTTCTACATGGAGGAACACTAAAGGTCTGATATCCTCATGTATCATATTGAGGAAGCCCTAGAGATTTGTGAAAGTTTATGTATGCCATTGGAGGAATGAACCTTGATGTTGGAGTTGATGTTTTGTTCCATGTGTGACATGTGGAGAGTGTTAGAATGGGTGTTGAGAGATTTTGAAACCCTAAACACACTTGGAGCATGCCCAATTGCCAATTAGGCCTAGTCAAAGCAAGAGGACAATTAAAATTTAAAGTCTTTTGTATAAAGAACCCACCCTAGATTTTAGATATGTTTAATAATGGCCAAATGGGTATCTAAACAATGTTTTATTTCTTGGGGATCAGTTTTGGTTAGGAAGTTATGCCAAAAAATGCCTCTTTGAAAGGTTAAAAGGAAGAACAAGGGTTTGTGAAGGAAACCCCACATTTCGATTAAAAAAGGCACCTGTAAGTGGTTGTTTAAGGTTTTTTTGAGATTGATTACCCATGATATACATAAATAAAATATGATAGTGATGAAAAAAGCACAGAGGAGAGGCCATGAGCCACTATACATAGATGCCTTTCATGAAATACAAGATCCCATGGAAAGAGTGGAGCAGTTGATCTTACATGAAGAATTGATTAAAGATATACCCCTCATAGCTTTTGAAAAGAAAATAGATGCTCATTCTAGGAGACAAGATGAAAATATAATACCTTTAAGTCAATCATCACCATAGCCCACTCCTATTACAGTTGGAGATGACATTGAAGAAGAGGATGAGGTAACAAAAATTTCTACTCCTACCATAACCTAGTATGAACTACCATCGAAAAGAAGTGTAATTTTATTTGAGGCCTTAGATAAGCTCTCTAATGATGTGAGACATCAGAAAAGCAAAGAGTTCATATCAAATGATGCATTCGTTCAAACCCTAGAGTTCAATTCATTCATCTATGAATATAAGGGGAAAATAATGAGAGAAAATCTAAAATAAATTAGCCCTGAGCAGGAAGCCAATGTCTTCAAGGAATTGTAGGAAGAAGTCGATATGGAAATGGAAGGAATCACCCCTCAAAGAGGAAGAGAGTTGCTACAAGAAGCTAGGGTTGTGCTCCTCCCCGGATGTGATATGAGTTTGGCTATAGTCTTTGATAGTTTCATGAAAAGGGAGAATAAAACCTCACATTTAACAAATGAGGCTAGTGAAAAGATCTATACTATTTCAGGGTACAATCTAGATAATGCTACTCTATAGATTTGGGCCCTTTACCTACTAGGGAAAAGGCCCTCACTTATTGATAACCCTAATAAATTATTTGGTCATATTTTAGTGCAAAGAGTAGGGGATAGAGATCTTGTTGAGAAATTAGAACTAAATGTCAATTTTGCTAAATTCACTAAGGCTCTAGTTGAGAAATTGATAAGAGGTAACCAAGGGCTTGTTACCAATATTGAGAGATTGAAGCATGAAGTAATTAATTATAGAGATAAGTTGCCTTCCTCTTTTGGTCTCTATTCTGCATTAATAGACTGTGAAAGAAAGGTACTCAAGGCTATGTCTGAAATCAAATACTAGAAATGAAAGCATGAAATATCTCAGAAGAAAAATGAAGAATTGAGAAAGAAATTAAAAACCTCTACATTTGAGATAGCATCAAAATTAGTATGCAAGAGATTTTACAAGATGTTTAAAATTACTAAAAAGTTTTGGATTATCCACAACAAGACATTAGAAGCCCACTAAGAGCATGGTAGATTACACAATAGGATGAAAGAGATAGATAAGAAAATAAAATCTAAATGGGATGGTGGAAACAAATGTTTCAAGAGTAACAAGAGTTGATTAAAATGCATGATCACTTCCACAACATATTAAGACAAGATCTAGATGATTTCAACCAACCTTTGAGCATGGCTTTACCAAACATCTTTGATGAAGGGGAGTTGAAACATCAAGATCTGTGGAAGATGAAATCTCTCAATATTTTCCAATGGCTCTAGATGAGATCAATGACGAAGAAGGGGTGATAGAGAAAAACATATACAATTGGGACAAATTTTTGATCTCGAATATGCTATAAAAGATATCATCAACAATGTTGACACTTATGCAAAAATGGGATATATTAAGAATTTATCAAAGATTAATTTGTTTATCACACGAGCCAAGTAAGGAGTATAGGTTATTGAAGTTTTGCAGTGTCTGGTTCATTATCATAGAGTATGGGCCTTGGGAAGATCTTGAGTGATCACGGGTACCTGATGGAGATTAACGGATCTTGGTGCATCATAGATTATTGGCAGACTTCTCAATTTCCATTATATGTTTAATCTAGTTATTATTATTTAGTTATGAAATGATGTGATTTTTTGTAAAAGGCTTGAAGCTTTTAGCTTCCCACCTATATAAAGGGAAACCGAGGCTAGATAAAGATGATATTAGAATAGGATCATCAGTAGAATAGTAACCATACCGGCATACATGTTTTACAGCTTAAAAGACTTCTACTATATAATGTATCATTTTTGAAGTAAATACAATGGAGAAGAAGATTTAATTTCATGGCTAAATTCTAGTGTCAATTATTTGTTGAATATATCTTATTATTTGGGTGTCTCCAGTTTAGTGCTGCCTTATTATTTAAATTGGTGTTTCAAGATCAGTTTATCAAGGGAAATTTGTTGTTCTTGTGTGGTTTAAATAATTGGTTTCTTCCAAAAAAATTAAATATCATTTTAATAGATCATAGTAATTTGGAAGTGTTGTTTGGATCGATAAGAAGAGCCTTATAATCAATAAAATTATCATATTGTATCCAATTTGGTTTTATCTTGTTATTCAAATTAGAAGTATATTTTGATTTGTGAGAGCACACTTGTTGCTTTTGTGTGATTCAGTTAATTGGTTCCTCTAAATTATTGAAATTCCTATTAATTAATTACAATAGACTGAAAAGAATCATTTGGATTGATAAGAGGAGTTTGATAGTTACATTCTTGCACGTTTACATAAGGTGTAAACAATCCCTAGTTCCAAATAATTCAAACTGTATCCAACAAGTTAGTCACATATCATTCACCTCTTGACTCCATTAACCCAATATGAGTAGGCATTGGTCATTACACATCCCATCAAAATGGTCATTACACATCCCATCATAGAAATAAAAAAAATCTCATTCATAGCTTCACATCTTAAATTTCAGCACTAGGAGTAGGGGTAGCTAACAAGCCTTAATCTATTCCACATTTCATGCCACTATGGGTAGATCCTTAAAACCAACTAAATCATACAACTTGCTTAAATGTGCATTAGTTATAGAGGTTCACCTGCCTAGGTTTAGTAGATCCTGAAGTTTAGTGAGTCATCAACCACATAGGTTAACTTTGTTCATTAGTTCAAAAAAATTGTAAGTCTGACCATAGAGCTTGGCATCCTCTTAGGATTTACAACCTACATTTTTGAGACCTAACACCTAGTAGTCCAATTCTGGATGTTAAGATCAATGGGACCCTCATTAAAAATACTTTGACAGACTTGTGGGCAACCATCAATGTCATGGCAAAAGAAACAATGTAGTTGCTTGAATTGGTTAATCTCAGACCCAAACAAACTATTTTACAATTAGTAGATAGGTCCATGGTCAAGCTTGAGGGGATTATTGAAGACCTAGTTATTACATTGGATTCTTGGGAATACCCTGCAGACTTTATAGTGTTGCAACCCAAATTCAATCTTGCGGGTTATCCACTCATCCTAGCAGGCCTTGGTTAGAAATAATTGATGCATTTATAGGCTATAGATGTGGAAAAATGATAATATCTAATGGGAAAATTACAAAGAACTTGGTTCTTTATCCACCTACCCAACCATATGCAGACCTTGAACACACCATTTGGCCAAATTTGGGTGAGGAAGAGGAAGATAACTATTCTCTACAGAAACTGATGACTATAGAGTGCAAACCCTTATTAGATGACTAGGATAAAGATAATCTCTTTGTTCATATAATCCAAAATTATTGTGGTAGGATTCCACAACAACAAGACTGCCTCATATTCCTACAAGACCCCTTGCAAATTATTATACCTACTGATTCCATAGAAGAGATATCACATCTATTTCATTCATTACTTCATCAACAATGTTTACCAATCATACCAAGCCTTGATCTCTCATCAATTCAAGAGTCATCAAAGGAATTTGAAATTATTCCAAGAAGGAAGTTAAATATTGACAATGCCTTGATAGAGGAACAACAAAATTCTCTACAATTAGTATTGCAGGAAGACTCTGTTGCATATGCATGGGATTACCATGATATGAAGGGCATAGATCCTAATCTATGCATGCACTGAATTTACATTAATGATGGCTACAAACCTTTAAGATAGCCACAAAGATGCATGAATCCAACTCTAAGGGATATAGTGAAAGCTGAACTGCAAAAGATTTTAGATGCAGGTTTTATATACCCTATATTAGACAGTGAATGGGTTTCACCATTAGTCATAGTTCCCAAAAAAGGTGGGAAATGGAGAGTCTATATTGATTACAGAGAACTAAATGTTTCCACAAGGAAGGATCACTTCCCACTGCCATTTATTGACTAAGTTCTTGATTCTTTGGTGGGAAAGAAATATTTCTCATTTCTTGATGGTTTCAATGGTTATAACTAGATCAAGATTGCCCCACAAGATCAAGATAAGACTACATTCACCTACCCCTAGGGAGCCTATTCATATTCTCTCTTACCTTTTGGTTTTTGTAATTCTCTAGCTACCTTTCAAAGAGTAGTAAGCATATTTTTGGATTTTGCACATGACTGCATGGAGATATACATGGAAAACTTCACCAATTTTGGTGAAAGTTATGAGGAAGCTCTCAGTAACATGGAAAAAGTATTAAAAATGTGTAAGGAACACAACATATCACTCAACAATGAGAAGTTTTTCATGATGATGACACAGGGAACAGTATTGGGACACTTTATATCCAACATAGGAATCCAAGTTGATCCAGACAAAATTGAGATAATATCTACCTTACCTATCCCTCAGAAACAAAGAGATATTAGGAGCTTCCTTGGTCATGTGGGCTACTATAGGTGGTTTATCAAAGATTTTAGTAGGATTGCTAGACTTTTATTTGTTTTTTTGAGTAAGGAAATTGAGTTTGAATGGACCTCTGAGTGTCAAAACTCCTTTTAAGAATTAAAGAAAGCTCTGAATCAAGCACCAATGTTGAGAGGGCCCAATTGGACTCTCCCATTTCACATATGTATAGATGCTTCAAATGTTTCTATTGGAGTAGTCTTGGGTTAGAAGGAGGGTAACAAGGAGTATGCAATTTATTATATCAGAAAGGATCTTCAAGGGGTAGAATTAAACTATACTGTAACAAAAAAAGAGATGTTTTTTGTTGTTTATGCTATTAATAAATTCAAACACTATATTACTAGCTATTCAGTCTTTGTCCATACAAATCACACAACAATATAGTATTTGATGAAGAAGCTAGTAGTTGGTGCCTAGTAAGTAAGATGGTTACTTACCTTAAAAGTATTTTACATTACCATTGTAGATAAGCCTAGAAAAGAAAACGTGGTTGTAGATTTCCTATCAAGATTGCCAACACAATCAACTAAAGGAGTGGTGGATGATTCATTCCCTGATGAACACTTGTTGGATTTGCATGTACAAACACCTTGGTATGCAAATATAGCTAATTATTTGGTCACATGATATATTCCACCACATTTCTCACCAAGAGAGAAGAGATAGCTGGTTCATAAATGTTTTCCTTACTCCTAGATATATGGTTTTCTGTTTTATATAGGGCCTAATAAAATCATGAGAAGATGCATCGGAAAAGATAATATTTTTGATATTATGAAAGAATTCCATGATGAGCCATGTGGAGGTCATTTTGTAGAAAAATGAATAACTTTTAAGATCCTCACAACTAGTTATTATTGGCCTACTTTATATAAGGATGTTGTTAAATACACCAGGAGTTGTGATAAGTGTCAAAGGATGGGAAGGCCAACAAAGAGTGATGAGATTCCCTTACAACCTCAGTTGAAATTGTCACCTTTTGAAAAATGGGGTTTAGACTTCATTGGTCCAATATCTCCTACTTCAAATAATAAGGAATATATCCTTGTTTGCATTGATTACTTGATAAAATGGGTAGAAGTTAAGGCCCCATAGGTTGCAAGAGATGGTAATGTGGCTAAGTTTTTATATGAAGATATTTTTACTAGGTATGGAACACCTAAAGAAATAGTCACTAACCAAGGGCCCCAATTTAATTATGATCTAATCACTAAGTTGGTTGAGGAATACCAAATCAGACATAAGAAATCAACACCCTATAATCCGTAAGCTAATGTTCAAGTGGAGGTAACCAATAGGGAGATTGAGAGTATTCTCACCAATATAGTGTAGTTGCATAGGAAAGATTAGGTTTCAAGGTTACTAGAATTAGTTTAGGCATATAGGACTACATGGAAAACAACCACTGGGTTTACACCTTATGAGTTAGTTTATGGAAAGATAGCAGTCCTTCCTATTGAGTTTGAATACAAAACATTGAGGACACAAGTAGAGTTGGGAATGGATTTAAAAAAAGTACAAAATGAAAGGATTCATTCTTTGAATGGGTTGGATGAGATAAGAATGGAAGCAATCCATTATACTGAGGTAATACAACAGTAGTGAATGAAATGGAATGATCAATACATTAAAAAAAATCACTATGGGAGATTGGGAACTTATATGATTCACAGTATAAGGATTTCAAGGGTAAATTCTAGTCTAGATGGTTGGGCCCCTATGATATTAGCAAGATTTACCCTAATGGAGTAGTACAATTGCATACTATTAATGTTGTCGAGTTCTCACTTCTTGTTAATGGCTATAGAATAAAGTTATACAAGAAACCAATGCAACACGATGACTTTATTTATTCATTAATCCAATAGTATGGTGCTTGCAGTGAACCTAAAAAAAAAGTTGAATCACAGAGTCCTACATAAATAATATGGGACATACCAAGCACATCTGGTGATCACGAGGTTGAGTTACACAACTCAAACTCTGAAATCACCTAGGAATAATTTCTCATGCTTTAAACCACAAGAACACACAACACATTATTCACACACATACTACATGAACATAATAATAATCAAGACATCTTTAGAGGGACCTGTTACCAATAATCATAGGGGTCTTGACGGTGTAGGGACCTGTAGCTTCACACTACCAACATTTTGATTGAGACTTGACATTACCGATGCTCATAGAAAAATTCAAGGACTGGAAGAAAATTCAACTCATTTGGCACCATATTTATTGCAAGGTTATGTGCATTCATTTCCATAATATCCACATATTTTATTCATCAAATCATACTAAGTATCATAGCATAATTACTTTATTTCCCACATTCATTTCAAATCTTTGAAGCTATCAAATTTCCAGCTCACATCCGTTCCATCATATCCACTCACAATTCGATACTCATTACTTTGAAATTAATATCTTTCCCATCAAATCACCAAGTAAATCCATTCTTTCCGTTTCCATGTGCCACTGATGGTTATTTTTGCATGAAAACACTTAAGGTATGTTGTTATGATTAATCAAGTTTTCTTTAAACTTTTTATACAATTTTTATTTAATTCCAAGCATATGAAATATTAAATTATTAATTTCCATTAAATCACATTTATAACACCTCCAATTCATCACTGTAAAGTGAGGTTACTTCATAAATTAAGTTGGGGGAGGGTACACTTGATCTTTTCACCAATCTTTTCAAATCTGCCACCCTAAACCAAATTTAATGAATATTATGACATTCAAAACCCTTAATCATGTTTTATTTTTGTTGCTATCTCCACTTCCATTTTCAAAATTGCTAAAACTTGAAACCTTGTAGAGCTTGTGAGAACTTTAGATTGGTTTATATCAAAGCTGAATTTGAAAAGGAATTTGTAGTGACAGTGTGGTATAGTAGTAAGAATATGTATGGAAACTGAGGTTCTAAAGTCATAAGAGAAGTTGAGGGTGGTAGGTAGAGATTGAATTGAATTTTTAGAGTTGAGTTTGGAATACTGAGCATCAAAGGAAACTAGGATGGGAGGAGATGTCATAAGAAGAGAGCCGACAAGTCATCAACATATTTTGGAGGACACACCTATCTTGGCTATCTTCACAAGGGTTGGTTGGCTCAATTATTTTCTAAAATTAATGAATTACAATGATGATTTAATAAGAATATTTGTATAAAATATCCAATACGACGAAGCCATGGTAAAAGGACTTTCTGTGGACACACTAGAGACCACCATTGCTCAAGCTACTAGATTTCCAAGGATAGGAACATAATTCCTAGCTCGGTTCGATGCAGTCATAGCTCAGGAAGAATTTTGCATATGTGGAGATGAGTTGGATTCCTTGTCACAAGGTGTGAAGAGATTATCTCTCCACTAGTTATGGGCAAGGTGTACCTCTTATATTGTTAGATATATTATATGTGATGGTAGACATAACCTTTTATATACTACCCATTTTAAGTTGTTAAGACATCTTAGGCATAACAAGGTAGTAAATGTACCAAATTTACTATACCACTTGTTGAAGAGAATGGCTTCAGAATACTAGAAAAGATAATATGATACTTCCCTCTCTCACCATTTCTTAGTTACCCTATTGATAAAAGGGATCCTAAAAATTAAATGCCCACAAGTAAGGTGGGAGGATTTCAGGGCCGAGGAATGGAAAGACATCAATACTTTGTTGGATGCACCCATAGTGTTTAGGTATATAAGAAATCAAAATGAGCCTGAAGAGGAAAAAACTCATGATTTTCCTATGGCCTCACCTACCTATAGCCAAGGTGAGCATGAAGAACCTATAGAGATAGAGTTTGGGCCATCTAAAAATGAGGAGTTACCTTCTTCTTCTAAGTCGAAGTCTAAAAGAAAGAGAAGTGGTGTATCCACCACTTCCACACCCTCTAAACCAGAGGAAGAGGTTTCAAAAGGAAAGAGGGTTGCTCAAAAGTAGAAAAAGGAAAATGTTTTGAAAAAGAAGGAGTATTAAAAAGGAAAAGAGGAAAGCTAAAACATAAATACTTACACCCAGGTATTATGGTAGGCTCAGGCAACAAAATACTGCAAAAGAAGGTATAGGGGAACCTGAAGGAGAAGAGGTGAGTAGAGAAAAACCCTAGGGAAATCAACACCAACAAGAACAAAATTAGGATAATTTTATGTTTGTAGAGACTAATTTTGAACTAGGAGGGGATGCCCCCAGTGACATGAATGCACCTATGAAAAAGAGAAGGTATATGATAATGAATTTTGATTCTAAATCAAAGGACCCATTTATTGCAAAGAAATTGAGGAGATAATCTCTAGATAGCCATATATAGGGTGATCATGAAGGAGGAAATGATCACTTTGAAGATAGAGAATTTTAACTTGAGGAGAGAAATATGAGGAAAGAACTCCAAGAAGCACTTGACATAATTAAACACCTAGAGGAGTTGGTAAAAAAATACGAGAAAAAGGATAAATAAAGGGAAGTAAAAATGTAGGAGATGGAGGAAAAACTACAACTATATGGTCATGGTGCTAAGTACATTTGCTTGCATGATTGGCTATCACTAAGATAGGGAATAGGGAACTGGCTATCCCAAGTGAGAAATATCTTCCTCTTAAAACTCATGGTTATCACACAAATTTCTCTCTAGGCTACCAATTGTGGATTGTAACTAATGAGTTTGCAAGGGAAAAATAAAAATGGAAGAAGGAAAAGGAAGGATATATGAAAGATTTAGAAAATAAAGAAATGGAATTGAATAAGTCAACAGTCCGATTGGAAGAGGTTTTAGATAAGGCTGCACAAACTATTAAGTGTAGGCATCCACCCAAGACTTATGCATTGTTTCTGCAAGAAAGGTTCTTATTTTTTTAGTTTAATATATTATTTAGCAAACAATCTAGTGCTATGAGTCAATCTACTAAATTTATTAAAAAAATTTCTACTTCCACATTTGAAGACCAAGATCAATTATGTGAATTTTATTTGCACAATTATGTGATCCTTGATGAAATAGAATGGAAACCCTTAATGTTTGTGGGGGATCTTCATGTCAGAGCACTTGCCTCTTACTACAGGAATGAACAACTTAGAGGGGAAATTATGGAAGAATATGATGAAAAGGAGGAATCTATTACACTTACAATAAGAAGAGAGGTTAAGGATTCAAAATAAGTTATTGATGAGTGAATGGGACTTCTAGGGCATAAAGGATTTGGCAAGAGAATAATGAAACTCAGGGAGGTATACTCTAAGAGAATGAAAGTGCTAGCTGTAGGTATTTATGATAGTGTTATAAGTATGTACAGAACCGATGGAATGATCTAACCCCTGAATTTCAGAAGGAGACACATTCTGTGTACAACTTTATTGCTATGCTCTAGAGGGTGCATAAATATATGATAGTTAGTATCAACACAAGAGTTCATTAGATACCTCTCACATTTCAACCACCTATTCTCCTTTGTCCAATTCCATATTTGACTAGAGATAAAAGTGATGAATGCGAGAAGGAAGGAGATATAAGGATGAGGTAGCTTTGAACATACCAAGGTTTTTATCTATAGTAGGATAAGGGTGCTAGTATAGTCATGGACCTAAGGAAAATTTCTCTATAGTATAATCAAGACCCTTAGTATTTTGCTTGGGGACAAGCACAAAGTTAAGTTGGCGGGAAATGATAGGTCTAGATAATAGCTTGTTTTCTATTGGTTTTATGTTGACTTTAAGATACTCTTAAGATAATTTCTAAACAATATTCCATATCATAATATCCTTTTTATATCCATTAAGCAGACTTAAACCCAAAAACATGGTGATGGAATTATGGTTTAATATATTAGCATTAAATGGTTTATATGAATATGTGTATGAGAATGTTGATGGAATGCTATGTTTAATCATGATAGTTATTCTTGTGCATGTGTTTTTTGAAACTAACTTGTTTGTAGCTAAAGGAGGAACCATGATACACTATAGTTGTAGGATGACACCGCAGCAAAAGGGGCATTGGACACCGAAACAAGGGAAACTGCAGAAACAATTGAACATGAAAATTTTTGGTTGAAGGCACTTAATGAAGATAGAACACACACTATTATAATTAGTTAATAAATGATGAATAAGAGGTCTTTCTCACATGGGACTTTGATAGATGGGTGTATGATTGCATGCATTCTATTTTGATAGAGTTATAGTTTTGATAGGATTCTCCTTTTTCAGTTGTAGGTTGAAAAATTATAAGTCTTAATTCTATGCTCTAAATATCTAGGAGTAGAGTTAATGATTTCAGTTAAGCTATTATTTCCAATAAGGATTCCCTTAGTTTTTATATAACTATTGGTTGATTCCATAATTTAGATAGTTTTTTTTTCATAGTTTATGTTATCTATCACTTTCAATTGAAACATGAATCTTCAAAATGATTGAGTACGATTTGTGTAAGGATATTTTGTAATTTTTTATCTTATGCAATAAATGGAGATCAATTCATGGAATGCATGAAATCTATTAGTTAGATTGAGTTTAGTTAAAGTGGGAACAATTACTTGAGTAGGCCACTCAAGGGATTGTTCTTCACTTCACCTTTCAATTATTTATTTATGTTGATAGATGTTATCAGTTTATCATTATTCAAGAATCATATTCAAGTTAATTGAGATTTCATTTCTTGCTTATTATAAATGAATGCTTAGGAATATGCATGTAATGATCATTAGTGGCACTCTGGAGGATAGTTCATTTGAGTCAGTAGTATTTATTAAGTTTTTAGTTAATATAATATCATTTCATTAGCAATATTTCAGTCACAACCTTTACTATAGGCACCCATAACAACTAGTTTCAGTTTATACATTTACTGTTTTACAATTTTGTGAATTTCTACCAATTAGAATAACTGCAGTAGGATAGTTTAGGTAGTTTAAGTCCATGAAGGCATATATAATGTTGCACCATAATAAGCTTACACAACTTGGTTGATTAATTAATGTAGTCTTAGCAATGTGAAATGAACTATTCAGCCAGTTAACCCTCTAAATTGAGTAGATTTTACCAAGTTTACAACACATTAGGCTAGACTCTACACAAAGGTTGTTGTAGGTGTGTGGAGTCCTGTAGCTGTGGAGAGTTGAGAAGACAATAACTTCATAGAATTATAGGTTGAGAGGACTTCAAGATGATCTTGAGAAGGATATTTCCTAGAAGAGTAGATCAAATGATAGAAGACTTGTAATAAAATGAGAAATGAACTAAGAAATATAGTTGTAGGTTTGAGAAGAAATCTAGATCATGAGGACACACATGCTGAAGATGGGGAAGTTGTAGATGAGGAACCAATAGATGAAGGAGAGGAAATATTTCTGAGAATCAATAAAATGGAAGTCCCTAATTTATTTAGGCATCTTGAATCTTGATAATCTAATAGTTTGGATTGGAGATTTGGAATATTATTTTGAGTTTGAGAATATTAGAAACCCATAGAGGGTAAGGTTGGCACATACAAATCTTAAGGGCCATGCTACGTTGTGGTGGAAAGAGTTGTAGAAAGAAAGTGTAGAGAATGGTGAGATGAGGATAACAAGGTGGAGACAAATGGTTGCTAAATTGAAGGAAAAGTTTATGAGTGTGAAGGATTATACATAGGAATACTACAAAATGGCGATTACATCGAGACATCATTAAATGGATAGAGTGAAGGTGGCTAGATACATAAATGGACTCAGACTCAATATCTAGGATGAGATGAGTATGTTGAATATTTTTTACTATTGAAGAAGCTTACTAGTATGCTTTTAAAGAAGAGGAAAAGGTAAATAGAAAGAAAAAAATAGTTCAAGAGGAAGGGAAAAGATAGCAATGGGAAGAGCACAACCAAGAAACCACAAAGGGAAGCAACATTTTGAAGAAGAGACAAGCTTGAAATAGAACAAAGAATCAAATCAAGGAGCACAAAGAAAAGAGTATTCAACAAGAGGACGTGACAACAGTAGTAAAGAGTTCTTGGGAAAGTATTTCTAGTTTGGGGAAGTTAGAAATAGAGTTTTTGAGTGTCCCCAAATACACCAAGAAATTAGTAAGAGAGGTGGAGCTAGAAATCACATGGTGTAAGAAGACAAGGAGAGAATAGAATATCCAAAGGATGTGGTAGAACAAGAGAATGGAGAATACCTTATGTTTAGGAGAGTATTGGTGAATCCAAGAAAAGAGGAGAATGGACCATATCATAAAAGGAGCCTCTTCCATACTATATGCAAATTAGGAGGTAAGTGTAGTAAGGTCATTTTAGAAAATGGTAGTACAAATAAGCTGGTTTTTGAAGAGATAGTAGAAAAACTAGGATTGAAGAGAATTAAGCATCCTAACCCCTACAAAGTATGTTGGTTGCAAGAAGATCATGAGTTAGAGGTGAAAGTGAAATGCTTGATAAATTTTCATACTGGTTCTTATAAAGATGAAGTTTTGTGTGATATTATGTCCATGAGTGCATGCCATATTTTTGTTAGGAAGTCCTTGGTCATTTGATAGAAAGGCTATCTATGATTATAGAGAGAATATGTACACCATTATGAAAGATGGGAATAAGTATAATTTGAGTTCATTGAAGGAGAGAGAGAAGGAGGTGAAGGAAATCAGTCCTATGAATTTTTGCAAGTCAAAAAAACCAAAGGTAAAGGTTACACCAAAGGTTGGAAATAGTTTGAAGAAGGCTCCTGAGAATAGAGGCACAAAAGAATATTAGTGATACTAATATGGAACAATAGAAATCATTAGTTATTGACATGGTTAAGTCTCTTGAAGAATGCTAATCAAATTTACAGAAGAAGGTGAGAAATGAAATTTTATAGTCTGTAGCTAGAAAATAATGAAAAGGAAAAGAGAAGATGAGATAAGAGGGAGCCATAAAAGTTTAGAATGAAATGAAGAATAAATAATGTGAGGAAAAAGAGGACATATTGATCAAGAAAAAGCATGTGATCATGATCCCAAGCTCATCCAACTGTTCATGATTTCTCAACTCATGGAACATTTCAACTTACTTGGTGTGTTTGATGCAGGAGCATTCAGGTCCACATGCAATCCTGCATCAACCAAAAACAATATTTTTATTTTTCTCATTTTTGGTGTGTTGTGGTGGTTTTAGGTGTCTATCTAAATATTGTGAGCTCTCATTTGATCAAAAGTGCAAATTTCAATCTCGTCAAAGCACATTTTAGCATGTTGCAACTACTTTTACAAAAAAAATAAAATTGGAAAGCTATGAGGGCCCGGAAAAAATTGTCTTACAGGCATTTTGGATTGTGAAGGGTTCACGGTTTGATTCCTCATGGTTTTGGAGAATTTAAATTTTTTTGTTATATTGTTGTGATTTGGAAAAATTTCAAAATTTTGAAATCCTTGAAGGTTTGGAAAAAATTCTTCTCTATAGGACTCGAGGAAGTCATTACACACCTTTGGGGAAAATTTCAAGCAAAATGGAGAAATTTTATTTTTCCCCCATTGGCACCTAGGTGCACACTTGACACTCTTGTTGTAATTTTTCCATTTATTTATTTTCCAAGTTATCATTGAAAAATTAAGGCATTATTTATAATAATCTAATTAGATTGTTTGATCCAAGTAATTTGATGTTTCCATAGTCTATGTCATTCAAATTATACCTATTTAACTTGCTTGTTAGAGGCTAATTAAAGGATTTCTCACGTGACCAATTTTAGTTTTTAAAAAACATGCAAATTAGTAAAATTTGAGGGTGGGTTTTATGGAAACATAGTGAAAAATAATTGGCCAAATGTGTAGAGAATCTCCATGCCAAACTTGGAGGTAGTGTGTGTGGGGAATGGGGTAAGTAACCAGTAACAACCCCATTTTCAAACATTTATGAAATAATAAAAAACAACATTAAAGTGGGGGTGTGGGGTATGAAAGGTGGTTGGGAAAAAACAACAAAATATGTTGTGTGTGATTTTTGGAGAGCTGGGAAAATTCTATGGAAATTTTAAGAAAAATTAAATAGGTAACAAAAAGAGAGGAGGGCAGTGTGGAGTGGAGGTGGATTGTAGAGGATTTTAATGGGAACTGAAAGGAAGAGATAGGGGTGATGTGGAGAAAATAGTGACCATTCCTAAATCTATTAAAAAAGGAAAATAGAAGGAATGTAATACAATAGTCTATTAATGCATAGTAGGGAAAATCGAGGAAGAGAAACACCTCAAAAGGAGGGTATTTAGTTGCAATTTTTTGTATGCTCTATGGTGGTATACCATTTTTTTGTTTGATGAAATAAAAATTTATATTTGTTAGAATTTGATATGGTATTGTGACTTGTTAATTTTTTTGTAGCAAATACTATATTTCTTTGTATGTTTGTTAGTAGTTGTGTTTGCATCAAATGGTATCAGAGCGAGTGATCTTGAGTGCATAGGTAGAGCACCAAATTTGAGGCATCTTATGCCAAGATCTGTGGTATTGAAGTTTTTTTCAAAGCTCTAAAGGTTGTTGCAGGTGTGTGGAGTCTTGTAGCTATGGAGAGCTAAGAAGACAATAACTTCACAAAAGAAGAGGTTGAGAGGATTTCAAGATGGCTCGAGAAGGATAATTCCTAGAAGAGTAGAGAAAATGCTAGAAGACTTTTGCAATGAAATGAGAAATGAGCTATGAAATATAGCTGCAAGTTTGATAAGAAATATAGAGAATGAGGATGCACATGCTAAAGAAAAGGATGTTGTAGATGAAGAAAATGAGAGAGAAATGAGGAGCCAATAGATGAAGGAAGAAATATATTTTAGAGAAATAGCCCAAATTAGTGAAGGCAATAAAATGGAAGTCCCTAATTTTTAAGGCACATTGAATCCTGAGAATCTAATAGACTAGATTGGAGAGTTGGAAGATTATTTTGAATTTGAGAATAGTATAGACCCACAAAGAGTAAGGTTGGAACAAACTAAGCTTAAGGGAAATGCTACATTGTGGTGGAAAGAGTTGCAGAAAGAAATAGTAGAGAATGTTGAGATGGGGATAAAAAAGTGGAGACAAATGGTTGCTAAATTGAAGGCAAAGTCTATTCCATGAGATTATGAGTTGGAGCTGTTAAAAAATATTCAAAATTTAAAATAGAAAGATATGAGTGTGAAG
Organism: Sequoiadendron giganteum; assembly: GCA_007115665.2. Classification (NCBI taxonomy): domain Eukaryota; kingdom Viridiplantae; phylum Streptophyta; class Pinopsida; order Cupressales; family Cupressaceae; genus Sequoiadendron; species Sequoiadendron giganteum. The sequence continues at coordinate 485,424,861 of CM021102.1, read as the reverse complement.
GAGTATATAGAAGAATTTTATAAAATGGTGATTAGATCAAGACATCATGAAATGGATAGAGAGAAGGTGGCTAGATACATAAATGGACTTAGATTTAATAACTAGGATGAGATGATTATGTTTAAGATTTATACTATTGAAGAGGCTTACCAGTATTCTTTGAAAGAAGAGGAAAGGGTGAATGGAAAGAAACAAAATAATTCAAGAGGAAGGGGAAAGATAGCAACATGAAGAGGACAACCAAGCAGCCACAAAGGGAAGTAAAATTTTGAAATAAAAACAAGGCCAAAATGGAACAAAAAATCAAACCAAGGAGCCCAAGGAGAAGAGTATTCAACAAGAGGATACGGTAGAAATAGCATAAAGTTCTTGGGAAATTATTTCTAGTGTGGTGAAGTTGTAAATAGAGCTTTTGAGTGTCCCCAAATACACCAAGAAACTAGAAAGAGAGGCGCACCAAGAAATCACATGGTGCAAGAAGACAAGGAGAGCATAGCATCACCAAAGGATGCAGTAGATCCAGAGCATGGAGAATCCCTTATGTTTAGGAGAGTATTGGTGAATCCAAGTAAATAGAAGAATGGTCCATCTCAGAGGAGTCTCTTCTATATCGTATACAAATTAGGAGGTAAGTGTTGTAAGGTCATTATAGATAGTGGTAGTACATATAACTTAGTTTTTGAAGAGATGGTAGAAAAACTAGGATTAAAGAGGATTAAAAATCCTTATCCCTACAAACTATGTTGGCAACAAGAAGATCACAAGTTAGAGGTGAAAGAGAAATTCTTGGTAAATGTTCATATTGGTTCTTATAAAGATGAATTTTTGTGTGATATTATGTCCATGAATGCATGCCATTTTTTGATTACAAAGGCTTGGGTAATTTGACAAAAAGGATATCTATGATTGTAGAGAGAAATTGTACACCATTGTGAAAGATGGGTAGAAGTATACTTTGAGTTCAATGAAGGAGAAAGAGACATAGGTGATGGAAAATAGTCTTATGAATTGTTGCATGTCAAAAAAACTAGAGGTAAAGGTTGCACCAGAGGTTGGAAATAAATTGAAGAAGGCTCTTGAGAATAGAGGTATATAATAATAGCAATGGAACTAAGATGGAACAATAGAAATAATTGGTTGTAGACATGGTTAAGTCTCATGAAGAATTCAAATGAAGAAGGTGAGTAATAAAATTTTACAATGTGCAAGTAGAAAACAATGAAAAGAAAAAGAGAAGATGAGACAAGAGGGAGCTGAAAAAGTTCAGAATGAAACAAATAAGAAAGAATATGAGGAAAAAGAGGACATATGGATCAAGAACAAGCATGGGATCACCATCCCAAGCTCATCCAAATTTTCATGAATTTTCAACTCATAGAACATTTCAACTTACTTGGTGTGTTCGATGCAGGAGTGTCTAGGTCCATGGGCAATCTTGCATCACCCAAAAATAGTTTATTTTTATTTTTCTCATTTTTGATGTCTTGTGGTGGTTTTAGGTGTCTCTCTACATCTTTTGAGATCTCCTTTGATCAAAAGTGCAAATTTCAGTTTCTCATTAGAGTGTAGTTTTAGCATGTTCCGAGAAGTTTTACAGACATAATTGTTTTCAGAAAACTATGAGGGTTTGGAAAAAACCATCTTATAGGCATATTTTTGACTCTCTCCTTGATTTTATGGTGAAGGTTTAAGGGTTTGATTCTTCATGGTTTTGGAGAAGTTAAAAATTTCTGTTATATGCTTCTAATTTGGAAAAAGTTTAAAATTTTGAAATCCTTGAAGGTTTGGGGAAAATCCTTCTCCAAGGCACCTAAGGAAGTCATAATACACCTTTGGGGAAAATTTCGAGCAACATGGAGAAATTTTATTTTTTTAGCCCATCGGCACCTAGGTCCACATTTGACTCTTGTTGCAATTTTGCCAATTACTTCTTTTTTAGATTGCAAAATTAAGAAATCATTTCTAGTAATTTAATTGGATTGTTTGATGAAATTAATTAGATGTTTCCATAGTCCAAGTCATTCAAATTATACCTATTTAAATTGCATGTTCGAGGCTAATTGAAGGCTTTCCCACGTGACCAATTTCAATTTTAAAAAAATGCAAATTAATTAAATTCAAGGGAAAGTTTTATAGAAGAATAATGACAAAATAATGGGATATATGTGTAGAGAATGTCCATAGAAACTTGAAGGTACTGGGTGTGGGAAATGTAGTAAGTAACTACCCCATTTTTTTGACTTTTATGAAATAATAAAAACCAACATAAAAGTGGGGGTGTGGGGTATGAGAGGTGGTTGGGAAAATAAAATAGAAGATGTTGTGTAGGATTTTTGTAGAGCTAAAAAAATTATATGGAAAGTTTAAGAAAAGTGAACTAGGCAGCAAAAAGGGAGAGGAGGGCAACGTGGAGTGGAGGTGAATGGTAAAGGATTTCAATGTGAGGTGCAATGAATAGATAGGGATGATAAGGAGAAAATAGTGACCATTCCTGGAGCTGTTCAAGAACAAAAATAACATGAATGTAATGTAATATTCTATGGATGCATAGCAAGGGAAATTAAGGAGGAAGAGAGATGCCTCAAAAGGAGGGTTTTTAGTCATAGATTTTTGTATGCTTTATGGTGGTATACCATTTTATTGTTTGATGTAATTTTCTTGAGTTGAGTTAATGAAATAAAAATTTGTATTTATTAGAATTTGATATGGTATTCTAAGTTGTTATTTTTTTGTAGCAGAGACTATACTGCTTTGTGTGTTTGTGAGCAGTTGTGTTTGTATCAGATGGTATTAGAGCGAGTGATCTTGAGTGTATAGGAAGAGTGTTGAATGTGAGACAACTTATGATAGGATATGTGGGTGAAGATTTAATATTTTTGAAGCTCCAAATGTTGTTGCAGGTGTGTGGAGTCTTGTAGCTATAGAGAGCTAAGAAGAAAATAAATTTGCAAAAGAAGAGGTTGAGAGGATTTAAACACGCCCTTGAGAAGGATAATTCCTAGAAGATTAGAGAAAATTCTAGAAAAATTTCATAATGAAATGAGAAATGAGCTAAGAAATATAGCTCCAGGTTTGAGAAGAAATCTAGAGTATGAGGATGCACATGTTCAAGATGAGGAATTTGTAGATGAAGAACTTGGGAGAGAAAATGAGGATCCAACAAATGAAGGAGATGAAACATTTCTGAGATCAATAACCCAACTTAGTAGAGGCAATAAAATGGAAGTCCCTAATTTTTTTAGGCATATTGAATCCTAAGAATCTAATAGATTGGATTGGAGAGTTGGAAGATTATTTTGAGTTTGAGAATATTGGAGACCCACAAAGGGTAAGATTGGCATAGATAAAGCTTAAGAAACATGTTGCATTATGGTGGAAAAAGTTGTAGAAAGAAAGAGTAGAGAATGGTGAGGATAACGAGGTATAGACATATGGTTGCTAAATTGAAGGGAAAGTTTATTCCAAGAGATTATGAGTTTGAGCCGTTCAAAAATCTTCAAAATTTGAAACATGAAGACATGAATGTGAAAGAGTATACAAAGGAATTTTACAAAATGGTGATTAGATCACTACATCATGAAATGGATAGAGAGAAGGTGGCTAGATACATAAATGGACTCAGATTCAATATCTAGTATGAGATGAGTATGTTGAATATTTCTACTATTGAATAGGCTTACTAGTATGCTCTGAAAGAGGAGGAAAAGGTAAATAGAAAGAAACAAAATAATTCAAGTGGAAGGGGAAAGATAGCAATAGGAAGAGGACAACCAGGCATCCACAAAGGGAAGCAAACTTTTGAAGAAGAAACAAGCCCATAATGGAATAAATAATCATACCAAGGAGCACAAGGAAAATAGTATTCAACATTGGACATGTCAGTAGTAGTAGAGAGTTCTTGGTAAAGTGTTTCTAGTGTGGGGAAGTTTGACATAGGGCTTTTGAGTGTCCCCAAATACACCAAGAAACTAGTAAGAGAGGTGCAACAAGAAATTGCATGGTGTAAGAAGACAAGGAGATTGTAGCATCACCAGAGGATGTGGTAGAACTAGAGCATAGAGAATCCCTTATGTTTAAGAGAGTATTGGTGAATCCAAGTAAAGAGGAGAATTAACCATCTCAAAGAAGGAGTCTCTTCTATACCATATGAAAATTAGGAGGTAAGTGTTTTAAGGTCATTGTAGGCAGTTGTAGTACAAACAACTTGGTTTTTGAAGAGATGGTAGAAAAACTAGGTGTTGGTTGTTTTTTTAAGAACCAAGTTGATCTTCAAGGAAGCCTATGGACTTTTCCATTTCCAATTTTCAGCAACCTAAAGGTATTGGCCAACGAACAAGTGAGAGAAGGAATGCTTTCTCTTGCACTTTGGGCTCTACAAAACCCGAGAGGGTGATCCCCCAATGTATTTAAAGACCTTTGCACCTAATGACTAAATAAATTACAACTAACATATATGTTCTCATATAATAGCTTGACAAATGGAATATATCAAAGAAGTTGGCTAATCCTTAACAACGCTCAACATTGAGAGAATGAGAATAGAACCATTCAACATAAAATAAAAACAATTGCAATAAATTATGAAATTTTTTTATAAAATAGATTTGTTCTTGAATTAAACAACAAAATATATCATGAATAATCACTTAGATCAGTTCCTATCCTAGGAACGGAGTCAGACTCAATGCAAACATAATTTGATAATAGGTTAACACATAGCACCATTAATCTTTGACAATACTGAATTACAACATTTTAACATTTCATCCTCTATCATAACTTCTTATTCATATCCTAGTACTCAATTTACATGAACCTATAGCTCCATTCAAGCATTTTCATTAATTCTTTGAATTAAAAGCAAGAACAAAATTACACATCCACTAGAAATCAGTGAAGACAAATAAAATAATCCTTGATCATAATCCATGAAACAAGTACATAGTAGAGAAATGACTTTGAATTTGAACCATTTTCAATTCATTTTCTAGTACTGTTATCAAAAATTACACATGCAGATTGAATTGACTCAAAACATAAGACCAAAAATTCTAGAGTATTCTCTGTATTCCTTTACAAAAATTCTCTATGATCAATACAAAAAAAAAAACCTATACTTTTGGCCTTGAATTGTTTCTTATAGAAAGGAAGGAGCAAAACTAGCTGCCAAAAATTACACATGTCCCTTTTCTATTGGACCGTTACAAAATATTCCCCATTATAGTTATATTTGCAACTTCATATTGGAGGGAAATATTACATGAGACAAAGGCTCCCTTTATTTGTTGTTGAAGATTATGTCCCACCTTCCAAAAGGTATCTTTGAGCTGATTTGACAATATCCATGTGCTTCAAAATGTATCCACATACACCAAGAAAAGATGAAAGAAAGCATAAAGTGTAGAAAGTAAAAGGTATAAAAGACTTTTCCACATTTGCAACCTTGTCATCAATTTCAAATTGCAAAGAAGACAATATATTATCCATACTTCATCAAAAGCCTAATCTGTATTGTTTTTAGGCTATGCATTGTGCTTCTCTCATTTTTTATTCATCATGTTGCAACTCAATCTTCAAGGAAATCAAGGTATTTGTCCTTCCAAGCTTGGAATTCTTCTTCTGTAGGCTAGTTGAATTTTATGATGTGAAATTTTGCTTTATAAGGAGAATACTTAGTGACAACCTGATTTCATTCTTTTTCAAAATCCTTCAGGACAACTCCTGCATGAATAATGTTGCAAGAATGGAAAGATTAATGAAAGTGTTTTCATTGATGTGAACCAATCAAATAGTTATCTACTACTTTTGATATTGCTATCATGATTCAACCGTGTAGTTTTATGGGTCAAACTCATTGACCCTTGTTTCATGAGTAGTGGTTCACAAGAACCTATTTCTCATGATAATGAATGGTCCACTTAGCACTCATTGCATCTAGGTGATGCTCACAAAGGTGAAGCACTTGGCCTTCCCGGGAGGTCACCCATCCCAATACTACTCCAGCTCAAGCGCGCTTAACCATAGAGTTTTCTCCAATGTTAAGCCCACTTAGCTTGCAACCCATTTGAAAAAAATTTAGCAAGTGTTGTGCCTTATGAAACATTCATTATAGAGCCCCTTAAGCTCATCAACTGATAAATGGGAGGTATTTTCCATAGCATGTCAAATTGTGGTATTGCTATCAGGATTCAACCATGTAGTTTTATGGGTTGAACTCATTGACCCTTGTTTCATGAGTAGTGGTTCACAAGAACCAATGTCTCATGATAATGAATGGTCTAGTGCTTCACCTTTGTGAGAATCACCTATATGCAATTAGTTCTAAGTGGACCATTCATTATCATGAGAGATGGGTTCTTTTGAATCACTACTCATGAAACAAGGGTCAATGAGTTTGACCCATAAAACTATACAATTGAATCCTAATATCAATATCACAATTTGACATCTTGTTGAAAATACCTCCTACTTATCAATTGATGAGCTTAAGGGGATCTATAATGAATGGTTCATAAGGCACAACACTTTATGAAGGTTTTGCAAATGGGGTTGCAAGCTAAGTGGGCTTAACCTTGGAGAAAACTCTATGGTTAAGAACACTTGAGCTGGAGTAGTACTAGTGGGATGGGTGACCTCCCGGAAAGGCCCAATGCTTCACCTTTGTGAGCATCCCCTAGATACAATGAGTGCTAATTGGACCATTCATTATCATGAGAGATGGGTTCTTTTGAACCACTACTCATGAAGCAAGGGTCAATGAGTTTGACCCATAAAACTACACAGTTGAATCTTGATAGCAATATCACAATTTGACATGTTGTGGAAAATACCTCCTACTTATCAATTGATGAGCTTAAGGGGCTCTATAATGAATGGTTCATAAGGCACAATAGTTGTTGAAGGTTTTACAAATGGGGTTTCAAGCTAAGTGGGCTTAACCTTGGAGAAAACTCTATGGTTAAGCACACTTGAGCTTGAGTAGTACTGGGATGGGTGACCTCTCGGGAAGGTCCAGTGCTTCACCTCTGTGAGCATCACCTAGATGCAATGAGTGCTAAGTGGACCATTCATTATCATGAGATATGGGTTCTTGTGAACCAATACTCATGATACAAAGGTCAATGACTTTGACCCATAAAACTATATGGTTGAATCCTGATAGCAATATCACAATTTGACACGCTGTGGAAAATACCTCCTATTTATCAATTGATGAGCTTAAGGGGATCTATAATGAATGGGTCATAAGGCACAACACTTGCTAAAGGTTTTTCAATTAGGGTTGCAAGCTAGGTGGGCTTAAACTTGGAAAAAACTCTATGGTTAAGTGTGCTTGAGCTGGAGTAGTACTGGGATGGTTGAACTCTCGGGAAGGCCCAGTGCTTCACCTCTGTGAGCATCACCTAGATGCAATGAGTGCTAAGTGGATAATTCATTATCATGAGAGATGGGTTCTTGTGAACCACTACTCATGAAAAAAGGGTAAATGAGTTTCACCCATAAAACTACACGGTTAAATCTTGATAGCAATGTCACAATTTGACATGCTATGGAAAATACCTCCTAATTATCTATCTACTAGTTGCTGTTGACTGTATATGTTGAGGATATTGAGAAAATTTTATTAAAAGAAGATTACATGTATTCGGTTGTTGAGGATGTTGATCTGGTACTTGTGAACTATGCTTTTCTATGTTCTAGCTGAGGTCTAGGAGAATTGTTGTTGGTCCGGATTTCTCTTTATTGAAGTCTTATGATTCATGGTTCTAGAGTTGTGTTTCCCTAGTTCTATTGAAGATGGTTTCAACATTTGGAAGTATCGAGCTTAATTGATCTATGTGATTTACACTAGTTTGGCCGATTGTATGTCAAGCACTATCTTTGAAGTTGATGAAGCATATTGGATCTATTATGGGTCCTGGTGAAGCATTTGTTTGGGTTTCCCTCATTCTAATTCCACCTTAGGATGTTTGGTGCTGACCTAATTTAAATTTGAAGTTGGATGGCCGACTTTGTATCTTTTCAAAGTTGGAGATGGTATAAATACAAAATGTTCTGGCAATGAAAAATGTACATAAGAAAAGAAGGAAGATAAGTGAAAGAGAAGACATGACTTTGATGCTATTATGAAAGTGTGTGAGTTATGTGTGTGGTTGATTAGTGTGAAACTTAACACTGAGTTTTCAGTTGTAGTGAACAGAAGGTGAAATCTATCATTCATGCAAGTTGATCAATGATTGTGGTGGAATCTTTTGTTGCATTGGGATTTTTGTCTCTTTGTAACAAGTCTTATTTTTCTTCTTTGTATCTCTATGGCAGTGAGCCCTCTGGGTTGTAGCCCTGTGAACAGTGAGTCTAGACAATGAGTCCTTATTTCAAGAGGTGAGCCTTATCTCAGGTAGTGAGCCTTATTTTAGGTAGCGAGCCTTTTTGTAATCGGTTTTGATATTATTTATAGTGAGTTAATCCTCACCATGGTTTTTCCCTCATTGGGTTTTCCACATAAATATGGTGTTATTGTGTTTGTGCATTGAAATTTGATGGTTAATCACTTAATCAATTTATGTGTTAGTTTCAGTAATTGAATTTAAGGTTATGATATGTGACAACTGATTCACCCCCTCTCTTAGTTGTCCTATCCAATAATTGGTATCAGAGCTTGGTTCCTTGGTGAAGAACTTAACCAATTGAGGAAGGTTTGAGATGGCTAGTAAAATGGTCTTTGATTATCCAAGGTTTGATGGAACTAATTATGGTATCTGGAAAGTACTGATGGAAGAATATCTGGAGTATTGCAGATATGATGTAGAGAAAGCTTATAAGAAACCCTAAAATCCTCCTCCTAATGGTTTGATTACACCTGAAGAAATTAGAGCACATGAAGTGAATGATAAGGAAAAGTTCATTTTGAAGAATAGTATGGTACAATTTGAGTTGATTAAGGCTCATAATTTGAAGACAACTAAGGAAGTTTGGGATGCTTTAGAAAGAGCACACGATGGTGATGAGAGGGTAAAAGAGGAAAAATTATAGAATTTGGAAACCCAGTTTGATCTTATACATATGACCGAAGATGAGAATGTTAAAGCCTATGTACAAAGATTGGTCGAGGTAGTGGCTGGAATGTGATCCCTTGGTGCTACTATAGATGAAACCTAAATTGTAAAGAATATTCTCAGAACTCTTCCTGATTCTTATGATGAAAAGGTAAGTGTTATTGAGCATACTATAGATTATAAGACTTGTACTAAGGATATGTTGCTAGGATTTTTGACATCTTATGAGATGAGGAAGCTGAATGTAAGAAGTGGAGGTAAAACATAGACTACTTTTAAAGCTACAAAAATGGAAGATTTGGATGAAAAAACCTTGATGAAATTGAAGCTAACTTTGTTAGAAGAATGAGAAAGGCTTCGGTAAGTATGAAGGTAAATTTCCCTTTAAGTGATTTAGTTGTGGATAAATTGGTCACTATGCTACAAAGTGTCCGAAAAGAGCTAAAAATAATAAAAAAAGATATGAGAAAGAAAAGAAACGAAAGAAGATTAACATAGCTTACTATGTTAATGAGAATGCTAGTATTTCAGATGAAGATTCAAAATATGAAAATACAGATGGAAATGAATGCTTGTTCTTGGTGATTAAGGATGAACCTACTTCTACTAATTTTGAAAAACAGTCAAAGGAATGTCCTTTGGAGAAGGAGGAGAAGGAGAAGGAGTAGGAGAAAAATTAAGGTACAGTTACCCTACATGCTAAACAAGAAAACAATTTTTGGGTAGTTGATACTGGTTGCTCATATCACATGATTGGTGACAAGAGTAATTTTGTGAAACTTGAAAAATAAGATGGAGGTCTAGTTATGTTTGGAGATGATACTGGTGCTAAAATCTGTGGGATAGGTTCAATAAGTTTTGATGGAAAGCATCATACTAACTATTTTTACTATGTTAAGGTTTTAAGGAATAATTTGTTGAGAATTGGTCATTTGTGTAGTAAAGGATATGATCTTGTGTTTAAGGATGAGAAATGTGAGATCCAGAAAGGATCCAAAACATTGATTACTATAGGAAAGAAATCTGAAGGGAATATTTATCAACTTAAAGGTGCTGATGGATGATGTTTTATGACAGATAAATGATAGTTGGTTATGGCACATAAGAATGTGTCACATGAACTTTGATAACTTGAAAAGGATTAGTTCTGTTCAGGCCATGAGAGATCTATCGATAATTACAAAGCTTGTAAATGCTATCTACAGGAATTTCTAGTTTGAGAAGCAAACAAGAAATCATTACAAATCAAGAGAACAATCTACTACTAGATTAATGAACTTGGTTCATACAAATCTTTGTGGTACCATGAGAGTGTGAATTCTAATTGGTGAAAAGTACTTTATTCTTTTAATTGACAATTATTCTAGATATACATGGGTTACATTTCTAACTAAGAAATCAGATGCATTAGATAGATTGAGGGCATTAAAGGCTATGGTTGAAAATGAAGTAAATATGAAGATAAAATGCTTGATATCCAATAGAGGTGGAAAATTCACCTCCCATGAGTTCAACATGTTTTGTGAATTGCATGGTATAAAGAGACATCTATCTTCTCCAAGAACCCCTCGACAAAATGGAGTTGTTGAAAGGAAAAATAGAACAATTCAAGAAGTTGCTAGGTCAATGATCACTGAAGTTAGATTATCGGAAGTTTATTGGAAATAAGCTACTCACACTATTGTATATGAATTCAATTGAGTTCAAGAAAGATAAAATAGTACAAAGACTCCCTATGAGCTATGGAATAAAAGAATTCCAATAGATAAATATTTCAAGGTATTCGAAAGAAAATGATATAGCAGAAGAGATGAGGAAACTTTGGATAATTTTGATGCAAAAAGTGATGAATGAATATTTCTTGGACACTCTACTAAAAGCAAGGCATACAAATGTTTCAACAAAAGATTGAGGAAAATTGTAGAAAGCTCAAATGTGAAGGTTGATGAAATAGTGAAGAATTCTATTGATATTGATGGGTATGTGTCTGATGAACATGATTGTGCAATAATATAAGAAATTATAGAAGATTTGGATAAAGATGAGAAAGAAAAGAAAAATGAATAGAATGAATGTGAAGAAGATGCTTTGGTGATGTCCCCTAGGACACCAAAACATGTACAGAGGAATCATTCAGAAAGTCAAGCTATTGGAGACAAGACAAAAGGTGTGTTAACTAGAAGAAAATATGCTACTAAAGTAAATTTGTGCTTATTCTCAAAGATTGAGCCGAAGTCAGTAAGTGAAGCCTATGAAGATGAACATTGGAAGGAACCAATGAAAGAAGAAATTTTGCAGATTGAGAAGAATCAAAATTGGGAATTGGTCCCAAGATTGGTAGTGTATAGGAGTGAATTTTCACTCCTTACACAAATTCCTCTTTTACCCCTCTCCACTTTAGAAAACCAAATGTAGAGGCTTAATTCCACATAAGCCTATTGTTCCCATCACACTTGGCGGCTATATTCAGTGTCGGTGGAGGAATTTTTGTCAGGGACGCCCATGCAAAATGTAGACATTTGCATGGTGCGCTTACATCCCTAGAAGATTCCTACGGTTGGAGTCTACAGAGACATTACACTTCGTATTGGAAGTCAAAGAGTAATGCCCCCCTTCGGCTGGTCGACCCAAATATGGCCGTTTCTTCCATTCTTCCTTCATATTCTTCATTCCATCATCCATTTTAAAGCTTACAAGATCTTTTGGCCATCTCTTGAGAATCTCTTAGCATTCTAGCATTCATCCACAAGCTTTATAGTAGCATCTCACCCTCCATAGCAAAAATCTATCACTTCATCAATTCGATAGAGCAAGTGCATGACAAATCTATTACAACGGAGGCTTGAGTTCCTGTCATCTTTCTCCTCCACTAGCCTTGAGCGCTTTGGACAAAGGTGGTAAGCTCCTCACTCATCTTCTCTATCATTTGGTTGAGTTAGCATGTATTGTTTTGTAGTGTCTTTGGTGTACTTTGCTTGTATTTCCCTCTTTATCATATTATTTCTACAATGTTGCAAAATTGGTTGTCTGTGGAGGTGGAAACACCAAAACGGGGGTCTAACTGAGGTATACCCCTAAACATCCCCCCAACATTCTCCCTCTATTCTATGTGTAGGTGGAGAGATCTTGGAGCAAGCTGGAAAAAAGGTTATTGTGTGAGATCGTCTTCATCACCCTTGTGGTAATCTACTTTCTTTATCACATTCATCTTTACGTTTCATATTTCATTGTCTTATTTTGCACCTTTAGAAACTCGTAACTAGGTTGTTAGTCCACTTTTTAGAGGTTAGACCTTGTCTCCCTAGTTTTCTAGCTGTACGGACACCAACACACCTAAGAGACACCAATGCGCCACGTTGTCATCCCAGAACTGCACTTTTGTCCCCTCGCAGAGAGCTATTTGAGACACACAGTTGACCCTAAAAAACTAGCTTGCCTAGTCTCCTTTCAATTCTCGGGTTTGAAGAGTGATTGAAGGACCTCATAGTCCTCATAATTCTCATTCTATCCATTATAACACTCCTTTAAATTGAGGTAAACTAGGGCAGCCATACTACTCTTGGACTTTTGTGACTTGGAGCGTTGCAGTGGTTGGTCCCCCTCTCTTAAATTTTTGGTGAACTTGACGTGAAACGTTTTGGTTCCATTTTGCGATACTAAAAGTTCCTTTCCTTGTATCCTAGGATCACTGTAGGTGTGATTGTTGTGAGGCTTCTACCTTACAACCCAACCTATGACCCCTAGTAGGCATAGTTGGAAGGATCCAAAGGTGTTGCACGACAAAACCAGAATTGGGTCACTGTCTAATCCTGTAACCTTTAGGAGACTCTGTAGAAGTGTTGTTTAGTGTGCGCGATGGCCTCTTTCTTAAATCATCCTATTCACTCTATGAAACTTGTGAGTGTTGGTACTGGTATAACCTTCACTTCATAGGACCTGCTCGTGGGCTTCAACAGGGAACCATCTCCTCTTTACATTCCTATGAGGATAAATGGGAATACCGTGGCAGGTGTTCTCATTGATCCGACATCTCAATTAAATATCATAACTGAGAAGATCATGCGAATAAAGTTCCTTCATAAGATCATATGCACCTAAAAGTACCATCTGCACACATGACAAAATTTTCATACCTTCCTATAGGGAGTATTGTCCTGTTGGTCCTTGTTGGACCTAAATCTGTGAACCTTAAGTTTGAAATCATTCCAGGGTCTGAACTCTTTAGAGTGAAGCTAGGTATCCCTTGATAGGTAGCTATGAATGCAGTTCCCTAGGTTGTGCACAAGTGTCTGAAATTCATTCATGGAGGTTTTATACACTTTGTCCATGACACTAGTTATAGACCACCCATTGCACATGGAAGCTATACCTTAGATTACTTTTGGCCTACATCTATCAGTCCTCTCCGACCCAAGAAGGACCTCCTGCATCACATGTACCAAAACTATAAGAAAGGATGTTCTAGGCTGAAAGTGAGATACCCTCCTTCACCTTATTCTATTTCACGTAAGGCTTTCCTAAAAGTTGATAGTGATGTCGCCAAGGCACAAAGAAGAGAAGAAGAGAAGCAATCTTGAGATCCTTCCTCTCCCTCTTCCACTGTTTAGCCCAATGCTTCCTCTCACTCTATTGTGGTACCATTTTCTTCTATCTTGCATTTGCGAGAGAATCCCATGGTTCGCACTTGGTGAAAGGCCAAGCGCCCGATTTTTGAGCTTCCTATCTTACCCATAGATCCTAGGCCCATTCAATACAGTAGATAGAAACCCCCTTGTGGGGAGTCCTCTATGGCCTCCTACCGCTCCTGCTCCTAAAATAATGAATGGGAAGAGGCTCATTGTTGAGGCACTAGAATCAGTTCTCCTTGTTGTTTCTAAACCTTCTCCTCCTATTCCCATCCAGGAGTCTGTCCCTCCATTGGAAATAGTTGTGGAGGACACTCCCATGGCTGAATAGGAGCCTTCCATTTCTTCACAAATTGTAACTTCTAGTTCGAAGATTCACAAAAACCACCTTGTATGTGAATGCAAGTGCCGATAAAAGGCTCTTCTGGCTAAGAAATCCACCTTACAAAAGAAGGAAGAAGAGATGACCGCTCCTATATTAGGACCTCTTTCCGTATCCTCATCTCTCTTCCCTTATGTTTCTATCAAAGCTAAATCTATATCACTTTCAACTTCTGCTATGAGCGCACATGCACCTGGGAAGGTGCAGGTGTTCATTGCTCCTTTGGTGGAGCTACCTATACTAACATCCATTCTAGATGTATCACCTTTTCCAAAGCCTATAGATATGGTTAATACTTTAGTTGTATCTATGATGGTTCCTTCCTCCTCTCCCTCTACCCTTCTTGCTTCGTCCATAGGGAGTTCGCCTCCTTTGACAAAGGAAAAGGTAGAGAGTGGTGCCTTCAACAATGGAGGATGTAAGAGGATCCCACCTTTTCTAAAAGGTGGCCTTGCACTGACTTGTTATGTCTTAGTGATAGAATCAGTCCCAACCTCTCTTGAGTTCGTCACCGCTCCTCAGTCTCTCGATGAGCCTAACAATGAACCTCAAGAACAAACCCCTCCATCTATCGAGGTAAAACATGGAACTTCCATTAAGTGCATGTTTAACTTGGTGGATGACTTTATGAACTTGTTAGCAATCTTGACAAGGTCGTTGACCTTAGACTCACAAGAGTTGAGTGACAGAGACCTCACAGGTCCTTCTTCCTTAGCCCTTCTTGTAGGAGGATTAGAAGCTCCTCCCCTTAACATTACACCATTGCAGGCTCATCATCCTTCTCCGTATGATGATCTAGACTGGGAAGTTGATGACCTCTTGGTTGACCAATGTTAAGGGGAGACCCTCTTCTTGATCTTTAGATTAGATGTGTGTGTGTGTTGTGATGCGTTTCCCCCGTGATTGTGTTATATGTGCCTAGATGACCCTCATCACCCTTGTTGGTGCTTGGATATAGGCATGTAATTTGTGTTGTAATCCTTCCTCTATGTGTATCATCATTCTTCCATGTTTGTGATTGACTTTTGGAAAATTGGGGATGATGCAAAGTGTTGGGAGAATTTAGGCTTCCTTCCATGTTGACCCAATTTTTTATTTTTATTTTAAATCTTTTGTGCATTCTTCTTGATCTGGTTGGGGATTGATGATCTTTCACCTCACACCGTGATTACCTACTATTCATAAATAAAGGTAGATCTGACCCCGTGAAACCAGATCCCCCTATGCCCTTTAATCGTGTTCTCTTTTCTTTTGCTTTCTCTTTATCTCTCTCTCTCTTCTTTACTTGAGTTGTCCCTTTCATGTCTGACAATGCCACTCCTACATAATTTGGTCTTTAGAAAATGCATTTGTTTCCAAATGAATCTTTTCTCGAAAACCCTAATGAAACATGTTTCCTTCATCATGGGTTTGTAAAGAAAGGACTCAAGAACCTTCCTCTGAAGCAAGAACACCTTTAATCTTCCCCTCGCATGGGGGCATATCCTTCCTTTCAAATTCCTTGATGAAAAATTGATTCGACAAAGAAGGCATTGGCTCTTGAACAGTGCATCCCTTTAGTGGACCCCTTCATTTTTGCATCAGGTTCCCAACAGAACCCCTCAAAAATCCTTTTACATCTTGGCATCTAGCTTGGTGGAAACCTGACTAGACTAGTCTCACATCTTAGCATCTAGCTTGGGGGCGGCCTAACTAGACATTTTTCCATATCTTTGCATCTAGCTTGGGGGCAGCTCGACTAGACTTTACTTTTCAAATAGTGCATCCCTTGAGTGGACCCCTCTTACATTTTGAAGGGTTCCCAAGGGACCCCTTTAAAATCCTTCTAGTTCAATGATGGTTTGCATGATTGTTTGTTTACTAGCCTATGTGGCCGCTTCCTAACGTGTTTTGTCTATGGGTAAACATGTCACCATTCTTGACTTTGTAGAGTCCCCTTTGCTCAATCTCCCTCTTGTGAGAGTTCTTGGGGGATACCTTCTTTGTAGGTCTATGGGATTGTAAGGTGGTTTCCTGGTTTCCTTCATGTGAGAGTTCTTGGAGGATACCTCCCTTGCAGGTTCGTGAGCCTATAAGTCACCTTCATTCTTTAGCTTTATAGTTGCACAGAGCTATGAAGTCCTTTCTTGCACTTTTGGGTTTTCCAGACCGTGATCTACCTCCTCATTGGTACAAGTATACATCTCTAACCCTAATAATTCTTTGGTCTACTTTACGGAAGCACTCATCAAAACTCATGCTCACTAAAGTGGGGGAAAAATGTATAGGAGCGAATTTGCACCCCTTATGTAAATTCCCCTTTTACCCCTCTCCACTTTAGAAAACCAAATTTAGAGGATTAATTTAACATAAGCCCGCTATTACCATCACACTTGGTGCCTATTTTCAGTGTTAGTGGAGGCATTTCTATTAGGATTCCCTTGCGACATGTAGATGTCCGTGTGGCACAGTTACATCCCTAGAAGACTCCTTGGATGGAGTCTATAGAGACATTACACTTCCTATTGGAAGTCAAAGAGTAATGCCCCCCTTTGGCTAGGCGACCCAAATATGGCCATTTCTTTCATTCTTCCTTCATATTCTTCATTTCATCATCCATTTTGAAGATTACAAGATATTTTGGCTAGCTCTTGAGCATCTCTTAGCATTCTAGCATTCATCCACAAGTTTTGTAGTAGCATCTCACACTTCATCACTTCAATAGAGAAAGCGCATGAAAAATCGATTACAATAGAGGCTTGAGTTCCTCTAATATTTCTCCTCCACTAGCCTTGAGCGCTTTAGACAGAGGTGGTAAGCTCCTCACTCATCTTCTCTATCATTTGGTTGAGTTAGCACATATTTTTTTGTAGTGTCTTTGATGTACTTTGCTTGTATTTCCCTCTTTATTATATTATTTCTACAACATTGCAAACTTGGCTATCCATGGAGGTGGAAACACCAAAACAAGGGTCTAACTGAGCTAGACCCTTAAACATCCCCCCAACATTTTCCCTCTTTTCTGTGTGTAAGTGGAGAGATCTTGGAGCAAGCTGGAGAAAAGGTTATTGTGTGAGATCATCTTCATCACCCTTATGGTAATATACTTTCTTTATCACATTCATCTTTACGTTTTGTATTTCATCATCTTATTTTGAACCTTTAGAAACTCATAACTAGGTTGTTTGTCTACATTTTAGAGGTTAGACCTTGTCTTCCTAGTTTTCATGTCGTACGAACACCAACGCACCTATGAGATACCAAAGCACTACGCTGTCATCCCAAAACTGCACTTTTGTCCCCTAACAAAGAGCTATCCAAGACATAGAGTTGACCCTAAAAACTGACTTGCCTAGTCTCGTTTCAAATCTCGGGTTTGTAGAGTGATTGAAGGACCTCATATTCATCATCATTCCCATCTCTTCCATTCTAACACTCCTTTAAACTGAGGTAAGTTAGGGATGCCATATGACTCATGGCCTTTCGTGACCTTGGGCCTTGCAGTGGTTGGCCCCCCTCTCTTATAAGTAGACAAACATATCATTGGATCAAAATGGGTATTCAGAAATAAGCTGAATGAGAATGAGAAAGTTGTTAGAAACAAAGCAAGGCTTGTGTGTAAAGGCTACTCACAAGTGGAAGGTATGGATTTTCAAGAGACTTTTTCCCCAGTAGCAAGAATGGAAGCTATAAGGATGTTCATGGAATTACCTTCTTATAAAGATTTCAAAGTCTATTAGATGGATGTCAAGTGAGCATTTTTGAATGGTGAACTAGAAGTACAGGTCTACATGGAACAACAAGAAGGATTTCAGTTAACAAATCAACTGGATATGGTGTGTAGATTAAATAAACCTTTATATGGATTAAAGAAAGCTCCTAGAGCCTGGTATGCAAGGCTAGATAAGTATTTGAGTCAACAAGGATTTAACAAAGTTACGACAGACATTAATTAATATTTCAAGACTAAAAATGAAAAAATATTGATTTTAGTTGTATATGTTGATGACATTATCTTTGGAGGGAATAAAAAGATGTGCAAGATGTTTGTGTTGAAATTCACAAGAAAACTGAGAGGGGGGGTGAATCATTTGTATCAAATTATTTACTTCTTAACGTAATCAATTCCACTTTATCCTCAATCTGTTATTAAGTGAGAACATGAAAATGCAGATAACAAAAACACAACACCTGAGACACTAGATTTATGTGGAAAACCTTGATGAGGGAAAAACCACGGTGAGGATTAACTCACAACATAGTATTAATGTAATACTGGATACAAAATTCTCATTTTCAAAGGGATCACTGCCCAAATACAAAGGATCACTACCTAGATCAAGGGCTCACTGCCTTAGGACTCATTGTCCAAAAGAGAGGTTCACTGCCTAAAGAAAATGCAAAGAAATAGATAAAGATCCACAACTAGGAGTTCCACACACTTCACAACTTGATCAGAAGATTATGAATACAATGAAGTACTATTGCCACAATTTTCTCTTCCACACTCTAATTTTCACACTTGTTTGCACACTCTTCTCTTGCTCGGATCGAATGATGTATGGATATGAAATTCACTACAACTTAATTTGTATTTATACCATCTTCAACCTCAAGAACATTCTCCAAGGTCAGTTATAAAATTTCATTCACAAATTCAAACTAGGTCGGCTACTCAACATTCCCGTGGTGGATAAGAATGTGAGGGGACCAAATACATATTTAATTTAGGACCCAAACAACATCTTGAAGCTTTCACATGCTTCCTCAAGTTGATGCAAAAAACAAAATGTAACGTGTAGACACCAGGTCAGCCAAACCTAATGAAAACACCAATTATCTTTGAAGTAGGCACATCTTTAGCAAGATAAACACACGTGGATTTACCAACACACTTCACCAGTCATTTTACCATCTCTAAGAACAACTCAAATACATCTACAACAATTTCAACAAACTTCATTCATAGAGAACACTTCACCATTTCAACTAGGACAACCAACAAAAACATAGAGACTCTAAAGCAAGTCTTTCGGAGTGGCAAACCACAAGAAATTTTATCAGAACACATAAATCATCAGAAATAGTCATCTTCTAGATCCACAATATTTGAAACCAAAAATCAAAAGACTGCAAAGCCAAAACATTTTTCCCAGTCCGCAAACAAATAGTTCTAGAAAACTAGTTCACACACCGGTGAACATATCTTCTTCTCTTCATCAAACCAAAAGGTGAAACTCAGCATATACAATCCATTTAATCTTATGAACACACCTAAAGAACCACATAGGAATATGATTAACACAAAATAAGTGTGGACCACAATCCCAGAGAATGCTCAGAACACACTTCAACACAACTTTCATTATTTCTCAAATTTTCTCAAAAGCACTTGGGAGAACCCAACTTACTCAACCTATATAGTGTTGACATAAATGAAAACACCACCAAACACATCCATACTTGTAAAAATATCCCCATTTTTCATTGATGGCAACACAAGATTTTAAAAACCATCAAAGATAGTATACATGATTCTTAGAAGCGGCAACCTCCCAAGCATAAAATTTTCACATGATTCTCTCTCCCACATCCTACATGATTTTTTAGAAGTGACAACCTGCCAAGCATAAAAATTTAACATGATTCTCTCTCCCCCTTTGAAATCAATGGCAAAGGAAATTTTTGCCAAACAAAGCTCTATTCACTCCCCCTAAGGAGTACACTCACATTACATACTGCAACAATGCACTTCTCTACTCCCCCTAAGGAGTAGACCTCAATCACTAGCCCAAAACAAAAGAGTGTGTGAATCCACTGGACTAATGCAACTCCATGTGCACTTAATTCAAAGAAGAAGGGGTAGAAATCCCTAACTTCCCTATGAGATACTCAAAATTATCCTTTGGAAGGGATTTAGTGAATATGTCTGCAAATTGTTCTTTGGTAGGTACATATTCAAGTCTAACTTCATTCCTCAATACTTTCTCCCTCAAGAAGTGATACTTGATAGATATATGCTTTATTATAGGATGCATCATAGGATTGTTTTAAATATTTATCACTTGTATTGTCATAATAGATAGAATTAGGTTCATCACTCACCACACCTATTTCCATAAAAGTTTTCTTCATCCAAAGTACCTGTGTACAACAAGATGTTGCTGCAATATATTCAACTTCTATAGTGGATAGAGAAACTGAATCCTGTTTCTTTCTCAACCATGAAACTAATATTCCTCCAAGGAAGAATGCTCCTCCACTTATACTCTTGTGGTCATCTACACATCCAACCCAATCAACATTAGTGTAGGAATTCAAAGTGAAATAATTGTCCTTTGGGTACCATAGTCCATAGTCTAGAGTTCCTTTAAGAAATCTAAATATCATCTTCAAAACTTTAACATGTGCTTCCTTTGGTTCTGCTTGAAATCTTGCAACTAAACATACTACATGCATAATGCCTAGTCTAGTAGCAGTAAGATACAAAATTCCACCAATCATGGATCTGTACATGCTCTGATCAACTTTAGTAGATTCATCATCCTTACTTAGCTTGCATCCAGTTACCATAGGGGTACACACTAGTTTAGAGTCATCCATTCCAAACTTTTTTAACAATTCCTTAACATACTTATATTGTGAAATGAATATCCCTTTGTCAGTTTGATTAAATTTTAGTCTAAGGAAGAAATTCAGTTCACCAATCATAGACATTTCAAATTATTTTTGCATCTCTTCAACAAACATCTTACACATACCTTCATTACTACCAAAAATGATGTCATCAACATAAACCACAACTATCAGAATCTTGTCTTTCTCACCCTTGAAGAAAATATTGTTGTCTATGGACTCTTTGTTGAATCCTTGCTTTGTCAAGTATATATCTAATCTTGCATACCAAGATCTAGGAGCTTGCTTCAATCCATATAATGCTTTATTTAACTTACAAACCATGTCTGGTTTTTCTGACAGTGAAAAAATTTATGGTTGCTCCATATATACTTCTTCTTCCAATTCTCCATTAAAAAATGCATATTTGACATCCATCTTCTATACTTTGAAGTCTTTATGAGCTTAAAATTCCAAGAACATTTGAATGGCTTCCATTCTTGCTATAGCTGCAAAAGTTTCTTAAAAATCCATTCCTTCAACCTATGAATATCCTTTACATATAAGTCTTGCTTTATTCCTTACTACTTCACCATATTCATTTAATTTGTTTTTGAATACCCATTTTGAACCAATTAAATTCTTGTTTGCAGGTCTAGGGACTAGTTCCCATGTCTCATTCTTCTCTATTTGATGTAGTTCCTCTTTCATTTCTCTAACCCAACTTTCATCATCACATGCTTCATTTACAGTCTTAGGTTCTATTTTAGAAAGTAAACATAAGTTTACCTCAACCACTTTGCTTCTTGTCTTCACTCCTTCACTTTTGTCTCCAATTATCTATTCATCCGGATGATTTTTCTGAACATATTTAGGAGTCTTAGGTGCAAGTTCCATAATTTATTCTTCTTCTTCACTTTGTTCTTTTTCTTCTTTTTCTTCTTCTTGTATTTTCACACAGACCGGTTCATCAGGTTTAACTTCATTTATTTCCACCAGTCTATACATAGCTTCATCAACCTTCACATTAGTACTTTCAATGATTTTGCTTAGCCTCTTATTAAAACATCTGTAAGCCTCATTGTTATTTAAATATCCAAGGAAAATTCCTTCATCACATCAATCATCAAATTTTCCAATCTTCATCTCTTCTAATATAAAATCTACTCGCAAATACCTTCAAGTATTTTACAGTAGGAGTCTTACCAGTCCATAGTTCATAAGGGGTCTTAGTGTTGTTACCTCTAACTTGAACTCTATTAAGAATTTAAATAACAGTGTGAATAGGTTCTCTCCAATACACATTAGGAACCTTTTCTTCTTTGATCATAGTTATAGAAGCCTCTTGCACAATCTAGTTCTTTCTATCTACAAATCCATTCTATTGGGGGGTTCTAGGAGAAAAATAATGTCTTTTTATACCATGCTCTTCACAAAATGCATTAAACTCACTGGATGTAAACTCCCCACCTCTATCAGATCTTAAACATTTAATTCTCATGTTTTCCTCATTTTATACTCTTGCCTTAAACACCTTGAATCTATGAAGAGCTTGATAATTTTCTCTAAGAAATGTAACCCATGTCATCCTAGAGTAATCATCAATTAAAAGCATAAAGCACCTGTCACCATTCAGGATTCCTATTCTTGTAGGACCATAGAGGTTTGTATGGATTAATTCTAGCATTCTAGTAGATGATTGATCCTTTTCTTTAAAACTCTTCCTTGTCTATTTTCCCATTTGATAACTTCTGTAGATTGAATTTGAAGGCTTTATGATTCTAGGCAGATCTCTTACAACTTCTCTAGAACTGATCCTAACCAGATTATCAAAATTCGCATGTCCCATCCTCTAGTTCCAGAGCCAACTCTCACTAATTTGGGATACAAAACACTGACCATCACCACCTTTGAGTTGACAGATGTTTCCATGAGTTCTTCTTCCAGCTACAACCATAGTTCCATATCCTTTTCTGATCTCACAAGTATTATCCTGAAACACAAGATTAAAACCTTTGTTGCACATTTGTCCAATACTTAAGAGATTATTCCTTAAACCCTTTACATAATAGAGATCATTAGTGCTATGTTTTCCATAAAAGATAATTGTTCCTTTACCAACAATATTAGCACTAGAATCATCTCCAAACATGACTATACCTCCATCATACTTCTCAAGTTTAGTAAACTTACTCTTATATCTAGTCATATGATTTGAACATCCGCTATCAAATACCCAAAAGTCTTCATCTTGTCTAGAATGAAAAGCAGTTACCAGAGTACCTTTTGATTCATCCTTCTTACACTCTAGACTAGGTTCTTTTGCACATTTATTTTCTAGGGCTAGAAAAAAACATTCATCTTTATCTTCCTCGAGATTAGATTCATCATCAGAAATTCCTGCATCTTCCTGAACATAATACAACTTCTTGAACTTCCTATCCTTCTTATCCTTTTAATTATTGTTATTATCCTTATTCTTCTTTTGTGTTGATCTATTAGGACATCTTGATGCATAATGACCAATATTTCCAAAACTGAAACACTTAAAAGGCAACTTACCTTTGTATTTACCAGTACCTTTCTTCAATCTCCTTGTGAATTTTGCTTCCAAATCTTCTACATCATCATCATCATCATCATCATCATATTCTATCTTCATTGCTTTAAAGGTTGTTTCAGTCTTCTCCTTATCTCTTACAAATTTTCTCATCTGAAATGCAGTCAAGACACCAAATAGATGTTGCTTAGTGAATGTGTTCAGATCATACTATTCTTCAAGTGTAGATACTTTATCACTGTAATTATCTTGTAAGGTCATCAAGATCTTCTCAATTATATCTTCATCCTTCATGGTACCACCTTGATTCTTGATTTAAGTTGCTATAGTTTCAACTCTCTGATAATAGCTTGCAATGTCTTCTCCATCTTCCATTCTCAGATTCTCAAAATTTTTATTAGCAGTTAGTTTCCTTGACAACTTTACTCTCTCATTTCCTTCATAAATCTCTTTCAATTTTTTCCATACTTCATTTGTTGTAGCCAAAGAAATAAATTTTTCTCTTTCATTTTTAGATAAAGCACTAAAGATAGAAAACCTTGCTCTTTCATTTTCTTCAAAATCTACAACCTCATGAGTAGAGGAAGGTCCGGCTATTAGAATCACATACTTTTTCTCCATAACTTTCTAGGTATTAAAACTGAGTGAAATAAGATAACTTCTCATCTTCTCTTTCCAGTCACTATAATCAACTCCATCAAACATAGGAAGTTGCAACTTGTGCACCATCTGATTTACCTCAAGTGGTTAAGCTTTTCACTAAGGAACCAGAGCTTTGATACCAATTGTTGTAATTCACATGAAAACTGAGAGGGGGGGTGAATCAGTTGTATAAAATTCTTTACTTCTTAATTTAATCAATTCCACTTTATCTTCAATCTATTATTAAGTGAGAACATGAAAATACAAATAAGAGAAACACAACACCAGAGACACCAGATTTACATGGAAAACCTTGATGAGGGAAAAACATGGTGAGGATTAACTCACACTAT
This sequence comes from Sequoiadendron giganteum, assembly GCA_007115665.2. Taxonomy (NCBI): domain Eukaryota; kingdom Viridiplantae; phylum Streptophyta; class Pinopsida; order Cupressales; family Cupressaceae; genus Sequoiadendron; species Sequoiadendron giganteum. Next base: position 485,400,649 of record CM021102.1, on the reverse strand, counting down.
AGTAGTAATGCAATACCAAATACAAAAGGCTCACTTCCCGAATATAAAGGCTCACTACCCAGATCAAGGGCTCATTGCCTTAAGACTCACTGTCCAAAATAGAGACTCACTGCCTATAGAAAATACAAAGAAATAGATAAAGATTCACCAATAGGAGTTCCACACACTTCACAACTTGATCAAAAGATTATGAATACAATGAAATATTGTTTCCACAATTCGCTCTTCCACACTCTATTTTTCACACTTTTTCGCAAACTCTTCTCTTGCTCGGATCGAATGATGGATGGATACAAAATTAACTACAACTTAACTTGTATTTATACCATCTTCAACCTCAAGAAATTTCTCCAAGGTTGGCTATACAATTTCATTTACAAATTCAAACTAGGTTGGATAATCAACATGTTAGAGTAAAGTAATTAATTAACTTTACTCTCCTCTTAAGATTTCGCCTTGCACACATATTAGTCATTTAATAATTAATATTAATTATTAAATGCACTCACCTTTAGGGTTAGGTTTTCCTTTTAGGTTTTGATCTCCTTTTATAAGGATTGATCTCTTGTATTTCATTGATGCTCTATTTCATTTTTCTGGAATACATCTTGCATATTGTGAGAGCCAAACCCTTGTCTTGATCTGTCTCTTTCTCTGTGACAAGTCTTTTGCATGCAGGTATTAATCGGGGTCTGTGGATTTGCATTTCTCAAATCCTACATGGTATCAGAGCCAGATCTGCTGCAGCTTGTTCAGTTTTTGAAAGGATTAGATATCTAGGTTTGGTTGCATCAGATCTGTGTTTGTTTTCTAGTTTTTATTTGGAATAGGGGGTTTATTTTTTTGGTGCACTTTGAGCTCAAACGGACCTCACCGTTGAGCTCGCAGCATCCAAAAACCCCTATTTTGATATAAAATTCATCAAATTTGGCTTCACGGTGTTAGATCTACGAGGGTTTGATGTTTTTTTGAGGGTTCCTGATCCAGAGCATACCTGCAATTTTGGAGCAATTTCAACCCAAACGGACCTCACCATCGCATTCAGAGCACCCAAAAACCCCTAAATCGACTATCAAATCATCGAAATCGGACACAGTGACTCCGGGAGGCAAATTTTTTTCATTTCTGGGTCGTACGGCCTGGTACGGCACGCAATCCGAAAAAAAAATTTAAAAATCAGAGTTGTGGGCGCCGCCGTCAGTTAACCGCTAGCGGTTAAAAACTAGCGGTTAATGCTAGCGGTTAGCCTGACCACCAGGCTTAACCTTCAAACCTTTTTGGAGCAGTTTTGGTATTTTGATCATAACTTTTGCATACGAACTCGGTTTTTCGAAAACAAAATATTTTTGGAAAGCTGGTTCCGAGCCCGTTCTAATGGTGTATGAATTTCTTCAAAAATATTCAGTTTGCATGCAGTTTTTCGCAGTCAAAGTCAGATGATATTTTTGCACTCCGAGGGGCATAACTTGCTCAATTTTGCTCCGTTTTTCGAAAACGAATAGGCGTCAGAAAGGTGGTTCTGTGATCTTTCCAGATCTGCAGTTTATTTCACCAGAAAATTCTTCAGGTACTCAGATATTTGTCTCATACCAATTACTACTTTTTATTGTTTTTTGGCTTTCAGTTTGTACGGGGGATTGGATTTTTGCATTGTGGGGGGGTGTTTTTTTCTTGCTTTTTGTCATCTACATCAGAAAACCAGAATCTATAAACACCAAAACAAAACAAACAAACCCCTTCTGCATCTTCTGTCTAGTTCTGAAAGACCACTAAATAATAATAAAAAAAAAAAAACACATTCAGAGCAATTGAGGCACAGTTCACAGCATGGCCGATAGATCTATTGAGCTTCTCACACCGCATAATTATCACACTTGGAAGGGTCGCATGATGACACTTCTTCAGTCTCAAGGGTTATGGTCCTGTTTGGATGCGATTCAACCTCCATTGACTCGCGCCTTTGAGGTTATGCAGCACAGGAACAATATGGATCAGGCTATGGGATTGATTGCTTTACACATTTCAGACAGTCTCCTGTTTCATCTTGAAGGGTGTCTCACACCTAGGGCCTATTGGACCAAGTTTGAGGGACTTTTTGGCACTATCAATGAGTTTAGAGCATTGCAGATTGAGGCAGAGTTGACTTCACTTGTACCTGATTCTTTTCCCTCCATTGAGGACTTTCTGACGAAATTCAAACAACAAAGATCTCTTCTACAGGGTTGTTGTAAAGTTAAGACTGATACAGAGTGTATTTACCTGATTTTGTCAAAACTTCGTGGGAACTTTCAGATATTCTCATCTACCTTCCATTCCACTATGGATGCCTTGGGTGCACATTTTACCATGCCTTCTTTTGAGGTGTTTTGTGATCGTTTGACACGAGAGCAGGCTAAGATATCACAGTTGGATGCTCTCACAGGATCACCACACCGAGCATTGGTAGCACAGTCATATCAGGGGAAGCAGAAGCAGAAGCAGAAACAAAAATCACAGACCACAGAGCATTGGAAGGATTCTAGTTCACAGAAGACTTCTGATTCACCTTCTCCTAAGGGGGAATCATCGAAAAAAGATAGACCTAAGTGCGCTTATTGCACTAAGCTATTACATGATGAGTCCAAGTGTTATGAGAAGAAGATAGATGGATATGCAAAACAGGTTTCAGATTTGACAGCTCTTCTTGAGAAGAACCATATTCATCACTCTTCTTCATCTACTTCAGGAGGGTCTTCTTCTTCACCATCATTCCAGATAGATGGACAGGCCCCACATAAGGGTCATGCATTATGTGCAACCACCAGTTCACATTCATCTAGATGGCTACTGGATTCAGGTGCTTCACACCATATGGCATCTTCTCAGGACATGTTCTCATCTTTCGAGGCTGCGTCCTCACCACACATATTGATGGGTAATAACACTTATATGAGTGTATGTGGGAAAGGTTCTATCGATATTGATGACGGTACATTCAATGATGTACTATGTGTTCCATCTTTGTCCACTAACCTTCTCTCCATCTATCAGATTGCTCACAGTGGGACAGGGAAGACAGTTGAGTTCACACCTGATTCAGTGCACATCAGAGACATTCAGACTGGCAACATTGTTGCAACAGGGACAGTTGATCATTCTTCCCGATTGTATGCATTCACACACTTTGGTCCACCATCTCCCTCTCTTTCTACAAGAGAGCATGCAGTATCTGAGGAGAAGTTCGGTCACTTGAACTTATGTGTTCTTCCATCTGTTCATGAGACTAGTGTTGAGACTTCTACACCTCTTCCTCCTGTTGAGATCACATTTGTTCAGCAGGATACCTCTTCAGTTGTGACTGACATTGTTGCTCCACTCATCGAGCCATCAAGTGCAATTGTTGAGGCCATATCTGAGGATATTCCTTTCCTCACAGATGATAGATTCAGCACACCTGTTATCCCTTCTTCATTGGAGATTACATTTCAGGATCATCTTGAGTTGTTTGATTCACCATTCTATTACTCAAACACTCATTCTCCAGTTCAGTTCTTCAATGAGCATCATCCAGGACTTCCATTTTCACCTCACTTCCAGGGATTTCCTCTTCTTCGACCGTTGGATCTGTTTCTTCCTCCGGGGCGACACATTGGTTTGATCATTGGCACAGGGGTTCTCTCATTCTGGGGGGGCTTTGGAGTCTCCACTCTCTCTCATGGGGGGGTATCTGATTGTATATCTGCATATGTTCTTGAGAGAGTCTCTTGAGACATTTCATTTGTACTTTCTTTTTGCATCTTTTTTTGGAGAGGAGTTTTTTCCCACTGGGTTTTCTCCTTTTCTCCGTTTCATAGAGATTTCCTTGTACTTGGGTACCTGATCAGGCCTAGTTGCCGGGACCCAATTTTACTTTCTTGCACTGTAGTTCTTTTGCTTTCTTGCACTAGTCTGTAGCTGCACTCTTGCTTATCTTAAGGGGGGGTGTTAGAGTAAAGTAATTAATTAACTTTACTCTCCTCTTAAGATTTCGCCTTGCACACATATTAGTCATTTAATAATTAATATTAATTATTAAATGCACTCACCTTTAGGGTTAGGTTTTCCTTTTAGGTTTTGATCTCCTTTTATAAGGATTGATCTCTTGTATTTCATTGATGCTCTATTTCATTTTTCTGGAATACATCTTGCATATTGTGAGAGCCAAACCCTTGTCTTGATCTATCTCTTTCTCTGTGACAAGTCTTTTGCATGCAGGTATTAATCGGGGTCTGTGGATTTGCATTTCTCAAATCCTACACAACATTCCCACAGTGGATAAGAATGTGAGGGGACCAAATACATATTTAATTTAGGACCCAAACAACATCTTGAAGCTTGCACATGCTTCTTCAAGTTGATATAAAAATCCAAATGTAATTTGTAGACACCAAGTCGGCCAAACCTAATGAAAACACCAATGATCTTTGAAGTACATGCATCTTCAACAAGATAAACACACACAGATTGCCCAACATGCTTCACCAGCCATTTTACCATCTATGAGAACAAATCAGATACATCCACAACAACTTCAACAAACTTCATTCATAGAGAACACTTTATCGGTTCAACTGGGACAACCAACAAAAACATAGACTCTGGAGCAGGTCTTTTGGAGTGCCAAACCACAAGAAGTTTTGTCAGAACATAGAAATCATCAAAAATAGTCATCTCCCAAATCCACAAGATTTGAAACCAAATATTAGAAGACTAAAAAGCCAAAACATTTCTCCCAGTCCACAAACAAATAGTTCTGGAAAACCAGTTCACACACCGGTGAACATATCTTCTTCTCTTCACCAAACAAGAAGCTGAAACTTGGAATATACAATCCATTTAAGCTTATGAACACACCTACAGAACCACATAGGCATATTATTAACATAGAAGTAATGCGAACCACAATACCAGAGCACACTCAGAACACACTTCAACACAACTTTCATTATTTCTCAAATTTTCTCAAAATCACTTGGTAGAACCCAACTTACTTAACCTGTATAGTGTTGACATCAATGAAAACATTAATGAAAACACCACCAAACACATCCATACTTTCAATAGTTTATGAAAGAGATACAAAAATAATTTGAAATGTCTATGTTTGGTGAGATGAATTTATTTTTTGGGCTAGAGATTAATCATTCAAAGAAAGGAATTTTTATTTCACAATATAAGTATGTGAAAGAGATATTGAAAAGATTGGGGATGGATAGTTCCAAACCAGTAAGTAATCCTATGGTGATTGGTTGCAAGTTGGGTAAAGATAATGATTTTCCTAAGGTTGATCATTGCAAGTATAGGTCTATGATCAGTGGATTACTGTATTTGACTGCTACTAGACTAGATATTATGCATGTAGTTTTTCTTGTAGATAGATTTCAAGAAGATACAAAGGAAAAACATGTTACTATAGTTAAATAATATTTAGATATTTGAATGACACTTTGGATTATGGATTATGGTATCCTAAAGACACTAACTTTACACTTAGTGCTTATACAAATGTAGATTGGGCCAAAAGTATAGATGAAGAAAAGAGTAAAAGTGGTGGTGCATTCTTTCTTGGATTTAGATTAGTGGCATTGTTGAGTAAGAAGAAATATTTACACTTTGTCTACTGCTGAAGCTGAGTATATTGCTATTGCATTTTTTTGTACTAAAGTTTTATGGATGAAACAGATATTGAAGGATATCACAATGTTGTATGATGATCCTATTTCTATCTTATGTGATAATACAAGTGCAATTAACATTTCGCAAAATCCTCTAATCCACTTGATAATGAATCATATATCTATTAGGTATCATTTCTTGAGAGAGAAGGTCATGGATAATGAATTCAAGCTTGAGTATGTTTTCACAAAGGATCATGTTGTGGATATATTTACAAAGGCTCTTCCTAAAGATACTTTTGAGTATCTTTGGGATAAGCTAGGGGTTATTTCACCTCCATTTACAAACTAAGATGCATTTGGAGATGCATCAATCTGGTGGCTTCATGGTTCTATCTTCTTGGACTGATGATTTTGGTGGCTACCTCTCAAGGGGAGCAATCACTTGTAAGTGTTTTCATTACGATTATTCTATTTTCATATCAAAGGAAGTTTCAATGAACACATCTTTTTACTTTTCCATTAATGTCAAAGGGTGGGAGAGAGAGCATGTGAAAATGAAAGAAAAATAATAAGAGAAAATAGGTAATGAGGAAGATGATATTCTAAGGGGGAGAAGCAAAAGGAAGAATCTTGAGAAGTATTTTCAGAACTAGTGTGTGTATTTGATGGTTTTTCACATCACGTGTCACCATCAATGAAAAAGGGGAAGATTATTGCAAGAATGGAAAGAGGAATGAAAGTGTTGTCATTCATATCAACTAGTCAAATATTTATCTACTATTTTTTGTTGACTATATATGTTGAGGATATTGAGAAAATTGTATTAAAAGAAGATTACATGTATTCAGTTGTTGAGGATGTTGATCCGATACTTGTGAACTATATTTTCTGTGTTTTGGCTAAGGTCCAAGAGAATTGTTGCTAGTTCAAATTTCTCTTTGTTGAAGTCTTATGACTTGTGGTTCTAGAGTTGTGTTAGCCTAGTTCTATTGAATATGGTTTCAACATTTGGAAGCATCGAGCTTAATTGATCTATGTATTTTACACTAGTTTGGCCAATCGTGAGTCAAGCACAATCTTCAAAGTTGATGAAGCATGTTGGATCTATTATGGGTCCCAGTTAAGCACATGTTTGGGTCACCCTCATTCTAATTCCACCCTAGGATGTTTGGCGTCGACCTAATTTGAATTTGAAATTGGATGGCCAACTTTGTATTTTTTCAAAGTTGGAGATGGTATAAATACATAATGTGCTAGCAATGAAAATTGTACATAAGAAAAGAAGGAAGATAAGTGAAAGAGAAGATGTGACTTTGATGCTATTCTGAAAGTGTGAGTTATGTGTGTGGTTGATCAGTGTAAAGCTTAATGCTGAGTTTCTAAATGTAGTGAGTAGAAGGCGAACTTTGTCATTCATGCAAGTTGATCAGTGATTGTGGTTGAATCCTTTGTTGCATTGGGATTGTTGTCTTTCTATAACAAGTATTCTTTGTCTTCTTTGTATCTCTATGGCAGTGAGCCCTTCGAGTTGTAGCCCTATGGACAGTGAGTCCTTATTTCAGCTAGTGAGCCTTATCTCAAGTAGTGAGCCTTATTTCAAGAAGTGAGCCTTTTTGTAATCAGTTTTGATATTCTCTATAGTGTGAGTTAATCCTCACCATGGTTTTCCCTCATTGGGTTTTCCATGTAAATCTGGTGTTATTGTGTTTGTGCATTGGCATTTGATGGTTAATCACTTAATCAATTTATGTGTTAGTTCTAGTAATTGAATTTAAGGTTATAATCTATGACAATTGATACACCCCCCTCTTAGTTGTCCTATCCAACAAGCAAGAATATCCATATTCTTTTAAAAAATGCTCATATCATTCCCTTGGATAATTAAAGCTAATTGCTATGAAATCACTTCATTTGTTTCATTCCTCCAATCTTGTAAGGTTCTAATGTTACCATCATCTTTTAATATGGATGGGAGGAGACCATGATTCACTTCATGAAAAAATTTAAGCAACTCTCTTATCTTGGTCTCCAAAGGCTCTATTTTCACCTTGAACTCTTGAATTCCATTTACAATTTTTAGGGTTGGGTAGAGTTTATCAGGCTTATTTGTATCATATTTAGCTCCTACAACCATCATCCTCAACTCCTAAAGTCTTGGGATCCATGTTTCCATAAGAGGAATTTCCAACTTTGTATCAATATCAAAATTGTTTATTGCATCCTTCATGGTAGAATAATTAACATGGATGCTAATTAATCTATTTTTGACTCCTTTATTCAAATTATCCAAATCTACAATGACAATTTTCATATTGATAACAAAAATTTCTCTATCATTCTTGTCACATTTTTCTTCATACTCCAATTTATAGAGTAGTTCCTCCCTGTTGATCTCCTCTTCCTGTGGTGCCTCTCATGAGCTAATCTCTTCAATTGAGATGGGAACATTTCCAATATTGTAGGGAATAATTTCCCATGAATGACTTGTTGGAGGTGGAGTAGTAGTAGTTGTTGGCTCTTGTGTAGTAGAAGGTGAAGCAACATCAATTTCCATTGGCTTACCATATTGTAAGTTTTGCATTTTTTCCTTTGACAATGCCAGTTCAATCTCTAGCTACATGGTGCATTGTTGATTCTTCCCGTAATCAATGAATAATTCATTGTACCTTTTACTAAACTGTTCCTTCTCAAGTATAACAAATTCTACCTTTTCCCTTACAAATTGTGCAACATTTACATAAATTATTGCTGCCTCAATTGCTGAAGTGTCTTACACTCTCTTTATTATCAAGCCTCTCGTGCAATCTACAACAGGCTCTATAATATCAAGCTTATTGGTATTGGGGGCTAGGGACCAGATGGCCAATGTATCCCACTGCTCATTGAAAGAAAATTATTGTAGTGCAATTGTAACTTCCTCCTATGAATTGTAGAGAGGCCTATCATATCTCTTTATTGTGTCAAATACAATGGAAAAAGAAAAATCCCATTTGGGAAATAAAATAATTCCACATTTTCTAACCAGTTCTCTACCCTTAGCTGTAGTTACCTTTTGATATTTCTTCGTCATATATTTTATGACTTGTGATGTGATGACGGTAATGGGTAGCTTAGGATGGAAGATCCTCTATTTTGCAACCCTATCTGTAAATTCATCCTTCTTCGCCCTCCAAACAAATTCCATGAAGGCATTGGACTGCACAAAATAATCATCATCCATAAATTTATTGCATGACTCTTCCCTTACAACATTTTGGATATTCAAGCTAGTGAGGTTAGTCTTGCTTCATCTCAAACCAAGATGTTGTGGCATAATCTCCCTTGGTGGAGATGGAATCCCTTGTTGCAATTCTTCCTTAGTGACCTGGATCTCATCATCATAATCCATTTCATAGTCCACCAAGCTAGCTGATTGAACCTTTTGTTTCTTTTGAGGTAGATCCCTTTGTGGCGAGGCTTGTCTCAATGGGGAATCAATGTCAATGAATTTAGGTCCAAATTACTTTGGAGGAGAAAGTGGTGGAATTTGTGGCACTTTTGAAGGAATCCTTTGCTTCTCTGTTTGAGAAGGGGTAGCAATTGTATCCTTTCCCTTCACCTTATTTTTCTTCCTTCTAAAAACAATGACCTTCTCTTCCTTGGGGCTAGTATGTTGGCATTTTTTCCATTACAGGGGTGTCCCCCACATCTTGTTCTTCTATGGAAATGGCCTTTCCTTTTTCTCTGACCAATATCTTACCTTCCAAGTGCCCTACTACTGTCTCAAAGTTTTGGAAAACAAATTCAATTCTCTACATTTCATTTGGAATTTATGCAAGGGAATTGAATTGTGGATCCTTGTCCCTTATTTTCCTTTGAAATTTATCAAAATCAATCCACTTTTGTTTTCTATCTTCATTCTTTAAGAAAATTAAAAATATTCCTAATCACATCTTTAGGGAAATAAAAAATGTGAATAAAATTTGAACTCCTATATCTTATTTTCAACCATTCCATGAAACCTTTAGGGTCATGGTTTCTTGCTATTTCTCTTCTCATATTTAGTGGTTTAATAATATCATTTATCTTATCCCACTCTCCTTTAATTATTGCAAATTCTAAAAAGAAAGTATATGAAGGGAAGAATGTTCCCTTTCCTTGATATTTTAAATGATTGTTTTCCACATTCCCCAATCACCATATTACTTATAAACAACCAATTATTTATAGCACATCTTTTGGCAGTAAATAGGGTGAAACAATTTCACAATAGAATCTCAAAATAGTGTAAGTAGGATAAGGGATAACATCCCCCTAGTTGTGATCCACAGAAAATTCAGGCCTCCTCTCCTTGGGAGTTAGAAAATCATGCAAGGCTTTAGTGATCCTTGGCATGTTCATAATTAGTACTCTCCACAATTTGGAGGCAAATAAATTCTCAAACATAAAAAAATCAAAAAATTTATCATCCTTATGGAGGACCGTAGTCCAGTATTGATCATGAAGCTCCAAGCTACCTTTCTTCTACTCAAGTGTCATGTCTTGACCAAAATAACCATCTCCCTTGAACAATAACATATGCATGAAAAATGAGTACCAAGAGAATTTTACTCCATCCTTACCCTTCTTCAACTCAACTAGGCCCTCATGCATCCTCTTTTCCAGGTATCCTCCATAGTCATACAATGTATAATAATTGTGATGTTGAATATGTGCGACCATGTACATCCATACCATGGGGATGCCTATAGCATGGTCATAACCAATCATTTGGAATATGGAATAGAAATTTCTCTAAAAGTAGGACATAAAATACTTAATGGGGTAGGGTTCCTTATTTGATGGACCTAAAACTACCCTTCTACCATCCACAGATGCCAAATAGTTCAGTAATATTGAGGTCTTGAATGAGTATTTGAATATTTCATATTCTACCTTGAGATTTTTCTCATCAATGGGCACCATGTCCTCACTCCACTTAGTGAGCTTGAAAATTTCTGAAATTTCCTTTCTTGTCACCTTCACCATATCTTTACCATCAAAATTTCTCACAATCCTTGTGACTAGATCATAAATCCTAGATAATTCTTTCAAAAATTCGACATCCACGTAAACACTTGGGACTATTACTTTTCCTAAATCCAAGTCCCAAGGGTTTCCTATAGGAATGCCACAATTCATGTTGCCAAACTAGCAATTAAAAATTTTCCACCCATTGTAGGGCAAGGTGGCATCCTTGATAGTACATTTCTTATCAACTAATCTCTCTACAATTTTATTTCCATGAAACTGTGAATATTTATTCACGCACCGCTTTTCCTTCACAACTTTCTCTTTATTTTATGGCTTTGCCTTTTTTTGTATCACTCATAGCTTCACAGCGGTCACCATGTGGCATCCTATCGGAGCTTTCATTTGGGCCGTATCATTTTTCTTTTGTTGAGCTCCATTTTCTTTACGCGTGACCTTCGCTTGTTTCTTTCCGAGTTAGGCCCACATTGCAATTTATTTTGCTGGGAGGTTGAACACATGGCTTTCCTATTGGTGCTTTCTCTTGATTCATCCCACATTTCTTTTTCCAGGCTCCATGTGTTTGACGTGTGGTGCTCATTCCTGTATCCGTTATCTTGGGTTTGATGCTTGTTCTGTGTGTTCTTTTCTCTACCATGTTTTCTCTTCTGCTACCGTGTGTTCTCTTTTGCTGATGCATGGCCCAAGTTTTTCAAAGGATATGCCTATTGGTGTGCTACTGGATGATCTTTTTGTTGGTGCTGGCTCAATGGAATTGTGATCATTGATGGCTTTGCTGAAGCATCTTTCTCATGGCGGCTTCAGGCGATGGGTGGATTATTTAAGAAACCTTTTCTTCATTGTTTTGGTTGTTGTTAGATGGATTAAAATTTATCGAGCACTAGGAATTAGCCTTTGTAGTGTTTTCTATTGAGCTTGAATTTGCAGGCTATGTCAGTCAATTCGGCCTTTCTATTTTCACACATTTAATAGGACATTAAACTATGCTTGTATTTTTTGAAGTATATGAACGTCTGTTTCAAGCTTTTGTAATCTCTATGCAGCTTAATAAAATGAAGATCATGTTACTACTCTTCTGTGTTGGCTTATGTTGTATTGGTTATACTATGCAAATGGTTTGATGTTCTTATATTTGCAGTATTGGGAATTATCTATTTGATAGACACTAGTTACTATTCGAGCCTTTGTTTCAACATTGTGCTTAATTAATTCCTTTCTGATTTGGCGCATCACCCTAGCTTAGGATTTTTTATTTTATGTTCATCTTCCTACCCTTTTCATCCCCCCATAAAAATGAAGAGTCGGCTTCGATAAAAACTTGGAGGTCACTTAGCTACATGCATAAGCCCCCCATTAGCTAAGTTTCCCATAAGGTTGTTGCCTACAAAATTTTGCATCAATAGTTCTTTTTCTGGCACACTCGATGGGATGCAAACTAACACGTTTGCAAGTCAATAGGAGTGTATGAGCCATAGGCCTATTACTAGGTCTCAAACTGCAATAATTCCTGGCCTACGTGTACCATCGTTGGTTTCAGTCCACGCAAGAGGTCGGTAGGCTAATACTTCACCTCCCTCTTCTCCTCCGTCTCCTGCGCCAATGGCTGCTAGAAATTATGTAGCCTAGGATGCTAGTAGTTCTTTGGTAGCACCTATGCCTCCTACAGTGTGGGCTCCAATCCTAACTTTTTCTTTAAGGCTATCCCTAAGTTCTCCAGGGATGATTCAAAAAATCTAACAAAGCACTTGTAAGGTGTAGTTGATGTATGTCTGGTGCATGGCGTTACCAATGAGAATGTGGCTTTAAGATTACTCACCGCCTCTTTCAGAGGCAAGGCATTGAACTGGTATCGTACTCTTTTGGCTAATACAGTTTCCAGTTGGGATGATCTCAGAGATCCTTTCTATGAGCACTTCTTAAATAGTGGTGACAAATCTTCGCTATATCACCTACTAGCTAGTATAAAGCAAGCTCCCCATGAAGCTTTGGCTGATTTCAATGCTTGGTTTCATTCAACTTGGCAGAGAGTTCATGTTGGTAGTTGGCCACCTCTAGATCTAACATTCATGTTCTATTTAAAGTCTATAAATGCTGATATTTCTATGATGCTACAAGCTCTTGGTGGAAATACTCTACATGATGCATACAACCTTGTCTCCACTATGGAGAACAATCTTATTGCTGTCGAAAAATTGGCGCCGAGACCTATCATGCCATTATTCCCAGAATTCAATACCGCAAAACTAGAGGTAGCTTCAAACCAACATTCCTACATCTCCCCAGTCTATATATGTGTACCCGGGGTTGACACCGAGTGTGGATCTAGTGCCTAACCCCCTGGCAGATGAAGTGAATGACATGAAAGAGAAGATGTGAACCATGAAAAATGAATTGACCAGTATGAAGCGACAATAGTATAGCTACCAGAAGCCTGCTTACCAGAACTACCAAGGTGGGAAGGCTCCTTTCTAGCAGAGCTAGTGGCAGGATAGATCGTGCAACAATACCCCCAAGCTCAATAGAACAACCAAGTCGTCCCCATGACTATGTCAATGTAGACCGTCTATCCTAGTTCAAGCAAGGAGCTAGTAGCAAGACAAAACAATCTTATTGAGGAGACTAATTCATGGTGCTTCCCTTACAATGATGCACATATTCCCCAAAATTTTCTGAGAGGGAATTTACAACAAAGAATAGTAGACCAATGAAGTCAAGGCATCATGCCTGATCACGGAGGTCATACACAAGCCTCTCAGCAAATGGATAATGTAGTTCTCACTACTCAAATGCAAGGAATGTCTATATAGAAGGAGCTAGAAATAGCTCTGGACTAGACACTCTTTTCTTGGATGGAAGGAGAAGAGTCAACATTCCCAAATGATATTTTGGTAGCCGAAGTTTTGCAAGTACAGTCAGATTACAATACTAATTCCAAGCAGAGGCTCACTAGAGAATTCACATCTTTTCCGATTGAAGGTTCACCTAATTCAACGACGAGTCCATCAAAAAATATGTCATTAGTTTCGCAACAGTCCAAGGCGGCTACTCCCAATCCTCAAAATCCACCTCCTTTGAAGATAAGAGCTCCCATGGCCACCCCGATTGTTGCCAAACAACCAGATGTACCAGCTACAAGGAAAAAGGAGCAAGCTACCATAACTCATTAGCCACAAACGCCATTCAACATGGTGGAGTAGATAAAAAAATCCTCTGCTAATGTTTCTTTGTGGGATATCCTGGCCATCCCAAAGCCAAAGCTTCTATTGCAGAAGGCATTATCAAGAGAAGAAGACATGAAGATGTCAGAGCAACCCTTAGAATATAAGACATCCAAGCTAGACTTGGATAGAGTTTTAGCAAATCAACCAGAAGAAAAGAAAGTTGAAAAAGAGAGTAAGCCTAAACCTAAGCCTTTCTTTCTAACACTTATCATTGGTAACAAACTACTGCATAATTGTATGATTGACTCTGGTGCTAACACCACCGTCATGCCTAAGCAAGTAGTTGAAGATTTGGGACTCGAATACGAGCCTCTGAAAAAGGGAGTCATGCAACTTGACAAAAACAAGGTTGAAATCGTCAGAGTAATCAAAGAATTTCCTATGACATTGTTTGCTTGTCCCAACATTACTGTGAATCAAGATACTGTGCTCATCAACGTCCCTCCTCTGTTCGGGATATGTTTATCCTGAGAATTCACTGCAAATGTTGGAGGTTATCTAGCATTGGATTGGTTGCACCTGATCCTAAGAACCAAGCATGAAGCTAAGATGAAGTTATTGTCAGAATCTTTGCATTCTGAACATGTGGCTGATGCAACCATGATCAATTTTGAGGCAACACATACTTCAATCATTTCTGAAGAGATTCTAAGTGTTGAACTCCTTGAAGAAGAATAAGCAAGCAACTCTCGGATAGAGAAAGAAGAATCTCTTTTAAATCAATTCGTAGATACAGATCCTTTTGGAAACTATCATGCAACTGGGCTAGGAACATATGCCATACATGAAGTGGACCAGATAATTCCCAGAGTGACTAGAGAGTCTAGAGGTGAAGCGTCCTCAGAGTTATGGACCTTGCACTTTGATGGAGCAAGATGCAAAGTAGGAGCCGATGCAAGAATATGTTTGATATCTCCATCCAAGGATAAGACCTTGAGGTCTTACTGCTTCTAGTTTGCATGCTCAAACAATGAAGAAAAATATGAAGGACTTGTCCACAGTTTGAGTTTAGTGGAGAGAATGGGTGCAAAGAAAATACAGGTTTTTGGAGATTCAGAATTGGTGGTGAACCAAATCTGAGGGCTCTCTACCACTAAGAATGTTTGTATGCAATCGTACTGACATAGGGTCTGGGACCTGATTGAAGGCTTTGAAGCATTCAACATCCAAGTCATACCTAGAGAGCAGAACTCTGAAGTAGACCAAATGACAACTGTTGGATCTCAGTTTGAGCCAGCTTATGAGTTAATTAACAACAAACATTCAGTGTGAGTGATTGTGTAGCCTACAGTCCCAAATAATGATCAAGATTGATAATTTTTTGATAGTGATGCTCATATTGCGTCATTTCTCTAGTTGTTCAGAGATTTTTCCAACCAATTATAGCCGAAAATCGTTGAGGCCTATGAGGATCAAATAATGAGCTGAAATCAAATAAGCATCCCAGGGGTCTAGTCACTCTTGAGAGTCTTTTTGATTCTGATGATGCAATGAAAGAGAAGAGAAAGATTATAGCTGATAAAGGTGACTATACCGATTTGTACATCAAAGAAGATGAAAAGCTTAAGGTCGGAAAAGGAGTCTTGTAGAAGAATAAAGAAAGGTTGAAACAATTTTGCAAGGAGTATCTGAGTGTGGTAGCATGGTCATATGATGATCTTAAGGGATATGATCCTAGGATTATCCAACACACCATTGAGCTATTAGAAGGAGAAAAACCCATGCGTCAAAGGCAGAGGCTAGTCAATCCAAAGATCGAGTCACTGATGTCACAAGAATTAAATAAGTTGATTGCATCTTAGATAGTGTTCTCGATCAAGCACATCACTTGGTTGTCTAACCTAGTGCCGATCTGGAAGAAGAACGGTGATATACAACTATGCATTGAATTTTGAGACCTGAAAAGAGCATCCTTGAAGGACCACTACCCCTTGCCTTCCATGGAGGTAATTTGTAAACAGTAGTTCTAAAATGTTTTCAATGTTGGATGGTTTCTCCAGCTATAATCAGATTCATGTGAAAGAGGAGGACCTACACAAAACAACGTTTACTACCAAGTGGGGGACATATGCTTATGCTAAAATGCCCTTTGGACTTTCAAATGTTAGAGCCACTTTCCAGTGAGCTATGGAAATTTCCTTCAAGGATTTGATACATAAGATTATTCTTATTTATTTGGATGACCTGACGGTGTTTTTAAAATCTTCCAAGGATCATTTTGATCATCTCGAGCTTGTCTTCTAGAAATGCCAAGAGTTCAGGATTTATTTAATCTTGAAGAAATGTGTGTCCGGAAAGGGTTAAAGGAATAAAGGAACTCCCTCTACTTGTCAACAAAAAAAGGATTTGAATATTTTTTGGGCAAGGTTAATTTCATCAGCTGGTTTATAGAAGACTTTGTAGGGATCGTTCAACCCATCACCCTGATGCTGAAAAAATACCATATTTTCAAATGGACAACGGAAGCTAGAAAAACTTTCGAACAGATAAAAGAGGTCATCTCTTCTGCTCCCATATTGATCAATCTATATTTGTCAAAAGACTTCATTATGTACGTATTTTGTGGTGGCAACAGTATCGCTACTGTCCTAATACAGAAGGACAATGAAGATAAAAGAGAATCACCTATTGCCTTCTATTCGCACACTCTAAAAGATTATGAGGTGAAATACAACTTTGTGGAGAAGCAAGCTTTTTCTATTGTAAAGGGGCTGAAGAAGTTCTGACACCTCATATCATGCAACAAGGTGATTGTTTGTGTGTTGCACCCTAGTGTGCAAGAATACATTATGGAAGGTGAAATCACTGAGAAGTAGGCTAACTGGATAACCAAGATTCTTGAGTATGACATCGAGATCAAGCCAGTCAAGACTATGAAGGGGAAGCGGTTGTGCAAATATTTGGCAGAGAACAATGAAGAAATTTATGAGTCTAAAGTCCCAGAACCCATGCTACTAAATGAAGAGAGATTTGGAGATGATTGGCTAGAATCTAGAGTTAATTTTATGCAAACAAGAAGGTATCCTTCCGACCTCCCCTCTTTTAAAAGGAATTTTTATCGATTGCAAAATAATGGTTATGTACTCTTAGAGGGAGTTCTTTTCAAGAGAAATTTCAATGGTATCTTATTAAGATGTGTAACAAAAGAGCAGTCAAAAAGGATATTAGAGCAGTATCACGGTGGCCCAGCCGAAGGTCATTTTTCAGCAAAAACTACTGCAATCAAGATCATATGTGTTGGTTATTTATGGCTGACATTGTTCAATGACTCATATTCATTGGTGAATTCTTGCAGTGAGTGTCAGTTTTTTGTTGGAAAAAGGAAAAATGTTGCTATGCCACTGAAATCAATTATTGTGGAAGAGCCATTTGCTTAATGGGGTCTCAACTTCATTGGCATGATCAATCCATTTTCATCAGCCGGACACAGGGGGATCCTGATGGCAACTGACTATTTCACTAGATGGGCTGAGGCTGTACCATTGAAGAATGCTATAGAGGTAGAAATTGTAAACTTCCTAGAGGAATTGGTAGCCAAGTTCAGCCCGCCAAAGATAATTATATCTGATAATGCTAAATCTTTTCTTGGCTCCAAAATTAGCCAATTTGCACTCAAGTATGGAGTCTTCCTAAAGAAATCTTCTAACTACTACCCACAAGGGAATGGCCTTGCTGAATCTACAAACAAGAACCTCATTAGGCTGATCAAGAGAATAGGTTCAAAACATCAAAGGGAGTGGCATAAAAACCTCCAGACAACATTATGGGTAGACTGTATCATGCCCAAGAAAATATTGAAACATCTCCTTATGATATAGTATATGGGAAGGAGGCGCTATTTCCAATTTCTATGGAAATCCCTACCATCCAACTACTTAAGTCTCTTGAAATTAAGAAAAATGGAGCAATGTAGGTGCGTTTTTTAGAATTACTTGAAGTTCAGTAGAAAAGAGAGCACACTCTAAAGGCAATGACCAACTACTAGTAGGTGGTAAAGAGATAGTTCGACAAGAGGATGTTTAACTAGGGGCTACAATGTGGAGACTTGGTGATCAAGTTTACTGAGCGTGGAGAAAATCCCAATCAACATGGCAAGTTTGATAGCCTTTGGGAAAGACCATTCAAGATTACCCAATGCAAGCAATGCAACTCATTTGAGTTAGAAACAATGGAGGGCGAGGCCTTGGGTATTTTAGTTAATGGAATACATCTTAAAAAATTCAATTAGTTCAACTTTTGTAGTAAGTGTGTAAATATGTATATATTTTTCTTGCTTTATTATTTTTGGGTTATTCTCAGTGCTTTCTTAGATTAACAACCACATTGGTGCAAAGATTGTAATAAAATAAAGAAGGAGACAAAATATTGAAGATATATATATTGTATTAATCACAAAGATATTTACATTTGTATTCATGCTGACTTAATGGGGCCATTGGCCATGTTCCAAAATACATATATATTGTCGCTAACATAGTGTTGCAGAGAAGGTTTTAAATAAAAAGGAAAAAATGGAGAGATATTTTTCACATTTCTTTAGGCATTGGAGGGTTCAGCGATGGCAACAGGTGGCGCATGGTGAGGAAACACCATCCTCTCAAAGTTCTCATACCATTGCACCTCGCAAAAGGGTTCAACATTATGCATCCTCATTAGAAAGTGGTAGGCAACACAGACTTTGTGGCGATGTTCCTCATGAGTCTCAAGCTCAAAGCCACGCAGAAAGGGCCTAGTTGGCACAGGCCCTCCTTCCTCGAGAAGTCGGTGTAGGTTGCAAACAAATGGAATTCCATGGTTAAACTCAACAGCTCTCACTATGTTCTCCAACCCTCCAAGGTAGCATTGGGGAAAAACCCTCTTTGTTAGCTTAAGAATCTTCCGCTTTGAAATGCTGATGTCCAGTAAGGAAGCTACAAAGTGAGAGTTGATGCTATTATTCACTTTGTACTGATCCTTGTACTCCACACAATATTTTCCTAACACCCATTTGATGGATTTTACAAATAAAAGGTTTTTTACACTAGTCATGCGTTTTAGACACCTGCACCTAATTTTTCCTAGAAAGGCGGCTTGGGTCTTCTTGCAGACAAGCCTAATTGGTGTTTCCATACCTACCGCTACTCTAGCCAAATAATAAATTACTAAAGATGTATTAGGGCCTAATTGCTAAGAATGTTGAATGTAAATATGTATTATTAAAGGTGCCAAGGGTCCTATTTATAGATGGTTAGAGGCCTCCCTAATTAAGCAAGGTATGATTACGTCAAAAGCAAATGGAAGGAAGAGCCTTGACAAGTAGTATTGCAGCATGTGAAATAATGGAGATAATCAAATGCAGTTACAACTTGCTTAATTTGAGTGTTTGAAAGAGGATGAGAGAGAGAGATAGTTGTCGACTTATAGATGTTGTTGTCCTATTTAAATCAAAGAAAATATTTTAAGATGAAGCCATTGGTTGATGCGACCGATTATGATCAAGTAATCATTAAATGCAAAGGCTCACAAAAAGATATGGCGTTGCTCATTCAGTGCTTTTTCAAAGAAAATGAAGAGTCGTCGTATGAGAAGTCATATCTCTTAAATGTGTAGAATCTTTTGGTAGGTTGGTGATCTCTTCACATGCATGAAAAAGGGTTAGTGGTGCATGGCATAACTAATGTGAAAAGATAGCACGTACCCTTGCTAAGTTGATTTTATCAAAAATCAAAAAAGAAAGATAGGAGCATGCAGATGGCATTAATTGTGCAAGATTAAAAAAGTGTGTAACCATCTGAATCATTTGCAAAGAAAGAGAATCATTTTCAAAAGCTAAGTTGTAGATTTTGCAGAGTTCTTCGAAGACAAGTAAAATGGCTCAAATTGTGGAGAGCTCAACTCAGGCCGTCGACACCAAAAGCATAGAAGAACAAAGAATGTTGGTACCTTGCGTGAATATTTATGCCCAGGAGTCTCATGCAACCCCGAGTATTCCAGCAAGGCCTTCATGACCCTACACTAAGCCAACATACCAGAAAGTGTTAGGCATGGTTTCTCCTAGAAACCAGGCCTTGATATTAGAAGATAGGGATAACATTCGAGATCCAGAGTTATCTCAGAACCCCAAAATCTTGAGGGAAGCTGCATGTGAGAAAATGAAGAAGATTACTGATCCTTGTCAAAACCGATTATGGATTTGTGGGCTCCCTTAGTACATGGTTCCTTTAGTACACCATTATCTGGAGATTGTGGTGGCTTGCGCTAAATGTTTTGACTCCCAGATAGGAATCATAGGCGGCCAAAGTTTTAGGGTGGTAATTTATCACCAGGCCCTCCAAGATATGTTGTGCATTCCTTTAACTCCCTTGAGGGTGTTGAGGATTTTGATATTTCCAAACTACAAAGTTACTAGAGGATGCTTCGATTGGCGCAACAATTTTATAACACCGAGATGGGTAATCCGTCAAGTAAATACATCCCTCCCAGCTTCCCTCTTAGTCTGGCTTCTTTTAAAGTGGGTTCAGCCTCCGTCTTGTCCATTGGCATTGGTGTGTGGATTGGATACAGGTCAAGAATTCTTAGACTTCCAAATGAGTCTCAACTTTATGCTAAAGAATAAATCCTAGGCTTTGCTAATGGAATTTGCAAAGGTCATTGTAGAAGGGATGCACCGACAATTGAGGGAGTTCGAACCTGGTTCCAAGTTCAGGTATTCTTCCTTCTGGACCTACCTTATTTTGCACCAGAATCTAGACTATTTCCAGCAATATATGCCCCTAGCAGTATTTGATGAAAATGGTGCTAGAAGGCCAATTTCGACCTGGACTCCTATCCTCTTGAATTTTTTTGATTATTACGCATTTTCACATGCATTCCTAGCTCTAACCTTGAAATATTTGGATCATAGTGGAGGCAGTATGTATGGTCTCTTGACACAAAACCATATATCATGGATGAGAGGGCTTGTACCACCTCGTGGTTGGTTTTTTTGGTACATTTCAAAATGCTCTGTATGCAAGGTTTTGTCCGAGAACCTTTCCAGCTCCCATGTTTTGTTTCAGATAGGGTACTGGCCCTGGAAGTTTTCAGGTAGCTGTGCAATATTGAAAATGATTACTAGGGAGGGAAGTATTTGACCTCCCATTTGACGTTGCCAATCATGTTTGGCTCTGTGTCATTGGTGAAGAAGAAGAGCTCGAAAGTAAATAGATATGAGTTCTTGTACTCTAAGATGGGCCACCTTGGGTTAATGGTTATCTGTGACACATGGAGATATAATACGGATGGTAATTTATCAGAGTTGGGCATTAAAATTCCTCACTAGCCTCGGCCATTTTGGAACCCTCGAAGAAATGCAGATGAGGGAAATGAGGGAATGTATGTTGGCCTTGAATACATTCCTTCTAGCTCGGGTCAACCACCTTGGCTGAACTTTTATCACATAATGGTGAATTCCAACTCCAACCATAAAATAAATCAATTTCTCTACAGCCAGTTAAACAGGCTCCATTGGAAGCCTGATATAATTAAAGATTTCTGGATTTATAGGCAGGAGATAAAGAATACTAATGGGATTTTTCAAGAGGTGGACTCAAATGACCAGTTTGATGATATCTGGTGTCATGAGCATCCGGATAGTGAGGACTCTCCTAACCCTTCGGGTTCTGAGAGGTGCTATGAAGTGAAAAGTGCAGCTCGAGAGCATGGAGAAGAGGTAGCCCAAAAGGCTTCCATAGCTGAAAAAGATCCTACACGAGGAGGCATAGTCAGTGGATAGTAGTTGCAGCGAGAAGACTCTTCAAATACACAGATTTTGAAGCCTACTAGCTCCTCTAGATTAGGCGTGAAGAGGCCGATATCTTTTGGACGCCACCAAAGAGTTATTTTGGACCTAGATAGTTTCCTGGAGGAGAAAAGGCCACGAATGGAGGAATCAGGAAGAGGAGAAGAGTCACAACATGAAGAGGTGGTGGTATCTACTGCAAGTCTTTGGGAAACTCAGGTATTTTTCCCCGTTCTTCTCTCTCTTCCATGTCTTTGGTCTCCTCTGCGTCTGCCCCTACTACATCATTCGCACCAGCTATTCCTATCACTGGTTACCTAGGGCAGGTCAATATTATTTCCCTTGGGGGTCCCCTTTCGTCTCTTGCTATTTCTCCCACCCTTGAAGCACAAGTAGTGGTAACATGTCCTGACCCTTTGAGTCAAAAGTCTATGTCTCCAAGGCCTCAACATCAAGCAAGTTCTTCCCCACTCATTTTTCCCACCATGTTTTCACCATCTCTGGACATTCAATTTATCCTACCTTTCTCCCCGACAATTATTACTAGGCCTAGCAAATCCGTCGATACATTGAGCAAGTTGTCCTTCCCACTAGTAGTTCCCCGGGAGTTCCCTTTTGCTACTAGACTAGGTATTTTGTCCAAGGAATATTTCTCACAAGTGGATACAAATAAAAGTGCTCGAGCAAGCCGAATATAGGAAAGGAGGGAAAAGGATGCAAGAAGACAAGCAGAGCCTCTTTTGTAAACTGTTTTCAATGAAAGCCAAAATTCGTTGATGTTTGCAAATGTCACACGCAATGTGGTCAATCCAGTCAGGGAAATGCAACCAAGCGATTATTCTGTCAATGCTGTAGGGCTAGACTTGCAACAGGCTCATCCATAGGATAAAGTTGAGCTAATGGAGGAAACCCAGAGGGTGGTAACTACCGACTTCCTCAAGCTCAGTCACCAGATGAAGAAAAAGGATGAACAAATGAAGGAGCTGAAGGGAAAGGTAGAAATCTAGTCAAACAAGAATAAGGCCTAGGAAGTTGAAATCCATTGCCTGTGGAGTGAAAATAATGCCTTTGAAAACAAATTCGCTGAGCTTCAGGCTTTAGGTGTGGAAGTTGTTTCTGCCTTGCGAAGAGAAATTAAGAAATTCCAAGTGATGGAAGCAACCCTCCACAATGAATTGAGGCAAGCAAATGATGGCCTGAAACTACTCCAACGAAGTACTAATGAAGAAGTAAATGAAATGAATGCCGCATTGGATCAGGAAACTGAAAAGAAAAGGCATGCTAAATTTTCCTTAGGAGAGATGAAGAGAGAGGTTTCTACTTCGAAGAATCAATTATTGGCCCTGGACGAAAGCATTGCAAAATTGAAGATAGATCTGAGCAGCGAAGCTATAGAATTAGACCTTTTGAGATCCCAGGCTCCTGCATCCCAAATAAACTCATTGGAGATTTCCAAGGAGCTACATGCATCATACTGGGATAAGGTTAAAAAATTATGACTTACATTGCAACCCACTCTCAAATTTATGGTGCAAGCAACCAATTTATGTGGGGTTGTTTGAAAAACGATTGAGTGGGTGTAGGAAATGACTTATGATAAGGTTTCAGAGGCTAGGCGGCTATTGGAAAAATTGTGTACAACTTCCGATGAAGCATTAAGTAGTGTGGGGATTGAGGACCGAACAACGATGGCCATGGGCATAAATATTCTCATCTCTATGCATGAGGTTGTCCAACATGTCAGAGAGTGTAGAGCCAAGCTAACCTAGATTACAAGTTATACGCGGGAAAAAATTTACCTCTTAACCCAGCGAGGGCTTCCATCGCCCTTCATGACGGATTAAACAATGGCAGGCACTGAGCACATCATCAAAAAAATTGAGAAGAAGAAGGATTTTCCATTTTTTCAATCCTTTGATATATCTCCAACTGCCACCAATATTGAAAACATAGTGCATCAGCTAGCACAACTCTTTTCCAACTCGAATTGGAGGCAAAGGTATTTGGTGGATTTCCTTTTAAGGAAATAATTGATTTAAACATGGCGCATGAAAATATGCGCACTCTCTTTGTGCCATCAAATGAAGTTTGGATCTTCCTTCAGACTACCCTCTCTTAGCTATGAGCAATTGTGATGGAGTTGGACTAGTCTATGAGACCAGAGTTTCTGGGGTTCTCCATTCCGCAGGTGAAATGTTCCCGTGAGTCGCCAAACTATGAATATTTATTCATGTACCTCTTTTCCTTCGTGGTTTTCTCTTTATTTCACGGCTTTACCTTTCTTCGTATCACTCGCAGCTTCTCGGTAGTCGCCACATGGAATACTATTGGAGCTTTCTTTTGGGTCGTATGATTTTTTTTTTTGTCGAGCTCCATTTGCTTTATGCATGGCCTTTGCTTGTTTCTTTCTGAGTCGGTCCCACATTGTAGTTTCTTTTGTTGGGAGGTTGAACACATGGCTTTCCTATCAGAGCTTTCTCTTGAGCCATCCCACCTTTATTTTATCGAGCTCCATGGGTTTGATGTGTGGCGCTCATTCCTATATCCATTGTCTTGGGTTCGACGCCTATGCCATGTATTCTTTTCTCTGCCACATTTTCTCTTATGTTGCTACATGTTCTCTTCTGCTACTACGTGGCTCAAGTTTCTCAAAGGATGTGCCTACTGGCATGCTGCTAGATGATCTTTTGTTGGTACCAGCTCGAGGGAATCATGATCATTGATGGCTTCACTGAATCATCTTTCTCATGGGGGCTTCAAGCGGTGGGATGGCTTATTTAAGCAACCTTTTCCTCATTGTTTTGGTTGTTGTTAGATGGATTAAAATTTATCGAGCACTAGGAATTAGCCTTTGTAGTGTTTTCTATTGAACTTGAATTCACAGATTGTGCTAGTCAATTCGGCCTTTTTATTTTCACGCATTTAATAGGACATTAAATTGTGCTTGTATTTTCTGAAGTATATGAACGTTTGTTTAAAGATTTTGTAATCTCTATGCAGCTTAATAAAATGTAGATCATGTTACTACTCTTCTATGTTAGCTTATGTTGTATTGGTTATAATATGCAAATGGTTTGTTGTTCTTATATTTGTAGTGTTGGGAATTATCTATTTGATAAACACTAGTTATTGTTCGAGCCTTTGTTTTAGCATTGTGCTTAATTAATTCCTTTCTGATTTGGTGTATCACCTTAGCTTAGGATTGTTTATTGTATGTTCATCTTCCTACCCTTTTCATCCCCCCATAAAAATGAAGATTTGGCTTTGATAAAACCCCGAAGGTCACTTAGCTACGTGCATAAGTCCCCCATTAGCTAAGTTTCCCATAAGGCTACTGCCTGGAAACTTTTGCATCAATAGAAACAATAATCTACCCTTAGGTTTTTCAGCATTAGAGGGTGGAAACAATTCAATTAGGTGTTCAACTAAAGGTCTAACGAGAAATTTGGACCCAAAGGCTTTCTCTTTTGATGAAGATGATTTCACTTTTGGGGTCATGACTCAAGGGTTTTTGTAAACTAGGGTTTCCTTTAGCAAACTTGGAAATTATAGCTTATGTAAGGGTTCAAATTAGAAACTAATAGGACCAAGCAAGCTAATTTCCTTGAATTTACATCAAACCTTAAAAGAAATGCATAAACAAGAAAACCCTACTAATGAAATGATTCAGCGAGCACAATTAAACAAGTTCATAAGAAATTTAGAAGTAGGATAGCAATTTAACTTACTAGTTTTACAATGCTTGAAAACCCTAATTTAATCATCGAACAAGCTTGAGAATCACAACACAATCCCCTTGAATGTGCATGATTCTTTTGACAATATTTAATTATTCTTTAAAACGAGTTTTAAATAGCTTTAAAACCTTCCAATTTAGTAGGTCCGCATCTTGTCCACCATTATGGTTCACTCAAGTGAACTAGAATGGCTCATTTGCCTTCAAACTCAACTTTGAATGCTAATCATTGATCATACAATGAGATGGATAAAAAAACAACCTAGATTGAGCCAACAATGTTTGAAAAAGCTAACTGTAAGAAACTGTTGCTTTTATCCAATGAAAATACGTGATGTGGAAAAGACTCCAACTTGGTCGTGGGATCCACCATATTTACCACCATTGGTAAAATCCATGTGTTAGTTTCCCTACTTCTCGGTTGGTCTTAACCCATGTGCAACTTTCAGTAATGGGGAGGTGGGGAAGGGGTCAGATTTAATCTAGAGTTCTTCATATGTGCATGCTTTACCATTGGACCACTTACCTGTGCACATGACCTTCAAACACAATGGACAACCAAGATTAAAAGATATTGTTCACTTTTATAGCACGTGCTTAAAATTCCCTTTAGCAGCGCAAGATTTAATACATCCGACCCCCTCCTAAAATATTTTATTAACATTTCACCCTTTTTAATGTTCATTCAACTGCTCTAATCTCTCCACGTGGCTCCTTCCCACTTCCTTGTTGAGAGATGGGAGATAGAGGTGGGACCCCCACAGGATGTTGGGGAGTGGTCAAGATTGGCCTGTATCATCTATCCTCGACCGTCGATATCAACAGAGAAATAATTCACAACCTTTAAAACTCATTAGTTCCTCCTGGCAAAGGGACACATTTCCTCAACCCGCTAGCCTGTGGCATTATATTTATGCATAATAAAATAAAATGGGGTGGTGGGGAATGGACTAGATGTAGCCACGTTATTCAATCTTCACCACTGATTCACTTCAAGCTAGTGCCTGCAAACTATTAAATACATTGTGCTTTCCACTATAGATGGGCACATGGTGCTTACTTGCCAGCCTGTGAGAATATTATAATGAAAAAATTGAACCTGATGGGGGCACAAGGAGCGATTAGGATTTGATCATCCAGATTTGATGGTTATATTAACACTTTATATTTGCATGTGCCAATAGTTAGTAACTCAAAAGGTGGCCCATCTAGGCACACGATGGGGGGGAACATAAACATTAAGGTTGATATTTTAGATCAACCATAGGAAAATTAAAATCCTTGACATTTAGATACTTAGCCCAAAATTAAAAGATTTCTACAAGCATAACATAAGGCAATATTTTAAATAAGACAATGGGTAATAATCGAGACTGTTAGGTTAAGGGTTCGATAAATAAATGAAATCAAAGGAATAGATCATGAATTGAATGATTGGGAACATGCTATTGATAATCAACATGGAAATATAAAATTTGCAAAGAGAATAAGTATTGGATTTTTGGGGGGTTTAAAGGCACAACTAAACTCTAGAATTGAAGAGTGACACAAACCCTAAACCCCAGGACATGAAATAACCAGATTTTATAAAATTTTACCAATGGAATGCAAAGAATCTTAGGGGTTCCACTAATGGCTCTTGTTGGGGCTGTCAGTTCTTCTAGAGTTGAGCAAGATCACAAAATCTTAGGTTGAAGCAAACCAATCATAGAGAATCAAACCCAGAAACTACTCGGACAAGGTAGTCAAAACCATACCAGATGCAACCAAATCAAACAAACCTATGTACAAAATATAAAAAACCTATAGTGTACATGGAAAAGAGAATATTTCAAGAGAAATATGGCTTTAAATACTATGCATGTACTGGCAGTTCAAGAAGTGCACCAATTAGATCTTATAGGAAGTAAGTATCTTCACCATTAGTGTTGTTGATCAAATAAGGGACAAGCCATAATGCTTCAAACTTTCCATGTTTTCCCTTATCCTCAGATCTTTTATACCAAATCAACACCATGTCTCTCACTTGGAATTTTCTTGAAGATGCTTTCTTGTTATATAGGTTCTTAACCTACAACTGCAACTTTGTATTCTTCTTTCGAGCATCTCTTCTTATTTCATCTACTTCCATCAATATATCAATCTTATTCCACATCTCATCACATGTGTCATCGTATTCTTGAATAAACATACATTTTCATAAGGTTGTTTTGAGGTAACCTACCTACAATACTATATATTGAGTCAAAAGGTGATAACTAGTGGCCTTCTTAATAGTCGCTCTATCTCCCCATAGAGCTAACTTTAACTTAGAATCCCAAGCTCTCTTGTTCTTCTCAAGGATCTTTTTGATAATATTCACCAAGATTTTGTTGCTAGAATCTTCCTGGCCATTACCTTGAGGGTGATATGGTGAAGAGTAAGAATCTGAATCCCATGTTTTGAGTAGAAATCTATGAATTCCTTAGATTTGAAGTGCATTAAATTGTTTGAAACAATTTTTTTAGGTACTCTAAACCTGGTCAATATATTATCCATCAAGAAATCTATGACTAATTTTCTTGTTGATCTTTTTGTTGGAATGGCTTCCACCCACTTTGTAAAGTAGTTTGTGGCTACAAGAATCCATGAATGGCCTCCATATGATTTATCAGATATCTCTCCAATGAATTCAATGCCGCATTTTTGAAACGGTGCTTGAACTGTAACTAGCTTAAGGGGTAGATTACCGAAGAAATTCAACTTCCTAGAGAACCTTTGGAATGCATCACATGATCTTACCAATTTGTGTACATCTTTAAAAACTGTAGGCCACCAGAATCCAGCTCTTAAAACTTTGCGAGTAGTGGTTTTAGCCATGTAATTCCCACCACAAACTGCACTATGCATCTTATTCAACAACTTAGAAGCCTTGGCTTTGTCAACACATTTTGACATAACACCTTCTAAATTTCTCCACCATAATTTACCATTAACAATAACGTACTTGATGGCTTGCAACTTGAGGGTCCTCTTCTCATTTTAAATTAATCCCTTAGGGCATTTAATTTTTTGCAAGTAATATATGACATTCTCATACCAATCACAACCCTCCATATCACAAATGTATGATCTATCAAAATCATCCTCAATATTTATCTGATTGGCATCTAGGTTCATTTTAGCCATTAGCTTTGCTAACCCTTGACCTCTCAGCAATTTGGTGATTTGGATGGCAATGTTGAACTCTTGTATTTTGTTTATCCACCTGCATCTCCTACCCGTGACTTATTGTTGGGTGAAGATGTCTTTCACAGCTGCACTTGGAACATAAGAAATGACTGTTGCTCCTACCAAATAAGTCTTGAGGTTATTTACAACCTTAACAAGTGCATATGCCTATTTCTCCATTAAATCATACTTTAATTCTATAGCTTGAAGTGATTTGCTAAAGAAAGAAATAGGTTGTTCAAATTATTCTTGATTATTTTGTAGTATTACTACAACAATGGTGTGAAATGATGAAAATGAGATTTATAGTGGCTTGGAAAAATCAAGAGTCCTCAAGACTAGGGCCTCCTTGATTGCTTGCTTAAATTCTTGAAAATTTTGACTTGGATCTTTAGTCCACTCCACTTTCTCACCCTTCTTCAACATCTTGGATATTGGGTGAGTAATCTCAACAAAAATTATAATAAATATTCTCAATAAGTTAATCTAACCACAAAAATATTGAATACCTTTCACATTCTTTGGTTGGGGAATATTTTCAATGGCATCTACCCTCTCAGGGTCAATTCTCACTCCCTCTTTGGACACAATCTGTCCCAAAAGTTTACCTTCAATAACTCCAAAGGAACATTTATTTGGATTGAGTGAGGTACCATATTCTAGGGCCCTAATGAATATCTTCTCCAAGTGCATATAGTGATCTTCCTCTTTCTTGGAGAGTGGTTAAATCATCCTATTATATTGCCAAAAAAAAAAACAAAAACTGAAAAGACCACATCCATAGCCCTTTGAAAAGTAGCACTTGCATTGGTCAAACCAAATGGAATTCTCACATACACATAGGTTCCCCATGGTGTTATAAATGCAATCTTGTAATTTTCAGACTCCTTCACTTTTACTTGGTTATAGCCAAAAAAACCATACATCATAGACAATAATTCATATCCAGTCACCTTTTTCAACATGGCTTCCATATTTGGCAATGTATAGATATCTTTCAATGATGATATGTTTTGATTTATGAAATAAACACATAATCTTATATCACCATTCTTCTTCCATTCTTCTTCCTGGTCGACACTAGATTAGACACCCAAGAGGAGTGCCTAATAGGATTTATAATGCCAACATCCCTTAGCTTGACCAATTCACATTTCTTTTTTGGAGCTAAGGTTGGGTTAATAGGTCTTTGATTTTTCCTAAAAGGATTGGCATCTTCTTTTAAGGGTATCTCATGTTGGAAAAGTTCCTCCTTGTATGCTTTCAGGTCATCATATGACCAAGCAAAGACATGTCCATATTTTCTTAACAAAGCAATCAACATTACCTTGATCTTGGGCTTCATCTTTCTACCCACATAAACCATTTTAGGGGCATTTTTGGTCCCCAAGTTCACTTATTCAAGTCCTTTAGATGAGTAGAAGTTGTTTTGGCATTGTTTTTGTCCTGATTGTTAAAAAAAA